>CAJHNH020000106.1:0-151454 GCA_905116865.2 Candidula unifasciata
CGCACTTGATTACTTCGCCATCAAGACTCCAGTAGATTTTTGAGGATAGTACTAAGTAGTGTGTCGGCGTCTGTGGTTTAGGTGTTACGAACGCGCTTTGTAATGCCGGGGTGCTGGGTTTGATCCCAGCTGCTGGCCTGGCGCCTTGCGTTGGTTTCGACAGTGGTATCGAAAAGCCGACCGTCCAGGAGCAATGACAAACTACTAAGTAGTGTCTGCTGTTAATTGCATGAATTATTTTACCGTAAGGATGTGTACTAGTAAAAAGAGGTAAAGTAACGATCCCTTGTCACGCCTTTAGGCGCACTGGGCATTTGGAAAGGGCACCCATATTTTTACAGACCAATCGGAAATAGGTGGGTAATGTGGTCAGCATTACACCGGCTGTCGTCACTTCCCCAGGACTGCCATCCTGGTACCCATTTTAGGCTGGGTCGACCTGCGACGCCGCATACCATGATAATAAATCCACGCAGCCAGCAGTGAGTTTCGATCGCGGTACTTTGGAATTACGAGTCGGTCTCGCCACGCCTAAGCCACAAGGAAATACTATATGCAGTAAAATACTCAGTCGCGCTCTCAGGCGCGCCCACTGTTAGGACACCGTATATGGAAGTGGGTGGTGGTTCCAGTTGATGCACGACAGTCTGGGTGTCTGGTGTTTTGATTGTTAGCATGGGAGTTAGGTTTTGATTTCGGTGGCATTAAGTTTTGTTAGTTCGCCGATTGATGCTGCGCATCAGCGAGAGCGGCGGGTTTGTACTGATGTCGCAACAAGCAAGAAAATACCAGAAAATACTTGGAGCTCGATAGCATGATTCAGTCTATAATAGGGAATGCTTGGAGTGCATATGCTAAGATATACAAATCGATATGTGAATGGATACATGGCGCCACGTTCAAGAGGTTATAAAAGACAGACATTGAAAGCAATAGAGCCAATGGAAAACAATGCATTACATTTTAACGCTGTGTATTAACATCTATTATAAAAATCGGTAAAACCAAGATTAATATAGTGCTAGACTTATATATACTATATAGGATAAATAAAAAAGAATCGATAATTAGGTCAAGCGGTATATATTGCTACACTTTTATGATTATATAGTAATATAAAAAAGTGATTAGATCAAGGCTTATATGGTGCTAAATTTATATGGGTTAGATAGTGAAATGTATAAATACGATAAAACCAAGGGGACATGGTGCCAGACTTAAATATGTTGTTTTTCTTCTTATTTCGTTCGCCTGAAATAAGTTGTCTATATCAGCAATTTGTTTCTTGTATACATTTCACTGTCGTTGTTAGTTCATTCAGTGTTCCATAGAGTTTACGTTCCACTGTTGTTCTTTCTGGCCAAAAGGTTTGCTTTAATGTGTCAAATTCTGTGCAGTCCTTGAGTTCATGCTTTGCTGTCTGGGGCATCTTTCCACAAGTGCACAAGGCTGATACGCCTATCTTTAATTTTGTGTACATGTGGTTACGTAATCAGTTGTGCCTTTTCTGAGGTGGAGGATAATTACTAGTTCTGATCTGTCCATATTAAAATAGTCGTCTTGTGCTGGGGCTTGTGGTTTCCTGATCGATTTAATGATTCATTTTTGGTGGTATGTGACTGGTACATCCGGCTGCACTTTTGTCGCACCTAAATATGTTGTATAGTAAAATATTTTTAAAATTAATTCTCAGGTCATTGGGTAAATGGCACTAATTTTTTTTTTTTCGGATTATGTAGTGAAATATAAATAACGATTAGTTCACTGAGTATGTTGCGCTAATTTTATATATATATGTATATATATATATATATATATATATATATATATATATATATATATATATATATATATATATATATATATATATATATAAAATTCAAGGGTCTATAGTGTTAGGTCGGCCCAATGGCAAAGTCGATGCGAACGCTTCGTAATGCTGGGATGCCAAGTTCGATCCCAGCTGCGGGCCACGCACCTTGCGTTGGTTTCGACAGTGTTATCTAGAAAGCCGACCGTCCAGAGGCAATGGAAAACTACTGGATGTAAACTTGCCTAGAGAAACCACACAGCAGCCAGGGGCTGTTGGGGTTGGTTCTGCAACGTCCTGTAAAGGATACGCAACTAACCTATAGTGTTAGACGTATTTAGATTATATATTTTAAATAATAAAGCAAAAGGATTAAAGCGATGTGGTACTAGACTTGCATAGGTTATACAGTAAAATGCAAATAAAAATCGATAAAAGCAAGGATTTATAATGAAATAATTATATACCTTATACATTTAAATATAAAAGCCGCGAAAGAATGCGTTGAAAATGAACAAATAATACATTTACAAAATATGATACAATGGCATTTTTGTCTAGAAAGAATCACGTCGGCACTGACCACAAAGTAATAATTAAAGCAGCGATAAGAAAAAAAAAAATAATGCTTAGAAAAGTTCTAGAGCCCAGCATTGAAACAAAAATGTCTTTACATAGTTTTCTTTCAAGATTTGGGGCGGGCAGAACATTTACTCTACATTCCAATTTTCTTCCGGGGTTGGTGGAAAAAAGGGGGGGGGGGGGTGGTAACTGGGGAGAGTGGCGGCCCCCAAGGTCTGGCTCACCAGTATGGTACACAACCAGCTCAGCTTCAAACAGTGTTTATTTTTTCTCCACATCTAACCACAGCCTAGGGTGACCCTGAACAAATCGAGCTTTGACTCCAGGCTCGACAGGACAATTATCGCACACTTACGTGTAAGTATACGTTTTGATAATATCTTTAAGTCAAGTCGCCGTGATGTAGTAGTTAGACGCTCGTCTGTGGATCAGAAGGTGATGGGTTCGCGTTGTCGCGGAACCGGACATTTTTCAAAAACGACTTTGACCCCTAGGTCGATTCAGCCTTAAGTGGGTATCAGGTACAAGTTCTGGGAAGTAAAGGTGGCCGGTGTGATGTTGACCACTTCACCCACAAAGTGCCGATTGATCTAAAAAATGTAGGTCTAGCCCTACATGCCCTGTACGCATTAGGGCGTGGACAAAATGTCATTTACTTTTACTTATGTTCGATATGGACTGTAATTCTTTTCTAAAAATTCGCCCACAAATCACAGACAGCATGGATGCTCCTCGCTATACTGAACGCCACAGTTAACACTTGGCAGGCAGAGGATGGCCTGCCTTCCTACCCCAGCTGCTTAACGGTCAACAACGCACATTACCTGTCAACAACAAATATAACATACCAATATATCTAGCAAATTAACATCCAATGTAACGTATCATCTAACATTATTTTATGAAAAAAAATATTTTGCAATATATATATATATATATATATATATATATATATATATATATATATAAAGAAAAAAAAAAGAAGAAGAAGAAGAAGAAGAAGAAGAAGAAGAAGAAGAAGAAGAAGAGAAGAAGAAGTGAAAACGAAGACGAAGAAGAAGAAGCAGGAAGAAGGAGGAAGAAGAATAAGGATGAAGAAAGAAGAAAGAAGGAAGAAGAAACAATGATGAAGAAGAAGAAGAAGGAAGAAGAAGAAGGAAGAAGAATGATGAAGAAGAGAAGAAGGAAGAAGAAGAAGGAAGAAGAAGAAGGAAGAAGAAGAAGGAAGAAGAAGAAGGAAGAAGAAGAAGGAAGAAGAAGAAGGAAGAAGAAAGAAACTAATTTTTATGACTGATCATGAATCCCTTGCTCCACATACGGGAAGCCGCTGTGGTGTAGCGACAAGACGCTTGCCTGCCGATCGGAAGGTCGTGGGTTGAGGTCTTGACAGAGGTGTCTATATTTTTTTTAAATGGCCTTGGTTCCTAGGTTGACCCAGCCTTAATTATGTACTAAGTAATGTCTGATTATACACTCATCATCCCCCCCCCCCCACCCATACGTTCCTCCTTGCCAGATCCACACGCAGTCCTTCGTTCACACTTTCTTTCACATGCTTTTTCATTTAACGTCGTTTCTTCTATCAGCATTTGTTCAAAAATGACCTTAATAAAATGTCCTTTGTCGAGTTCGAGTGTGTATGTAGCTAGCGCTTTTTTATCCAGAACTTGACCATATCACCCATCGAGTGCTGATTGGTGTATAAATATAGGTGCATCCCTGTATGCCCAATGCGCCTGAAGACATGGAAAAACCTCCTTTACTTTAGTATATCAAGACTGTTCAACAAAGTTTACTCAGGAGCGATAATTTTGAAAATAAGGATCGTAACGGATCATGGGACCGAGCCATAGTATAAAAAGATCATTAAACAAAACAGCTGGACAATGATCCGCCGGCCACTTGCTAGGCCTTCGCGGGCAAGATATAGTCCGCAGACCGCCAGTTGAATCGCAATGAAATATATTTTTCAGCACGGTGGTCCTATGCCATTAAATTTGCTAACTTTATATTTCCTTTCTATGACATCACTGAGATCAGCAAGCAAGATTACAGAAAGACAAAGCCAACAAAAGGAGAAAACTCAGAGCTCACGAAGACAACATCGAAAGACAAAAACAACGTCAGGAGAATGGAAGCGTAAGTTATCCATGTTTAGTTGGACTACTAGTTTTAGCTGCAGAGGCCTGGTACTGACTATAATTTTAAAATCTGCAATGAATATATCTACACGATTTGTAACTAAGTATTTATTCGTAATTAATTTTTAAAATGTTATGCTCAAAAGTAGTTTTCTTGAAACAAGGTTAAAACTCTTAGAAGACCATTATTAATCCAGTCATGCACTTGTGGAATGCACTTTTTTAAAATTCAAATGCCCCAGCCTTGCTCTTGCCAGGGGCCGCAATTTAGCCCGGCCATAAATATGGTCAAATGGCTAAACGCGGTTTCCGGAAGCTATCCACGGTGATCCTCATCCACATGGTGGTACTTTGTGTCATCTGGTGTTTATCGCTTGTGTGCTATCTTAGTAGGGTAAAATGTACTACTACTCAGAAGACCGTTAGTGTAGTGCCAGCAAACTACAATGTAGCCAGTTTAGATATTGTATCGCCTTTAGTCCCAGAGAGTTCATATCAAATTTGGAAATGTGTCTAGCATCTCAGTTTATGAAGCGATGTCCCGGGTTTCTCTAGAAAACACAGAAACTCGTATCTATAATAACTTATCTACCTGTCTTTGTGAATGTCTACTGATTTGCTTTTTTGCCTCTGAATGTCTAAAGACTTATCTACCTGTCTTTGTAAATGTCTACTGATTTGCTTGTATGCCTCTATGAATGTCTAATAACTTATCGACCTGTCTCTTAGTGAATGTCTACGTATTTGCTTTTTTGTCTATATGAATGTCCAATAACTTATCTTCCTGTCTTTGTGAATGTCTACTGATTTGCTTTTGTGCCTCTATGAATGTCTAATAACTTATCTTCCTGTCTTAGTGAATGTCTACTGATTTGCTTTTTTGCCTCTATGAATGTCTAATAACTTATCTTCCTGTCTTTGTGAATGTCTACTGATTTGCTTTTTTGCCTCTATGAATGTCTAATAACTTATCTAACTGTCTTTGTGAATGTCTACTGATTTGCTTTTATGCCTCTACGAATGTCTAATGACTTAACGACCTGACCTTGTGAATGTCTACTGATTTGTTTTCATGCCTCTATGATTGTCTGCTGACTTATTTACCTGTCTTTGTATGACCTATCTGCATATCTTTCGAACTTTTGGCACATTTTAATCTTTCCCGACGATACTGTTATGTCTTGAATCATGTGGTGTTCATAATATTTGTAGTGTTGTTTCGTGAATTCAAATATTGTTAACAGTATTCATAGTGTTATGCCTTAAAATCAGTGTTAGTAGGTTTCGGAGTGAAATGTCTTTAAATCATAGAGTTAATAGTAATAATAGTGGTATGTCTTGAAATCATATATTGTTCATAGTTTTCATTGTGTTACAACTAGAAATCATACATTGTTTAGAGCTTTCATTGTGTTATGTCTAGAAATCATACATTGTTCATAGTTTTAATTAGGTCATGTTTTGAAATCATGCATTGTTAATAGCTTTCATTGTGTTATGTCTAGAAATTATACATTTCTCATAGCTTTCATTGTTTTATGTCTTTAAATCATACATTGTTCATAGTTTTCATTGTGTTATGTTTTGAAATCAGTCTGAATTTCCACCTACTATTAGCCAGCAATAGGCTAATACTATAAAAAGAAAGTAGTCATGCATTACGTTTAAAGACATGAATTAATAAAACATGTTTTGAAGACGGAGAAATTACATCATGAGTGGAAAGAGTCATTATTAAAGTCCATTTTTAAGGAAGGAGACAGGTATAAATGTTAAAATTATAGAGGCATATCAGTATTATTTATAAGCTATTGGCTTTACTGCTAAACAGGCTAAAACCATACATCAAAGACATATTGGGAGATTACCAAGCGGGTTTCTGACAGAACAGATTCATGCGACAAACAGCAGAGCAAAATTGGGAGTATAGTAAAAAGGCGTATGATAATTTACAATTACCTTTGGTTGACACTTTTAGTATAGTAACATATAAAGGCAGAAAGTCAGACCCTTAAAAAAAACGTATAGTATAAAGCAAAGTGATTCTCTATTCCTATTTCTTTACAACCGGAGAAAGTTGTAACAAGAGTGTACTATAGGAGAAACTAAAAGATACTAGGTTATGTGGTTGACATTGATAGTGTTAGAGAAAATTAACTAGACACTGTTAAAACACTAACTCTCTTAAAAGATGCGGCTCACTAAGTGGTACTAGTTATCAGTCCAGATAAATCAAAACTGGTAGGAAACGTATACAAACTCGACCACTTATAAGTCGATAATATAAAAATCAAATGAACGGAGACATAAGTACTTGGGTACACACTTCAACTGCTCAAACATGCTGAGAGAAGATTAGCAATCTAAAATACGATCTGGAAATAAAATGTAATATGCCCTTCAACATCTTCTAGAGTAAAAGTCACCATCACGCCACACCAAGATCAAAATATATGAAAGTTGACAAGACCAGTTAGTTTTAAATGGCTCTGAAATTAGGAGCACAACTAAAAGAGATGAAGACTTTTTACACATTTTCGAAAACAGAGTTTTACAACGAATCTTTGAAACCATCAGCGATGCAAACAGCGACGAATGTAGAGTGAGAAGCAACAACGAAATTCATCATCTGTTTAAATTACCATTTATCATTGGCATCATGCTGACCACATCACCCATCTTGTACCGTTGGTCTATAAAATATAGGTCTAGCCCTATATGCCCTATACGCCTAAAAGCGTGGAAAAGGGTCCTTTACTTTACTTTTTATTGGCATCATGAAGGCTAATGGATTGGAATGGCTGGGGCATATTGAGAGAAAAACAGATAATAGAAATAGAAATGTAAAAACTGGGAGCTGAATGGTCGTAGACCACAAGGCAAATCAAGAAGATGATGGCGAGATAATATCCAGAGAGATCTACAAACATTTAGTGTCAGCACTTGGAAAGAGAAGGCAAACAAGAGAGAGAGGAGGGGAGGTGGGTTATATCTGCAGCTATGAACCTCAAGGGGTCGGAATGCTGAAAAAGAAGAAGAATATTTTATTTCACAGTTATTAATCATTGTTTTGTTATTATTCACATTAAGCAGAGCCACCAAGAACAAACACAGAATTTATTTTCATGCTATACTGAAACTGGGGTGAAGATACACAATGACGGAGTATCCAGTTCGTTAAAAACATCCACGTTGAGACCTAACTCGACGAGAGATAAAGGGTCAGAGGAAATCTCTGAACAGCTGGGACCAAGTTCCGATAATGAGAAAAGTACGAATGGATCACAACCTCAAGCAATAAATAAGTGAGTATTTTTTTTTACACAAACATACGACTGAGTGAGCATATATATATATATATATATATATATATATATATATATATATATATATATATATATATATATATATATATATATATGTGTATATGTTAAAGGGCGAACCTGGGTACTAGTGGGCGTGTCCGGAGTACCGTGAAGATAGCCCAGATAATAACTCATATCTTAGAAATTAGAACAAGAATCGCTATGGCAAACAGGGCTTTTATCAAGATGCAAAAGTTCTCACCTTTAAGAAAATGCAGTGAGAACAAGTGTTTTAACGTTTCATGTAGAACATGCGTTGTTTTATTCATAGGAAGCAGGGGGGAAAAAGACAGACACGCTGAAAAATGCAAAGAATGTCATGGAAGGACAGACAAACAAACGATCAGTCCTCATTGAGAGAGGTGAAAGTCGTAAACTTATTATACAATTGTCGAGGACAGTCAATGTTTTTTGGACATGGTATGAGAAAGAGTGGACTCGAGAACTTGGTGACAACTGGTAAGATTTTTAAACACAGAGCAAGTGGAAGATAAAGAGATGAAATGAAGAACCTTTTGTGTGATAAATCCATGTCATTGGAGGTTAGGCCAAGAATTCTTGGCATGTACATAGAACCAGTCTCAACATTCGGCTGTGAATCCTGGACAATTATTCAACAGGTCGAAATATTTCTTGAGGTCTGGGATAGATGGTATTAGAGAAGAATCCTCAGAATCCCTTAGAAAGTTTAGAAGAGCTACCCGGATGTTTTGAAATCCCTAAAGAATGCTACAGCTGAATAACTGCTTCAAAACTATGACTTAATAATACAATTCACTTAACGGTCCGTCACAAACTGGTCGATAAAACATAAAACATTTACAGCTAGCGCCCGTTGTCACACGCAAGTCCACTCTGGTCCGTTTGTCTGTCCATAGCTCGCTCTGTCCAGCGTTTTTGTTGAACTCACTCGCTCCACATTTCTCGTGGCTATTCCGCATGTAGAGTTCAGTCGTCATGACTTTCCCTTGTTTATAGTGATAGTCTAACCTTGAGGTCGTGTCTGGGATCACAGAGGTGACAAACATAAACATCCCTACCTAGTATCGCCGTAGGCTAAACTAGCATCTGACAAGGACACTGCAAGCTCAGCTACCACAAGCATTAAATACAGATTTTATAGTCTCCACAGTGTGCCTAAACAAGACCACACACACCTGAGCTAATTCTGCAGACCTGTCCACTCTACCTATAACTTTGAAAGGAAACCACGCCTCAAGAGCAAAGTGTGCAGTAAGCTTTGTGGGACCGTGAAGGAGCTGCTGCTAACATGCTATTTCATAGAGGCAACCTACCCGATGATCTGTTCTAAGCATAGGAAACCGAACGCAAAGAAGAAGAAGTACAAGAACTAATTTACTCGCAACGTGGGTTCCAGTGCCTCATTTTGTGTGGACAAATAATAGACCGAATATACCCAAAGAAGCATTTCGTTAAAGTCAGCTAATTAGAAGTGTTTCTAAGAAGTCAGAATGCATCTGTCCGAGAAGCAAGGAACCAACAGTCTGCATACAAATAAGATCTACAAAAAAGATGTAAACGCAAAATTCAAGCTCTTGAACAAGATTTAAGTCCAGAACTGAACAAGCAGCTAGAACTGAACAAACAACCAGAACTGAACGAACAACTACAACTGAACGAACAACCAGCATTCAAAGAACAATCACAACTGAACGAACAATTAGAACTGAACGAACAACTAGAACTGAACGAACAACTAGAATTGACAGAACAAACAAAACTGAACGAACAACCATAACTTAGAGAACAATCAAAACTGCCCTCCAATCAGTTGTATTTTTAAGAAAAAAAAATCGAAACGTTTAAACCAAACAACGCACCATGTGTGTGTATTCATATATGCACCAGTTAACAAATTCTTTTATTTCTAAATGTTATGTTTAGTCAGAGCATCACTCAACAACACAAGTGACTCTTACAAGGGATGCTAATTTGGGCCCTGTGGATGTTGTATAGTCGTTACTTTGTTGAACTAATAATTGACTCACTCTTCAGCTATGAACTTCTGGATGGAACGAGTTGAACTGAATTGAGTCAAGAATCAACATCACAACACTCGGGGCATGGCCACTCTTGCTCCGTTCTCATCCTTAGCAGCCAGCGCAAAGTTCCAATACTGATGGTACCGGTTACAATCTGGTTACATGTCCATCTTGCCATGGATGGAACCAGGCAAGTTGGGAAGTCGTGAAGCGTTTTCTAAGGCACAATGTGTTTAAATGTTTTAGCTTTTTCTCTTGACCACAATTACTGCAGGTTTAGCGCAGTTACTGAAGAGACAAAGCCATTAGCAAAAACCGAAGTGATGAGTGGCATCTTGAATGGGGAAGTACACAAAGAGTGTCCGCAGGCCAAGTCAACGATATATCTGTACATTGTTTCTGGAAACACAGGTGAGAATTATGTTTCAGACACAGATACTATGTTTCCCTGAAAAAGGCAGTATCTTATATACATTGGTTGTGCTTTTTTTTTTTTCGTTCTAAAAAATGTACTAGTGCTTTTATTTAAGGGATGTCTTTTTTCCCCAGATACAAAAATTTAGGATTATTCATGTACACAATTCTACATTTATTCATGTACACAATTCTACGTTTATTCATGTACACAAGTCTACATTTAATTCATGTACATAATTCTACATTTAATTCATGTACACAATTCTACATTTATTCATGTACACAATTCTACATTTATTCGTGTACATAATTCTACATTTAATTCATGTACACAATTCTACATTTATTCATGTACACAATTCTACATTTATTCATGTACACAATTCAACAATTATTCGTGTACACAAGTCTACATTTATTCATGTACACAATTCTACATTTATTAATGTACACAATTCTACATTTATTCATGTACACAATTCAACAATTATTCATGTACACAAGTCTACATTTATTCATGTACACAATTCTACATTTATTCATGTACACAATTCTACATTTATTCATGTACACAATGCAACAATTATTCATGTACACAATTCTACATTTATTCATGTTCACAATTCTACATTTATTCATGTACACAATTCTACATTTGTTCATGTACACAATTCTACATTTATTAATGTACACAGTTTTACATTCATTCATATACCAGTCGTGTCACCTTTTTCTGGAACATCGTCATAACTGCAAATCCTGAATTTCAGATTTAATGAGTTTCACGTAGAACCATTGGTTCACAGTCTCTCAATTGTAGCTCACGTAGAACCATTGGTTGACAGTCTTTCAAGTCTAGCTCACGTAGAACAATTGGTTTACAGTCTCTCAATTCTAGCTCACGTAAAACCATTGGTTCACAGTCTCTCAATTCTAGCTCACGTATAACCATTGGTTCACAGTGTCTCAATTCTATCTCACGTAGAACCATTGGTTGACAGTCTCTCAAGTCTAGCTCACGTAGAACCATTGGTTGACAGTCTTTCAATTCTAGCTCACGTAGAACCATTGGTTCACAGTCTTTCAATTCTAGCTCACGTAGAACCATTGGTTGACCATCGTTTAATTCTAGCTCACGTAGAACCATTGGTTCACAGTCTTTCAATTCTAGCTCACGTAGAACCATTGGTTGACCATCGTTTAATTCTAGCTCACGTAGAACCATTGGTTCACAGTCTATCAAGTCTAGATCACCTAGAACCATTGGTTCACAGTCTATCAAGTCTAGATCACCTAGAATCATTGGCTCACAGTCTCTCAAGTCTAGCGAGGGTCTAGCTGAAGATCTTTACTAGGGTTTAGTTTAGGGAGGAGAGGCAGGATGGGTACAGCTTCATCAGAAGCACACTCACGAATGGTAACGGTGCTGGAAAAGGGGTTTGGAGGAGGGGGAGGGGTTAGTTCTTATTATCGGCGAATTTCATTACATGAATTACATTCAAACAGCATAGCGCACCATGTAGAGAGGTTGCTCTAAGAGATGGGGAAGGCCAAGAAAGTCGTCTTAAAGTCAATGCCGTGTGGCGTTGGTAGTCTTGTCTTTCCATAACCTTCTGCCCTTCACAATTTCACAGTTCTTGGGTATCATAAATCTATTTTCACACTGTTTATTGACACACACGGACAACGAAACCGTTACCGTGGTATTCGGACAGTGGTACGAGAGGGGCGCGATGAAAGTGATTGGGACCTTATCATGTGCTATTTTATGTAGACAATAGAGGGGGCACTGCTGGCAATTAATATAGCTCTTTCTGCCCTAAGCAACGCGGGCTTAGCTACTGCCTTATTGTAAGAACAAAAAACCAACTTTGTGTGACCACAAGATTTATTTGTGCTTTGAATGTGCTAAAGAAATCTGGCACATGTATGCATGTTAGAAAGGAATATATATCCACACATTTTTTTCCATATTAGTTTACATCGTTTATGGATAACTGCCCCCATATCATCTGGTATTTATGATAAATTAAAAATTAAAGAGAAAAGAAGACGAGAAAAAAAAAAAAAAGATTATTGCTAAAATACAAATATTCCACCAGATATGGAAGTTGAGTTGACCCACATGCAAGAACACCTGTACCCTAAACTTCGAGATCACTTCAGTCAGCGAGGGCACGAGCTGAGGGTTCTAGATCTTCACTGGGGATTTAGAGACACTGTCTCGGATGACCACGGCATTCCGCGAGTTCTCCATCAGGCAATCAGCAAGGCACACCACTCGGAGTTTGGGATTAATTTTGTGGTTAGTTTGCTGTTTACATGTGTAATGTTAATTTCTTATGTTCCGATCCTTGATCATAGGAATAACTCTTTCAGTCATCACCATCATCTTCAGACATGTTGCTATTAAGCGTCATGGGAAGCAACAGTGTGTGATCCATTGCATGATGGTAGTAACATGTGTTATAATTTTGTATCGATGTCGTCATCACCATGATAAAGTGTCTTGCCGACCGGCATGGGCGATCATGCCTCTCCACAGTTTGCGATCTGCAACTGCCTATATCAGTTCGCGTGTGGACATCACTCCATGCCATGACAAAAGGCTTTCAAGAATATTCTAACGCTGTCTTACTCTGTCTCTCTTTCCACAGATCTTTCCAGTAGTCACAACATGTTCCATTTTGCCTCTTCTCATTTCATAACCAACAAAGGATGACTATCTTTTTTTAATGTTGGTTATACGTTATCTTCTATTGCTCGCTTCTTTCAAAACATCTTGGCTGCTCTTCTTAGCTGTCCAGGGAATTCTAAGGATTCTTCTGTAAAACTACATCTGCGAGGCCTAGAGATATTGTTCGGCTTGTTTTATTAATTGTCCAATCTTCGCAGCCGTATGTTAAAACTGGCTCTATGTAACGTGAGAGAATGATTTTCCTAACCTACAATGACACGACTTTATTGCAATAAATGTTCTTCACTTTATTAAAGACGTTTTGGCTTGTCCGATTCCGTTAAAAAAAAAAAAAAATCTTTGTAATACATTTTCCTTCAGACGTTATTCATGTGCCTAGATACTTAAATTAATACAAACACACACACGATATAGAAAGTCAAAAGTGTCATCAATCCATCTTCTCTGGGTGCCACCTTCTACTTTCACATGAGACCTCTTCGTGTGTATGGTCAGTGTTGGTAGTTTTTTGTAGCTGCATTCTAACCAGATGATCAAACCAGATGGTCTTCTGTTACAACATATCCCCCCCCCCCCACCCTTCCCCTCCTAAAAAATATAGAACTAAAACTAAAAATGTTTAATCGAACCTTCAGTTGGACTTTTGCTATACTGCTTCTTCTTGATTAGACTGTCAAACTATATCATTGTCAGTACTGGGAGAATTTTTTTTTGTGTGGATCCATCAAAGGACAGATCAGGAAATGAGAGATTGAAAGGCTCTATCTGAAAATATAAATGTGACTGAATTATTACCTCAAGATTATTATTTTAACACTCCTAGGTTCACAGCAGTTCATTAAGACGAGGAATAGAAGAGAAGTTTTATTACAGTGCACTGAATGTAAAAACTACTTGATGCCCATCTCTAAACATCCTTGCAACTCCTCTCCACCCAGGAGGAGCACCCGGTTGAAAACCACCAAGCCAAGGCGCGACAATGAAACTTTAATTGTACTTTAATTACTACCTTAATGACCTAGTTAACCTTACAATTTGGGACAAAAAAAAGGGGGACAAGCATAACGTTATCTTTTTCAGATTCTGCTAGGACAGAAGTATGGGCACTGTCCTTTGCCACTGGAAATCCCAAAAGAGGAATTAGAGAAGATTCTAAAAGCAGCAACTGAATACAAGAAAGAACAGAAGCAAATAATTAGTGCTGCCATACAGAAAATGGCAGAAGCGCAAGAAGCTGCAACACATGAAGAGATCAATACTTCTATTGATGCTTCGCCAGAAGGTAAGATTACATTGGGTTTACCCGCTATCACTGATGGTGTCCAGTGTGATAGAGACGGTCATTAATGTGGTAAAGTTAGGGTTTATTATCTGATGCATCTTATAAAAGAAACAACAAGGAGCTAGTTACTGACACAGATTTTCCCCCATGAGGGTTAAATAACTTCTTCTTCTTCTTCTTCGCGTTCACCGGCTGTAAACTCCGGCGGAAAGTTCCGGTTGTTAGTCTACTTCTTGACTGCAGTCGTGTTCCAGAACCTGAGTGTTGCGTGTGCATCAGTTTAACAGATCTGACTAATTTGTATGCAGACTGTTGGTTCCTTGCCTCTCTGGCAGATGCACTCTAACTTCGAAGAAAGCTCACAATTAGTCGACTCTTACGACATACTTTGAATGTAGGTCTATTCTTGTTT
Source organism: Candidula unifasciata (assembly GCA_905116865.2). Taxonomy (NCBI): domain Eukaryota; kingdom Metazoa; phylum Mollusca; class Gastropoda; order Stylommatophora; family Geomitridae; genus Candidula; species Candidula unifasciata. The sequence continues at coordinate 14,711 of CAJHNH020000106.1, forward strand.
TCCCCATAACAGGGCTAAAGAAATCACAAGGGGAGATTTATAACTGATTCTATGACTGTGATTACGAAGTATATAGGAACATTGCAGTGATCTTCATTGTTGTTAATTGCTGGCTCGAATGAGTCACCGCATCTTTCCATTCACCAACTGACAAGAACGAGAAAACATGGACGCTGGCAGACGTTCAGAAGTTACACGTACTGTTTATTTTCACTCGCTGATGTTGCAGTCAGTAAATGTTTTAATTACGACAATATCACTCATCAATGCTCTAAACAGTCAATCATACCTTTGTAACATCATAGAATATACACACTTAGCGAAAACAGCAGCTCCCTCCATCCATACGACAGTCATTCACAGCTGGCCACCGTTTCCGTCAGCCGCTATTTTATGCCAGGTAGGCATTGGGAAATCACGCTATTCAGACGTCAACATTCTTCCGAACTTTTTCACACGTACACCTTTCCCTTGGCCTAAACGAGACTGCCTCACAAACATTTTCTTCGCTATTATATAGCCCTCTGATCTGTCCTGTTCTCGAATATTCTGGATAATTTCATTCTCACGAATTCCACCGTTGAAAGTCGTGTCTGGCCCGTGATAATTCGCATTTCACACGAATCCTGCCAGTCAACCTTCATGGTTCACGTGAACAATCATGTTTCACATAAAACCTGACTTTCAGATGTCTCTCATGAAACTCAAGACATAAATCTCGTGTTATCTCAGTCAAAACATTCGCTTTACATTTATTACTGACGTCATCTATCGGGCATAACTTAACGGGGAGAAAATGACTCACTGCAAACATGATAGGCTCTTAGACAGTTGGTCGAGTCTCTGACATCTCGCCTGTCAGGAATAAGCTTTATTTTTGTGGTAGGGCACACTGGGGGCAAGAGGGAATGAACGAGCGGACTGGTATGCTGACAGAGCCTCTGTAGACACAGAACAAGCAACTAGCCAGGCCGATGTTCTTAATGCTCTCAGGGAGACAGGACGAGTAGGTGATTCAGGATGACCACAATGAATTGGCCATTTTGACAAAGACTTTATGTCAAAACAGATGTCGCCAGGTATAACACTATACTGGTAGTCAGAGAAAAATATTAAACAAACACAGAACTGGTGTTATCAGTCGTCACACACTGAGAGAGAATCAAAATATGAGATCCGACCGCTCATACACTTGTCTGACGTAAGATAAGGGTGGTCGGTGTATCAATCAAATAACTAATGCATACAGTTAGTAGCTGTGGTAGCAGTAGTTGTAGTAGCGGTGGTAGCAGTAGCTGCAGTAAAAGTAGTAATAGTAGTGTTAGTAGTAATTATAATATTAAACGTAGTAGTGCCGGCAGCAGTAGCAGTAGTGGTAGTAGTTGTCGTTGTAGCAGTGACAGTAGTAGTGGTAATAGTAGATGTAACAGTGATAGTAGTGAATGCTCAGCCTTAGAGTACATAGATGGCTATATCATGTCTCGAGAAAGCAGAATTATAGGATCCCTAAGGACAACTTCTATAGAGAATCAAAGGTGTGCAGACGATGACGAGGCTGGTTTCTACTACGATATAACGAAGCATGGAAGTAGAGCAAGGGTGATAGGTGTACTAAGGCAGAATGTCAGCGACCGGCGGTGGAAAATCAGTAAGGGAGTTGAGATAACAGAGTAAGCACAAGAGATGAGTTTCGGAGAAGAAGCACGTCAAATATACACAATGGCAACAAGAGTCTTGAAATTCCATACTCTAAATACCCTTTGTTTCGACCCACATGAGCCTCTAGGTCTTTACCCAGCTGAGCCCCTAAGTTTCGGCCTAGCTGAGCCCCTAGGTCTTGAGCCACCTGAGCACCTAGGTCTTGAGCCACCTGAGCACCTAGGTCTTGACAAACCTGAGTCCTTATGTCTCGGCCCAAAAGGCCCTAGGTTTTGATCCAACTGAGCCTCTAGGTCTTGACCCACCTGAGCTCCCAGGTCTTGACCAACCTGATACCCTAGGTCTTGACCCAGGTAAGCACCTAGGACTCCAGCTAGCTGAGCTCCTAGGTCTTGACCCACCAGAGCCCCTAGGTCTCAACCCACCTGATACAGTCACAGTCATTTCTAGTGACTTATGGGATGTGTGTGCTTCACAATTCGACTGATCTTTCCCTCATGTCTAGATGTTACTGTTAACAGAACAAGACAGTCAACACAATAGTATTGTGGCTGCAGCAGCTGGGCCGACGCAAACATTAGCCTTATCTAATCCTGCACAAGATGACAAGGACAAGGCTGCAGAAGATGCTGGCTCAGAAAAGAAACAACGAAAGAGTGTAGTATCTAACAGAGACCAGCAGACGGCCAGGGTAAGGGTGCTTTATTAATATCTACTCCAAAAAAAGGGGAAATCCACAGGACAAGGACAGTTTAATATTTCAGGGGGTGGTAGATAGGCTGCATGCTGTCGAGGGACCTAGGATGCATGCAGTCGTAGGACATAGGCTGCACTCCTTGGTGGAACGTAGGTGGGTTTGGGTTAGGATCAGTTCTATATATTTTTGATTCGTTAAAAGTAACAGAAAACTGGGAAACCCAGTCTTACCACATTCTAAAATGTTTGACTGCCAAAAAGTTTAAAAACAAATCCATTTGTCAATCCACCCAAGAAGCCCAAGACATATACACAAAAACACCACACTAGGATGTTGAATATTGAAATGAGAAAAGACATCACAGCACTTGAGACACTCCCATAAGCGCTCCTCCTCATCTTTAACAGCAAGTAAAGAGTTCCAATTCCGATGGCACCAGTACCCATCTGATTGTATATCCGGCTCCTTATTTCCCCTAGTGTTGAGCGTCAGCCACATTCCATTGTATATCCGGCTCCTTATTTCCCCTAGTGTTGAGCGTCAGCCACATTCCCTTAGTCTCCTCGCAGTACCATTCTCATTAGACCGCAATGATCTACGTGCGCCTCCGCACTGTTCACTCGCTCCCAAAGGGCACCCACAATTGCATGTACCACAGTAGGAAACAACCTGGTATCAGTGAGATCACAACATATAGTTAAGTTGGAGCTTTCCTAACAACGTAGAAGCTGTGTAATGATACCTAGACGTTTTTTAACATTTAGATTTTACGAGACACTGAACAAGAGTTACCCGATACAAAAGCCTTGCGTCAGTGGTACATTCTGGATGAGAACTCTATACCTGCTGTTTACAGACTTCAGAATATCAGGTATTGTACAGCTGCTGTTTAGCATCGCTTCTGTGTATGGGTGTGTGTGTGTTTATGTATATATATATATATATGTGTGTGTGTGTGTGTGTGTGTGTGTGTGTGTTTGTGTGTGTGTGTGTGTGTGTGTGCATTTTTTCCTCTTTTACACATCATAAAATGGTATACATATATATACGTATTATTCTAGAAATAAATGGAAGAATATATACATACACGTATTATTCTAGAAAAAAGGGCTAATATATATACATACGCGTATTATTCTAGAAAAAAAAGGGCAAGTGTATTATTTTTGAAAAAAAATGCAAGTATATATACACATACGTATAATTCTAGAAAAAAGAGCAAGTATTCACTATAAAGTGTCTTTAAAGGTGATGGAACTCAGCACATTGTATCTTTTACAGTTGTGCTGATAAATGATGCAAACAACAGGCGCCAGTATTGCCAGGTGCCGGTGTTGCGTACTGGCATAAAGGCTCAGTGTATGTGCGTGTACATGAGTATATATATATATATATATATATATATATATATATATATATATATATATATATATATATATATATATATATATATATAAAGGCTTCACTTGGAATAACGGTTTTAAATGAACTACGCAGGAAGGTAACCCAAACAGAGCCTCACAACGCAGACAGTTAACCCGTACAGCCTCACACATATGTAAAAGTCGCATGTCTTTTGCGGCGATTCAACCGTGTCAAAAGTAGTATTAACTGCGCACGACATTATCGCGGAACGCAACGGATTTCTTACGGCGATTAGATGGCGTCAAACAAGGATTAACTGCATACGACAAAAATTACCGACACTCGACAATACTCCTGATAGCGCTATTCTCCGAGAGTATCCCCCGCGCCGCTACGCGCGGAGCGGCTAAACTAGATGACTGGGACTCACGAGCAGCAGCTACCGCAGCTCCTGAAGCTTCCTCCAATGTATTTGCTCGTGAGTCCTAGCCATCTAGTTTAGTTCCTACGCGCGGCGCGGGGGATACTCTCGGAGGTGGCACTATAGTCGGCTAATTTCAATATCGGTAAGTACTATAATTCCCTTATTTTCCTCATACTTTCCGTTCCTTATATTTCCCGAGTTACAGCTTTTAAATGTTTGTAGGACAGGACGTAATGAGGCTCTGTTTGGGATTAACTTTCTGCGTAGTTCATTTAGAACCGTTATTCCAAGTAGAGCCTATATATATATATATATATATATATATATATAAATCAATGTTTGTGTGTTTGTGTCACCCCTATAGACTCGGAAACTACTGAACCGATTTAGCTGAAATTTTAAGGATATGTTTGTTGTGATACCGGATTTTGAACTGTCGTGGTTTGAAATTCAACCTGTCACTGTTAGAGATAGGTGACCACAATTTATGCCAAAATATACGCAACTAATATTCATAACTTTAGTGATTTCTAATTATAGCCACGTTAGTAATTGCGCATGCGCCGTATTTACCATTCGCCGGCGAGTTACGTGCAGCCAACGCCTTCTCTAATACTAATACATAGAGTAGGTCGTGGTACAGCAAACAAGACTATCTCTATATTTGCCACAATAACCATATTAAACACGATTTCTATTTTCTATTTTTTTTTTCAAACAACCTTCGATTGGGGGGGGGGGGGGGGGGGGGGGGGGGGGGGGGGGGGGGGGGGGGGGGGGGGGGGGGGGGGGGGGGGGGGGGGGGGGGGGGGGGGGGGGGGGGGGGGTGGGCAATCAAGGACTATCTCGACGTCGGCGCAGACAGTGACTGCGACATTAACTTCATTAACCGTGTTAGACACGTGCGATTTCTATTTCATTAATATATCTGGAGTATCTGTCTACGAGAAAACAATTGCCTGCGGTTTTGAATTGTGTTTTAATCGCGACACAGTAGTAGGGACTCACATGTCTAATACTTGAGTTCTCTTTTCGTTGTTCCGATTAAGTGGCTGCTTGGTCGAATGGTTAGAACATTGGGTTCATGTGCGGTAGACCTGGGTTCGAATTCGCAGTCGTTACATTTTTTTTTTAACCCGGACTAAAATAATATCCTCATCTGCTCTGCCGTGGTGACAGCACTAGCCATGTTGCCTTAATATTTAAAAAAAAAAAAAAAAAAATTTGATAATTAAATTTGACCATTTCGCATACTTATGATTGCATTGTTAAACTTTCCGATTGCATGGTTACGCTGAAATTTTTATAGATTTTCATTTATTTTCATTCAGATTTAGTTATTTCATCTGTGTTGGAATTTTAAGCTGTGCTGTTTACAATGGCGTTCATTTCCTAATTATGGTTTTTTTTTTTCCTGTGTTCGTTTGCTTTTCAAGTTTATTTTTTCTCCCAACTACTTCAATGAGGGAAAGAGTTGTCGGTGAATTTGGGGGGAGGGGGGGGGGTGCAAACTATTAACTGAGAGAGCTTTAAGTCACAGTAACTGCTTTACCCACTTGAAGTAGCAGCAGCAGTAATAGTTGTTACACCAGGGCTGTTACACCATAGTGCTCTCATGTGAAGACCGCCGGTAAGGTTATGGCGTTCTTCTGTCGGCAAGTGAAATTATACATCCTAACCTGACCAGTCTGTGGCGACAGCACTAGCCATGCGGAACCAAATCTTCTGGCTCACGACTCTCTGTCTACTCCGATGGTAACACAGATAGCAGTGACATTATTTTAGTAGTTGTACTGGTACTTGAAGGATGATGTGGTAAATATTACACTAGCCCTATTCACTACCTTTTACAATTCCTGCTCCCTATTTTAGTCCAGATGGACAGGGATGTCAATGTCAGTTACAGCAACAACAAAATATCGCCAGTTAGTGATTTTCAAATCCTTCGAAGAGGGAGAGAGCAGTAGTCGGTGGAAGAGGGGAGGGGGTAATGACTTAAATTTAGGAGAAATCAAAGAGCTTTACACTTGATTTTCAAGTTCCCATTGCCTAATTTGTTTATATTTTACTAACGCTACCTCCGCTTTTCTATTTTTTACGACTCACTTTGTTATTCACAAGTACAGTTGTAGCTTTACTTCCGTCCCCTATAAAAAATACAAACAGCTTTAGCATGTGATAACCAAATAACCATTTTTGTTACTGTGCTAATAACACCATTTAAACGACCACTAATATAAAAACACAATTATAAGGTGCGTGTTCTAAAGTTGGAAAACCAGACTATCGCTATATCCGTGCAGAGAATGATTGCGACATTAACTGTATTAGACACGTGCGATTTCCATTGTCTTTCTTTTCCAAAAACCTTTGATGAGGGAGATAGTAGTAGGTGGATTTAGTTGTGGTGGTGGGCGGGGATCAAAGACTATCTCTATATCTGAGCAGACAATGATTGTATTAGACACGTGCGTTTTCTATTTTCTTTCATTCCATTTAGCCAAACTATGCCACAGCAACGCGTGGCCGGGTACAGCTAGTATATATATAAATAACAGATTTTGACCAAAGCAGGACAGAAAGCGCATATTATGGAAAGCAAGACGTATTAGTTAAGGGTTGACAATAAAAATATACTCACTGAAATAGAAGACCTTTTAAATTCTATGGACAACTAGAATTAGTCACCCGTATAGTTTGAAAGAAACGAATGCCAAATTTCACTAACATTATAAGGACCGTCATTGTTGGTGGTCGTGTAATGAGAACAGAAACTTATCACTGGTGATCATGTAATGAGAAAGGGAGCATATCTTTGGTGATAATGTAATGGTAAGAGAAACATGTCGTTGGTGGTCATGTAATGGAAAGAGAATCATATCTTTGGTGGTCATGCAATGGGAAGAGAAACATATGGCTGGTGGTCATGTAATAATAAGAGAAACATATCGTTGGTTGTCATGTAATGAGAAGAGAAACATATCGTTGGTGGTCATGTAATAATAAGAGAAACATACGGTTGGTGGTCATGTAATGAGAAAAGAAACATATCGTTAGTTGTCATGTAATGAGAAAAAAAATCGTTGGTAGCCATGTGATGAGAAGAGAAACATATCGTTGGTGGTCATGTAATGAGAACAGAAACATATCGTTGGTGGTCATGTAATGAGAACAGAAACATATCGTTGGTGGTCATGTAATGAGAAGAGAAACATATCGTTGGTGGTCATGGAATGAGAACAGAAACATATCGTTGGCGGTCTTGTAATGAAAAGAGATACATATCTTTGGTGGTCATGTAATGAGAAGAGAAACACATCTTTGGTGGTCATGTAATGAGAAGAGAAACATATCTTTGGTGGTCATGTAATGAGAAGAGAAACACATCTTTGGCTGTCATGTAATGAGAAGAGAAACACCTTGTTGGCGGTCATGTAATGAGAACAGAAACATATCGTTGGTTGTCATGTAAAGAGTAGAAAACACCGTCCTATACTTGAAGCTGATTTGTTTTGGCCACGGTAAATATCATAGAGGGAGTCGCCTTCCGATCGGCTAGACGCTCGCCGCGGATCGGAAGGTCGTGGGTTCGCTCCTGTCGTGGAATGATCAAACCCACCCCTACAAATTAGACTATTCTTGACGTTAACGCCCCTAGTGGGCAGGTTACTTTTCAAATATAGACCCGTCTTGTGGGTATACAGTCCATCATATATATTTATACCTTTATCTGACGAAATAGATATTTCTGTATGTTCTAGGTCTCTTGTGAAGTCTACATTTTCAAACTTACAATTGTGGGGTAGAGGTTCTCTATATTAATATTTATAATCAGAGAAGCCTATTCACTCCTCGGCGTATTGATCTGGAAGCTTCTTTCTTCTAAAGTGACGCTAAATTTCCCCCGATTCATTCTCTGCCAGTAGATCAGAAGTGTTTTGCATTTGTGCTTAAATTCTGTCCTGAACAAAGTACCAGTCAATTCCTGGAGGAATCCTGAGCTTGGGATGATATCTCCTTGGAGGCCAGACAGTCAATCAGCAGTCCACAAAATCACCAACTACCAAACCATCACCATGGTAGACAACAAAGTGGAAGCCAGAGTGTAGGCATCAGCTTGCAGGCCGCACATGTGTCATTTATCAGAGAGTACCCTCTTCAGGGGCTGGTTTGGGCTCCAGTGATTGAGCTCTGTTTGTGACTGTTTTTATCAGATCAACCATCGAATTGAACATTCCCAAAAGTGTCAGCCTGTTCAAGTAATCAAGAACCGATGAGTGCAGTGACGCCAACCTGGACTAGATAAATAGAGAGACTCTGTGGTTTGGTGCCTTGTTCTATATTTACAGGTCCACTCTGAATCACCGTGATGAAATCAGGCTGTCTCTAGGAGTCTTCGAGGATCCGTCAATGTTGCTTTGGTTTTGATCTCTCATTATTCTAGTTGTTCTTGAATATCTTTGCTTGAGTCTTATATGATGTATATGTTGCATTTATTACATGTCTTTGGAAGTTTTCATTATTGACTTGAGTGTCCATCATTCACTGTTCAAAACTGTCTAGAGTATATGTATGTATAACCAGTAATTCTAATCTGTGTTAACATGGCTATGATAGTACATTATCATAACCTGTTGGGCTATTTTCTTATAGTAGTGGGGGCAACCAGCCAAGTTGCGCCTAGAACTATTATATAATCTGTAGTGCCACAGCTTGAGTTGCCCTACTCCTGAAATAGGTTGGGTGTATATTGGCCGCGGGATACCCTTCAGACCAATACGAGCCATCACTCCAACATTATACTATTTCAGGGTGCTGTTGATTCTTAACGAGAAATCCTTAATCAGGCATGCGACACGAGCGGTATGTGACAGCTCCTTGGCGGAGCCTGAGTTTTTTCAAAAATGACCTTAGCTCCCAGGTCGAACCAGCCTTGATTGGGTACCGGGTGCAGTCCCGGGAAGTAAAGGTGATCGGCGTGATGCTGAACGCATCACCCATCTTGTGCCGATTGGTCTATAAAAATATAGGTCTAGCCCTATATACACTATACGCCTAAAGGCGTTAAAAAGGGTCCTTTACTTACTTTACTAAATATAATTACGGCCTGGAGAGAATGGTGATGAAGTGTACATTTTCTGAAAAAACGATACAGAGGTAAACCCCTGCGAAGGTGGATTTAATACATTGAAAATGAATTGGCTATGAAAGCACATAAGGCTTGAGAAATGGCTAAAGAAACAGACACGCTCTCAACTACTGTAACCGATCTTCTAACTGATGATGATAATGATGATGAACGAAAAAAAGGAAACTAGAACATGTGACCATTGAACAAATTTGTGGAAACATAAAGAGAGGAAGAGCGTGAAAAGATTTTTGACAGCCTCTTGTCATCGGACAGTCATGTTTCAACACACGACCTAATACATGCTGTAAATGATGGCAGGTTGTGAAGAGGCATGATCTTGATTGTGAGTCGACAAAGCACTTGATGAGGAAAACAAAATTCACCACATCTTGTTAACTATTTCTACATAATGGTGATGTATTGTGTGGTCATTTCAGCACAATGTTCAAAGATATTACACGAAACGATGCAGCAAAGAGGCAAGTGACCAAACTGGCATTTGCATCTATAGAGACGAGGCTTCGGAAAATTCTGAAGACGTTTTCTGTGCACGTGACCAATGATGAAGTAGATGGTAGACAACAATCTCTTGTAGGTAAGTTCTTTCTTGGTATTCTTGACTGTAAACTCTTGCGGAAGCTTTGGCTCTTTGATACATTCGAACTTCAGTTTTGTGCCAAAGCAACAATTTTGCGTGCACATAATTTTTACAGATTTGGCGAACTTGTATTCAGACTGTTCGTTCCGTAGCGTTCTGGCAGACAGACTCCCCCGACTTCGGAAGAAAAATCCCCAATTTAGTCGCTGTTTACCACTTGCTTGCTAGAGAGACAATTGGTCTGTTTTCTCTCTCTCTCTCTCTCTCTCTCTCTCTCTCTCTCTCTCTCTTCTCCCTACCAAAGGGGATGGGGTAGGCGGGCCGGGGGGGGGGGGGGGGCACCTGAACCCGGATGGAAAGTAGATAAATTCTAGCCAATAAAAAAGAAGACATAGGGACAGGGGGGGGGGGGAGTGGTGGTGGTGGCCTCATTCCCTACCATTTGGGGGGGGGGGGGAACCCGGGGCGGGATCCGAATTATCTCAGTCTTGTTTAAGTGCTTGATAGTAATAAAAACCACACTTAAAAATAAGAATGATGATGATATCATGCTGAATGGCAAAGAAAAAATTATAATTCATATGAAATAATATTTTTTTTTAATGCACAAATGTCAGCGCATGTGGATTAGGCGCTGCAAACGAGCTTCATGATCCCGGGGTGCGAGGTTCGATCCCAGCTGCGAACGGTTTGTTTTTGTGTTGGTTTCGATGTGTAGTACCGACAGCTGACCGTACGTACAGTGAGCATCAGCAAACTACTTAACGTAAAATTGGCCTAGAAAAACTACAAGTCACCAAATATGTGGGTTCGTTCTGCAACGTTATGTAAAATATACGCAACTAACTATGCACAAAGGACAACTTAAATGTATCCATGTTATGTATAGCTTCTATGTATATAAGAAACATTCAATATTTCCATATCCCAACTAGAACAATGTTCAGTGCTTGAACATGAGATAAGTTCAGTCTGCGATCTCCCGACGGCAATTGAGCACATGGTTTGCGTGGTCCGAACACTGGACCATCTGACCGAGAACCTGGATGATCTGTCTGCTGGAGATTACGTGGACCTTGCTCCGGGAAGTGAAGCAGCACTGGACTCTGACAAGACAACCAGGATGGAGGCTATCAAACATAGGCTGATGGACGTCCAGGTATTGGATGTAATGTCTTAACCTTGTTGTTTACAAGGGCTAAATTTAGGGGGATGGCTATCCGTGTAGGTTCTGGGGCCTAATTTTAGCTGTAAACGACTAATTGGGAGCTTTCTTCAAAGTCTGAATGCATCTGCATGAGAGGCAAGGAAGCAACAATATTCATACTTCCTCTTCTTCTTCTCGTTCAACAGCTGTAAACTCAGGCGGAAAGTTCTGGTTGTTCGTTCACTTATGGACTGTAGTCCAATTCCAGAACCTGAGTGTAGCGTGTGCATCCGTTTTACATATCTGACTCATCTGTATGCAGACTGATGGTTCCTTGCCACTCAGGTAGATGTACTCCGACTTCCAAGCAAGCTTCCAGTTAGTCGACTCTCACGACATGCTTTAGTATAGGCAGTGGGTCTATTCTTGCTTTTCCTACAAGAGGGCCGGAACCCATACAGGTAAATCTGAATACGAATAAGGTAGATTTGTAAAACGGATATACACTTAGGTTCTGGAACAAGACTAACGTTCAGAGGTGGACAAACAACCACAATTTCCGCCTGAGTTTACAGCCAGTTAACGCGAAGAAGAAGAAAGAAGAGTAGGATGGCGGGATAGACCCACAACTCATTTTATTTCTATAGTTAGCTCGTGCACTGCGCTGAGATTCTTCGGACTCAGGTTTGAGTCAGAAGTAGAACGGAGCACTTATGGGTTACTAATTTGAGTACACTTATGTTGATCCGTCGTCTAAACTTAAACTTATGTAGTTTCAATTAATGATGCTTGACTGTGTCAATTCCCAGACTGATGAGAACCGTTTAGCCGTCTATTCCGTCGACTGGACCTCCGGAGGCATCAGACCACACGTCCATCGAGCACACTCGACGTACACGGATCGAATGTGCAAGACTCTCTTTAACCAAATTGTTAATCATCCGGATCTGAAGACTCCGGCAGAGGCACCGTCAACGTGGAAACATGAGCTGTTCTATGAAGTGTCAGAGCATGTACGGATATGTCAAGAAAGGTACGTGATTCTAGTTTGAATCTTTAGGGAAACAATTTTAGTTGATAATTTGTTTTCCAGGGTATGCGGGTTTTGGAAAAAGAACAGGAAGAAAGACAGGCAGGTTGGTAACCGGAAAAAAAGTGCAAAAAGACATTACAGTCTGAAGTGACTGGTACTGCTTGGAGTCACCGGGGGTTCTGGTCAACACTTCACACTCAAGGCAAGACACCAGAGACATAGAATTAAATCACATTCCTGCTGATACCATAAGACTGTGATATCCCCCCCAAAATGCGCGCTGGGGCGCCCCTGGGAGCTGCAACCTCGTCACGGAAGCGCTGCAAAATATTCGAAGATACATGAGATTAATTTTTTTTTCTTTTTTTAATCTCTTACATAGGAAGAGCCATATTATTATTTAAGTTAGGGCGCCGTGGAAAGATTTTATTTTAAAAAAAAAGGCGCATCGACTAAGAAAAGTTTGGGAAACACTGCCACATGAACTGGAACTATGCTGGCTTCTGAAGATGGTTTGGAACGTTCAGGACAATGTCGGTTATCATCTCGATTCTTTACACAGTTCAGCTTGAATAAATGAAAGCCGTCATTAGGTTCCTTACAAATAACGCCATAAGCGTGCTACTACAACCTATAGAGGACGGAAGCCGCAAAATTGTAGTGTACGGATCCTTGCCCGGATGCTAGATGTGTTGGGTTTATATCCACATAGGCGTTCATCTCATTTCATTTCGATCCTCTAGTACCTTGCATGTCGAAATGTCGTATAATTTACGAGAAAGTGTCTGTTTGTGCGCTTTGTAAATGGGGATTTCCAGAGACATTTTCCCCTGTCCATCGTTTGCATAGTCGGCCTCTGCTTCGCCTTCCGCCTGGTCTGTACATCATTGCTCGCTGTGGTATACTGTTTCCTGACATCTGCGTTAGATGGCAAAACCATTTAACTGGTCTGCCAATGAAATCCAGAGCTGTTGCTACCCCCATTCTTTTTCAGATGTCATCATTCTTGTTTTTATAATAAGAGCCTTTTGTAGAATTGTCATTTCAGTTGTTGCAATTTTTCTATGACATTAGAATTTAACATTTTTAGACATGGGGAGAGCTCCATGTAATGGCGAAGGATAGAACGACTTGGCGTGAGTTGGTTAAGGGCCTATGCTCCATTTGGGGATAGAAAGGCAGAAGAAGAAGAATTTTTCTTTTGTCTTTTCTGCCTTTTCCCTTTTGGCAATGACAGCCCAAGGTTGGCCCCACACACACAATTTTTTCATAGACTACTCTTTCGGTTTCTGCTGACACATGTTCGTTTTTTTTTTGTACTGGTGCCATGTATCCAATGAGTTGGTTTGATCTGGCACATCTGCTATAGATCTCGTCTTCTGTTTTGCCGGCTGATGATATTACGCTCCCTAAATATTTGGAGGTATTGGTTTGTTTCAGAGGGGATTCTGTAAGCTGGATACTTATCTTTTAGTCTTCTTTTGCTATAGTCATGATCTATGTTAAGTTGGCCTTGGGGTTTGTCTATAAGTTACAGTCTAAACCGAGTTACTATTATTTTTCATGTCTATAATTTACAGTCTAAACTGAGTAACTATGATCTTTCATGTCTGTAATTTACAGTCTAAACCGAGTAACTATTATTTGTCATGCCTATAATTTACAGTCTAAACTGAGTAACTATGATCTGTCATGTGTATAATTTACAGTTTAAACTGAGTAACTATGATCTGTCATGTCGATAATTTACAGTCTAAACTGTGTAACTATGATCTGTCATGTCTATAATTTACAGTCTAAACTGAGTAACTATGATCTGTCATGTCTATTATTTACAGTCTAAACCGAGTAACTATTATTTGTCATGTCTATAATTTACAGCCTAAACTGAGTAAATATGATCTGTCATGTCTATTATTTACAGTCTAAACTGAGTAACTATGATCCGTCATGACAAGTTTGAGACTTCGGCAAGACGTTAAGAACACCACACACAGAATGTAGATTTATATATAATATTTTGAGATTACCTCCATGTACCTGACGCGAAGATGACATGAAAAGATTCATTTACCCCCCCCCCCCCCCCCCCCCCCCCCCCCCCCCCCCCCCCCCCCCCCCCCCCCCCCCCCCCCCCCCCCCCCCCCCCCCCCCCCCCCTTTCCTCCACGCCCACCCTCTTACTCCTTTTTTTTTTTTTTTTCAATACCATGCATTTTGTTTTTGAAATAAATTGACCAAGTTGCTTCAATAACCGACATTATAGCACTCTGGGAGTTACCATAAACGCTTCACCCCCATCTTCAGCAGCCAAGCAGCCAGTGCAGAGTTTCAAAACTAATGGTTCTAGTAGCATTCTAATTATACGTCCGTGCTGCCATGCCTCCGAGCGTCGAGTATTGGCCAGATCCCCTTGTCACTCCCTACTACATCATTCTTACCAGACTGTGGTGATCCGATGGCTCCTCTGAATTCTCAACATTCTCCCACACATGCCCTAGAAACCTTTAGGTAATATTTCTTGGTGAGGGAGCCGCCGTGTTGTAGCGGCGAGACGCTCGCCTGCGGATCGGAAGCTTGTGGGCTCGGGTTCAGAGGGGCTGGAAATGTTTTTTTTTTTAAATAGCTTTGGCTCCCAGGTCCTCCTAGCCTTATGTGGGTACCAGGTACAGTCCTGGGAAGCAAAGGCTGACCTCATAACCCACCAAGCACCGTTTAGTCTGTACAATATAGGTCCAGCCCTAAATACCCGATACATCTAAAGGCGTTGAACAAGGCCTTTACAAATATTTCTTATTACCCACTTTCAAATGATACGACCTGGTACCCCAGTCCCCACCCCCACTCCTCCCGCCCTCTTTTCCCGACAATCGTCTGTTTAAAAATACAAAATCAGCCTTGCTGAGATTTGAACAGATGCTCGCTGTGTTTCTTTAGTTCTCAAGAAAAAGAAAAATGCATAAAATGATTTGTTGGCTGTGGTTATATCTGTCCCATATTTGCAGAGCCCGTGTCATTCAAGATTGTGAGCATGTTCTGGACAAAATTCAAAGCTACCTGCTGTCAGATACCAGACGCCCCTTGGTTGTGCATGGACAATGCGGTTGTGGGAAGTCAACTATTTTGGCGGCAGCAGCTGTGAGAGTTCATTCATGGATGAAGGGGTGGGTAACTGTTAGTTTTACAAAAGAGCTACAATTATGTGATTGTATCCCTTGTTTATTTCTCTCTCATTTGACAGTTAGGTGCCTAAGCCTTGTCCGCATAAAAAAGTTAACATCCTTTTTCACGCAATGGGCGCATCTATCATATGGAAAGAGACCCCCATATTTGTACAGACCAATCGGCACTAGGTGGGTAATATGATCAGCATTACGCCGGCCGTCTTTACTTCCCCAGGACAGTCATCCTGGTACCCATTTTAGGCTGGCTCGACCTGCGACGCCCCATACCATGATAAAAATCTACGCAGCCCGCAGTGGGTTTTGATCGCAGTCCGTTGGAATTACGAGTGGGACCCGCACCGCCTAAGCCACAGACGCCGCCTTGTCCACCTACATACACTGAATTACAGGTTTCCTCGTACCCGTTCTATAAGGCCCCAATATACTTGTGGGAGTGGTCGTAGTGTAGCGGCTAGATGCTTGCCTGTGGATCGGAAGGTCGTGGGTTCGTGTCTTGAAGGAAAAACAGTTTCTTTTATAATGACTTTGGCTTCCAGGTGGACCCAGCCTTAATTGGATACCAGGTACAATCCTGAAAACTATAAGCGGTCGGCGTGATGATAACCACAACACACACAGTGCTGATTTGTTTTTGAATGGTTTTTAAACATGAAGGTCTACCCTACATGCCCAGTACTTTCGAAGGCGGGGGGAAGTGTCCAACAATATAATTCTTCTATACGGCTGAATGACGTAAAATCACCATTAGCCCTACCCAGATACATAGGGACTCATGTCACTCTATATATCTTGGTTCTTGGTATTCTGTATCAATTCCACTGATTATGATCCGCTAATAAAAAGTAGATCTCTATATTCAACAACAACAAAACTGACAAACACTGCTCTTGAGCCACATAATGAGATTAGAGACATTGTAGAACATGGTGACAACTGGAAAGATCAGTTGAAAAAAGGGTAAACGCAGACCAAAAGAGATGATGCTGGATGGCTAAAACGATGGGATGGAGGGATATCATCAAGAGAGCTGTTCCAGTCAACCAGGGATCGTGATCTGTCTAGACGCATGAGTTCATATGCCAGTTTGCAGGGCTCATGGTGATATAAATAATCAGGTTTGGTCCCTTAGAATATATATATATATATATATATATATATATATATATATATATATATATATATATATATATATATATATATATATAAATATATATATATATATTCTAAGGGACCAAACCTGATTATTTATCAACACACTGTTCTGTAGAAGCAGTCGACTTGCTTTTGAAAGTAACATTTTAATTAAAATGTCTTTATTCCTTCAGTGTTAACCGTAAGTAGTTGGGCATAACTCTTTCAGATTTGATATAAAATATCCAGGGTCATAAATATTTGCCTACAACGTATTGAACAAGTATCAAGCAGTTTATGCCAAGAAACCTGCATTTGACAACCTGTAACCAGGATTACACTTTTATCTCATACCTCGAATGCTTGCAAGCATAAGTTTCTCTTG
The DNA here is from genome assembly GCA_905116865.2 of Candidula unifasciata. Classification (NCBI taxonomy): domain Eukaryota; kingdom Metazoa; phylum Mollusca; class Gastropoda; order Stylommatophora; family Geomitridae; genus Candidula; species Candidula unifasciata. The sequence goes on from CAJHNH020000106.1 coordinate 31,465, forward strand.
AGAGGGGATTCAAGTCCCCTTATGTTCTCAATAAGTAAATGAGTTGCGGATGTGCAAGAAAGACCACGCACACGTTAACATATTACATACAACGTTCTCATGTGGGGCTTAATTACTTTTGGGCATCATTTCTAAACGATAACTTGCCGAGAGGTCGAATACACGTGTGGAGTTTGTTCACTGAGTTCCACCATCACGACCCATGACACCTGCACAGCGAGCCCAGATCACCCAGTTTTCTATCAACCTTTGCAGTCCACGAGATACCCAAATCTACTCCAGGAGCTGACAAAGATGACCACCGTAGATTGGGACCTGGCAGCCAGCTTCTTTAGCATCCAGATGCATCACCCATCTACAGTTCTTGTGACCGTGTCTGACCCAGGGGTCGCCTCTAAAGCTTCACTTACCTGACTGACCAGTGCCTTGATAGGCCCCGGCGGAGTGCCGCACGGCGGTATCGTCGAACTCTGCAGATAGGAAGCACCTACGTCACGTTTTTAAAAAAATCCTCACAAAGGTTTCTGAAGACAGAGTTTACCACCAGCTTCATGAATTAAGTTAAGTTATAAATTGACACCTCAGCACTTGGGGCATTCCCAGGCGTGCTCAGTCTTTATCTTCAACAGCCAGCGCAGAGTTCTAATACTGATGGTACCAGTCATAATTTGGTTATATTCCGTCTGCCTTTCCTCTGAGTGTAGTGAGCCGGCCAGACCCTCTGGACCCAGGTGCCTCATTCTCTTCAGGTCATAATAATCTTCTTTCTCTACTGATTTCGTTGCTTGTTCCCAAAAGACGTTGACGACATCTGCTTTGTCATCTATCAATTCACCACCCAGTGGTTCCGATTAAGCCAATCTGTCTGACTGTTCGTTACCCACTACGCCTGCATGGCTTGGAGAAAAGATCCACAATTTACTGTAGAAGGCGTGGGTATCGTTCTTCAGCACGACGAGGAAAAAAAAACAGTCACGATCAACTAGGTACCAATTGCGCAACCGAGGACTAATAATTTCTGTACTCCTGATGATGATGATGTTCAACCCTACCAGGACATCACACTAAGCAGTAACTTGAAGGTGACACAAAGTACCACCATTCGGATGAGATCACCCAGGAACAGGTCCCAGAAACCCTGTTCAACCCATAGGATGGGTTATATTAGGGCCCCCTCAACAGCCATGGTAAGGCTTTAAAACAACAACAAACTGCGTCCCACATTTGGGACATACGCTTTTGATTGATCCGTTCCCCTCGCTTTCAAATCCATCTGTGACTCGCTGCATCCCACGGTTGGTGTTCGAAACCAGGTGGTTCCCGGGGTTCACCCAGCCTCTAGGAAATGGGTACCAGAGTTAACACTCTGGGGTAAATGGAGGAACTTCGCTGTAGCTACGGAGTTTCGTGCCAATGGCGACACAGAGCACTTAAGGTCTATAATCGTGTGCAATAGACGTGACCTATGAAAATGCACGAGGGCCTAGTTGGCAGGGCACATGATGATGATATTCCTTTCGGGCTTGAAAGGATTGATTAACATGTTCTGCCTCTTCTAGATCTTTCCCGTCATCACATTGCTTATCTTCTCACTACATAAAAGGAAGGACACCGACTGACTCTTTCTCATTGGTTTATAGTGTTCTAAATAAATTAGCCACATTTAATCAGTCTTTATTAGTCATTCTGTCTGTCCACGATGTCCGCAGCATACCCCTCAGAAACCACCCACAACCTACCAAACCCAAGGAAAGGTAGACCCAGTCAGCCTTACATTATCATACACGATAAATAAATGTTGCGGGTTGAAAGCCATCATCAGCACACGAAACGAATACAAAATACCAAATATATGGACAAGAATACACAAAATCACTCAGGCTAAGTATCACCGAGAGAAACCGCATGTCTAGCCAACTGATTCGCTGAGACGCTTTTGACCACCGGAAATGAATACTGGCCACTAAGCTGAGAAAGACAAAGGCTGTAACTAGTTAACGATAATAATAATATGAATAACAGTTAGATAAAATTGCGTTGCATGTCTTATGTCAGGATTTTTTGAATGCACAACACTCATCATCATCATGTTCACTGCCAACTGGCATAGGTGCTCATGCTTCTCCACAGATCACGATCCCTGGCTGCCTGGAACAGCTCTCTTGATGATATTCCTCCATGTAATCGCTTCAGCCCATCCAGCATCATCTCTCTTGGTCTGCCTCTACCCCCTTTTCCACTGATTTTTCCAGTTGTCATGATGTTCTCCATTGTCTCTCTTCTCATTGTATAACCAAAGACAGTGTTTGTCTCTTTTTTATTGTTGTTTATAGAGATCACCTTTCATTAGCTTTTTTCAAACAATTGTTTTTAGTTCCTCTGGCCGTCCAAGGTATTAGTAACATTCGTCTCAGAAACCACATCTCTGTTGCTTCCAAAGTATTCCTAATTTGTCCACTGAGATTTCAAGATTCGCTGCCATACAGCAGAACAGGTTCTATTTAACATTTTAGCTCCCTCTTTCTGACATTAAATTAGAGCGATTTATTGCATATTGTTCATTTTCTGGAATGCAGCTTTTGCTTGACCTATTCTGCTTTTAAACTCAGTCACTCATTTTCCATCTGATGATATGACTCATCATCATGTAGCCGGTCCTTTGCAGAACGTCGCTCTCATCACAGTCTGCGTGAAAGAAACTCGGTCTCTCGCCAGTTCTCCTGCCTCATATGCTTTCATACTCATGGAGTCACTTATTTCCTGTGCCTATCTTCGTGTCTGTCGGCCTCTGCCCCTCCTTCCTGGTACCATGCCTTCTGCTATAGTTTTTTCCAATCCGTTGTGGTGCTTGATATGACCAAAATATTTCAGCCTTTGAGAAAAGATGCTGTTTGTTAGCCAATCTTCCTTGATGTTCAGATCTTTTAAGATGTCAATATTTCTCCTCTTCTTTGTGCAAGATATTCTGAGAATCTTTCTTTAGCATTTCAGCTCAAAAGCCCCTATTATCTTTCTTAAAGACTGAGAGATAGTCCACCAAACACATCCGTGTGTAGCCACAGGGAAGATGCATGCTCTCAAAATTCTAATTTTTATCGATGATATGATTGTTGCCAGATATTTGAATTTATTGACTTAAAAGACTGATGTTTCATTTCAGGATTTTTTAATGCACAACACTAAGATATGTATATTCCCGTTGCGGCTTCACTCAAGTCCGTAATGTTTCTTTGTCCCCAGCAAGAAGGTGAATCCCCATGTTCTAGTGCGCATGATTGGATGTACAAGTAACTCTACAAATATCCGCACACTGCTGAGGGATGTTAGTCGTCAGCTGTGTCACGTGTTTGATCAAAGTCCTCTGGAAATACCCACGGTAAGAACCATTGTCAAGCAAACGTGACCATACATTTATAGCTGTAGTGGTACTTTGTTCAGTCTGCAGACTGAAAGAAAAGTGAAGGAACTTTTCCACGCCTTTAGGCGCATAGGGCATACAGGGCTAGACCTATACTTTAAAAGACCAATTGGCACAAGATGGGTGATGTGGTCAGCATCACGCCGGCCGCCTCTACTTTCCGGGACAGCAGCCGGTACCCACTCAAGGCTGGGTTGACCTGGGAAGTATGGTCAGTTTTGAAAAAAGGCCAGCTTCTCCAGGGAGCGAACCCACGACCTTCCTATCCGCGGCGAGCGTCTAGCAAGTTCCCTGTCTTAATAATGCCCTCATCACACAGATCGTTTTGAACATACAACAAGATAGCCTGAATAGTTAGTAGGATCACTGAACATACAACAAGATAGCCTGAACAGTTAGTAGGATCACTGAACATAGAACAAGATAGCCTGAACAGTTGGTAGGATCACTGAACATACAACAAGATAGCCTGAACAGATGGTAGGATCACTGAACATACAAGAAGATAGCCTGAACAGTTGGTATGATCACTAAACATACAACAAGATAGCCTGAACAGATGGTAGGACACTGAACATGCAATGGGATAGCCTGAACAGCTGACAGGATCACTAAACATACAACAAGATAGCCTGAACAGATGGTAGGATCACTGAACATACAACAAGATAGCCCAAACAGCTGGTAGGATCACTGAACATACAACAAGATAGCTCGAACAGCTGGTAGGATCACTGAACATACAACAAGATAGCTCGAACAGCTAGTAGGATCACTAAACATACAACAAGAAAGCCTGAACAGCTGGTAGGATCACTGAACATACAACAAGATAGACTGAACAGCTGGTAGGATCACTGAACATACAACAAGACAGCCTGAACAGAACATAAAAGATAGCCTGAACAGCTGGTAGGATCACTGAACATACAACAAGATAGCCTGAACAGATGTTAGGATCACTGTACATACAAGATAGCCTGAACAAGCTTGTAGGATCACTGAACATACAACAAGAGAGCCTGAACAGCTGGTAGGATCACTGAACATACAACAAGATAGCTTGAACAGCTAGTAGGATCACTGAACATACAACAAGAGAGCCTGAACAAGCTTGTAGGATCACTAAACATACAACAAGATAGCCTGAACAAGCTTGTAGGATTACTGAACATACAACAAGATAGCCTGAACAGATGGTAGGATCACTGAACATACAACAAGAAAGCCTGAACAGAACATACAAAATAGCCTGAACAGCTGGTAGGATCACTGCACATACAAGAAGATAGCCTGAACAGATGGTATGATCACTGAACATACAACACTATAGCCTGAACAGCTGGTATGATCACTGAACATACAACAAGATAGCCTGAACATATGTTAGGATCACTGAATATACAACAAGCTTGCCTGAACAGCTGGTAGGATCACTGAACATACAAGACAGCCTGAACAGTTGGTAGGATCACTGAACATACAACAAGATAGCCTGAACAGAACATACAAAATTGCCTGAACAGCTGGTAGGATCACTGCACATACAAAAAGATAGCCTGAACAGATGGTATGATCACTGAACATACAACACGATAACCTGAACAGCTGGTATGATCACTGAACATACAACAAGATAGCCTGAACATATGTTAGGATCACTGAACATACAACAAGATAGCTTGAACAGCTGGTAGGATCACTGAACTTACAACAAGATAGCCTGAACAGCCCTGAAAAGCTGGTAGGATCACTGAACATACAACAAGATAACCTGAACAGCTGGTAGGATCACTGAACATACAACATGATAGCCTGAACAGCTGGTAGGATCACTGAAAAACAGGAATTCTTGCTGCTTATTTCACGTGCCAATTGTTCAAACGGTTGCAGAATTGCAGCAATTCTTGTTGCTAGAACCCACTGGCTTATTGTCAGTGTTAGAATTGTCCCTCCACCACTATTCGTATTCAGCCCTACGGCAAGTATTCGGCCGATAACCGAGTAGTTTTTAGGGCAACTATTCGACCCCGAAGCGAACACGAAGTGAACGTTCGTTACACGTCTACCTATAATGTCTTCCATGCTTATTTCTAACACATTATTATGGGGATGTCGATTTCAGGACTACAAAGGAGTGGCTAATGACCTGGTATGTCAACTAGGGCGGGCCTCTACCCAACACCCTGTCATTGTTATTCTGGATGGAATCGACAAACTGACAGGTAGGTCTCTAACAGCAGTACATGGTTAGAATGTTGAATTATTAATCGACATCACAGCACTCGGGACACTCCCATAAGTGCTAGGTCCACATCTTCAGCAGCAAGCCAATAGTTCCGAATCCGATGGAACCAGTAACCGTCTGTTTGTATACCCGTCTCATCATTACCATGAGTGTTGAGCGTCGGCTAGATCCCCTGGTAACTGCTCGCAGCGCCATTCTCCCTAGTCAGTCAGTCAGTTCTCGTTGTGCCTAGTGGCTTCAGAGCGGACTTTCCATGCTTTCCTGTCCTGTGCAATCTTCAGTGCAGTTTTCCATGTCAAAGATGCCGCACTCAGGTCACTTTCCATCGTTCGTCTCCATGTTGTTTTTGGACGCCCATGTTTTCTCTTTTCCTCTGGTGTCCATGTGAGAGCTGTTTTGGCAGGTATATCAGGATTCATTCTCATAACGTGGCCAAGCCATTTTCATCTTCTTGGTTATCATATTGTCTAAAGCTTCTTGGTTTGTGACTTGAAGTAGTTTAGTGTTTGAGATTGTATCTGGACAGAAAATTTTGATAATTTAACTTAGACATGTGTGGTGGAAGGTGGACAGCTTGTGTGCATCCTTTTTGGTCATTCTCCAGCATTCCTCTCCATAAAAAAGAACTGGGAAAATGAGACTCTTGTAGAGTCGAAGTTTCGTTCCTCTGCAGTAATTGGTGGATTTCCAGATTTGCCTCATCCCTCCAAGGGCAGCTCTAGCTTTCTTCAGACGTAACTGTACGTCCTCTTCCTTCCCTCCCGGCAGGGACACCACACTGCTAAGATATGCGAAATATTCTACATTTTTAAGAGTTTGGTTATTTATGGTCACTGGTTGTTGGTTTGGACTGCTTGTCATGATCTTAGTTTTCTTTGTATTTTTTCTCAATTATAAGACACCGATCTTTGTATGGTAAAACCCGGTGCAATGAAGTCGTCCCTCTCGACTTGAACCTTTTTCGTTTTCTCCTTTCTGTCTTTCCAAACGATAGTGTTATGTTTTGCTATAAGGAGGAATGACATAATGGACATAAGGAGAATATGAGGGAATATAAATCACAGCCTATGGCATTGATAAAAAGAACCATGATGAAGTGTCTCCTTCCTGTAGCACAACATCTAGGCAGTATTGTAGACATCATGTGCTGGTTGTGCAGCATGATACGTCTCTCGGGCTGCCCTGTTAATTACGAAGGAAGGGCAACACCAATATCGGGAATAAAGCATGCTGCAGAAGGTGTCGAATGAAAAGAGCAATATTCCTTCTGTCCATCTGATAAGAGTTTCTTTTTTTAGACCCGCTGTGAACTAAAGCCTACTGCCTGGTCTGTCCAGTCATAACAGTAAAGGGTAAAAAAAAATATCACATCGTCTATGATGTACTACTGTACCCCTGCTCCTTTTTGGTGCATGTTAAAAGTGGGGTGATCAGCTTGACTGTCGTATTGACGTCATCGTGTTCGTCTGCGCCGTGATATCACGCGGTCAACACTCTTGACACCCTTAACAACAATACAGACCGGTGGCAAGACAATCGCTTGGTTATTGTAATTTATATCAACCTTTTAAAGATATTTTTTGAAGCCTCCTGGTACTTTTCTTTGCTTTCCTTGTTGGCTAAGAAAAGTTAGGTGTGGCTTCTACTGCGATAAAACGATAAATGCAAGCAGGACATGAATGATACAGGTAATACTGTGGATTGGTAGGGACAGGAAACCAGCAGCTGTGTTGCAAAGAAAAAGGGCGTTACAAATATACAATAGCAATAAAGGTCTTGAAATGCAGTATTTTAACTGTGAGAGACATATCTTAACGTGAGTGGGTCTTGCTAGTCACACTCGTAATCGCCATTGGATGTCATACCTCGCCCCTCTATGGCATAAGAGAAACTCTTGTCTGAATAGACGGAAAGGTACCAACGAAAAGTACCACACGGGTCTTATAAATTTAAGCTACATATTTTTTCACATCACTGTGTGGTAAAAAACACTCCTTAGTCTGTGCTTTCCGTACCTAGCAAGGAAATAAGAATCGTCACTTGAGTTCCAAGGTGGACCAAGTCTTAAAAGGGTACCATGTAACATGCGTGGAAATTAAAGGTGCCGGTGTAAAGCTGACCAAATCACCCACCAAGTGCCGATTGGTCTATATAATATAGGTCTAGCTCTTTATGCCCAAAATGCCTAAAGGCGTGGACAAGGGTCGTTTACTTGGCCAAGAGCTATGGGGTTCGCCAGGTAGACATCTATCTTTTACATGGTTAGAGAGAGCGAGCGAGAGAGAGAGAGAGAGAGAGAGAGAGAGAGAGAAAGAAACAGACAGACAGACACAGAGAGAGAGAGAGAGAGAGAGAGAGAGAGAGAGAGAGAGAGAGAGAGAGAGAGAGAAAGTTACATGGGATACAATGCTAGTACAATTAAGGTTAACGTCAAACCAACGTTAGGGAGCTGCGTGGTCACGTAGCATGGTGTCCGCCTCTAGTGCTAGAGGTTCCGGGTTCAATCCCAGCAAGGGCTGGAATTTTTCACGTGGACTTGGACTTCTAGTAATTCTCTCAGATCTCTGGACAGTGAAATCGGACACCCGTGTGTATTGTTCTGCACGTAAAAATGTCCCTTGGCATTTGGAAATTGAAAAGAGTAGCCTAACGAGCTGGCCAGGCTAAATTTGAAGTTTAAATTCTACCCAAAGTATTTCAGGTTCCTTGCCGGCGCTACAGCGCCTGTACACAGTGCTGAGCTTCTTTGGACTCAGACTTGAGTTAGAAGAAGAACGGAGCACTTATGGGTTACTACCCGTGTACCATGATGTTGATCTGTTGTTCAAACGTCAATCTTCTCATTAACGTTAAAGATAACTAGAATACACTGACAATGTTCCACCCACAGACGATCACGATGGAAGAAGTCTACAATGGCTACCCGTTCAGTTGCCGCCTCACGTTCATCTGATCTTGTCCATGACCTCGGATGTCAAGCCTCAGTCTCTTTCAGCTGCCAGAGAGTTACTTTACGACGATAGGAGCCACTTTCTGGAGGTTGGTCAGCTTTCCATGGAAGTTGCCCTGACTATCCTAAGAGCACGGCTTAACGAGAGCAAGAGACAGCTAACAGATGAACAATGGATGATGTGTAAAGACTCTTTCAAAAAGTGCCCTTTGCCACTTTCTCTACAGGTAACGATTAATACATGTGCACATAGTAAATACAACACATGTTTCACATGCAGAGCCTTAATCTTTTATTCATCGGTTGATACAATGGAAATTTTCCTCCCCCTCTCCCAAAAACCCTGCGTCACTGATTCTATCAAACTATTTAATTTTCATTATACTGATCAAGTTAATATATGTGTTTAGCTAATTTGTTTTGTAAAGTCGTTAATGTATTTCTGCTCATTACATCAAGACATATCTGATGTTAACATTAAAACGCCAAAGTTTATTACAATTTAAAAGTTCTTCTTCCTTTGTTTACGTGAAGTAGATTGTTTATATATCAGTTCACTAGGGTTTTTTTCTTTTTCATTTGTTCAACCAGTGGTACATGCATTTCAGTTTTCATTGTTGTTCTTATAAACTAAAAGGTTAGCGTCAGTACGTAATTGTTTAGGTCCTTTGCATAACTTAACATTATTAATCACACTGCTTCCTCTGTATACGTTGGCTTCGGTATCCGTTTAACTTGGTATAGTCCTGTTAAGACGCGATAATGTTTGCTTGGTATATGATCTTTGCGTGGAATACGAACTTATATCAGTAAAAACCAACCAGGATACAGCTAGCCATCTGTGTTTATCTCTCTCGAGACAAAGCTACAGATAGATGTCATTGACTTTGCAGGAAAGTATCATCTCAAAAAATCCGAAACAAGACGTTATTACATTGTCTTGAATGACCAAATGTCCGATTTCAGAAACATTCTGAGAAATTGTTGTTGTTGTTCGTCCATCACAAGTGATGATGACCAGTCCGTTGTACCGACTGTGTCTGGGTTGGGTTTTGTGAGTGCGCTGATGGCTGACAATGCCAATTCTTGAGTAATGTGGACAGGGAATAAAAGCCTCATCTCTCTGGCGATTTGCTTCAGTGTCTTTCCTGGCTTGTCTTTTCGAAACTGCTGCTGCAGTTCTGGCAGCTTCATAGGGTGAAGCTTCTCGATGAAGAGAGAAGCTCCAGGATGAGAGGTCACATGCAGCGACTTTCCAGGTTTAAGAATCAAATACAGAAGTTTTTCTGTGAGATCTTAAGGCTGTCCTTGAAATGTGTTTTGTGTCCACATTGAGAGCGTTTTTTTTTCAATAGCTTACCATAGACAATTCTTATTAGCAGTCGTTGGTCAGGCATGCGGACTATATGACCTGCCCACCGAAGCTGTGACTGCTTTAGAATCGAGTAAATGCTGGACAGCCCAGCTGTCAACTAACTTGATTTTATGTTCAGCAACATTTTGAGGCAAACTTTATGAAAATGGTTTATCTTTTTAGCATGGGGCTGGTAGAGTCGGAAGTAAAGTTCTTTTGACACGGTTTTAGTAAAAGTCATTCCTGAAGAGCCTTAACCAGACCCAGGTAGCTCAGACAGACTTAAAAAAAAAAAAAAAAGAGGAAAAAACATTTGAACTTCAGATTCCTGAAATCTTACTGGAAAGTGACTCGCCTCTCAGATAATAACATCTCCTCCTCCTTTCTCAATTTTTTTTTCCAGGTAGGCAATCGACCTTTCTCAGGAAGGTAAAGGGAAGCTAAACTTTCATTTATTTCATCCAACTACTTTTGTTTTTATGTATTTTAGTGTTAATCAGTAAATTATTTATTGTCTACAACCCAGTCAATTTATAATATGCCAGTAACAACAGTTTGTTTATTTTTCTATGGGAACTGATTAATTATTGGCCATTTATTTCTTTTGGGCAACATTGGCAAAAGTACAGTTTGGTATACGCACAGTTTAGTATACATACTGTTTTGTATACGAACATTTTGGAATATGTACTGTTTAGTATACGTACTAGGAATTCCAAAGAAATTTGACTAAAAAGCTCAACAAAATGAGGAAGCAGAAAAACGTGCACAAAACAACACAAATAACGTAACGTTTCGGCCGGGCTTTTTAGTCAAGTTTTTCCTTGCCCGGCTGAAAGGTTACGTTATTTGCGTTGTTTTGTGCACGTTTTTCTGCTTGCCCATTTTGTTGAGCTTTTTGATCAAATTTCTCTGAAATTTCTCGTATTAGCTTGACTGCAGTCACCGCCATAATTTCACCATTTTTGGTATACGTACTGTGTGGTATACGTACTGTTTGTGTGGTATACATAATGTTTGGTAATGTTTAGGCCTATAGGGTATATAGAACTGGACCTATATTTTTATAGACCAACGGCACAAAATGGTGATGGTACTGTTTGGTATACGTCTAAAAATTAAGAACAGGTTAAGTACGTATACTGAGGTACAGCTGTATTTAGATCAGGATAATAGGTTTATGTAATCGTGTAAGATACTCTAGGGAAGGTACTCGAATAACTTATAGAGAGAACAGTTCGATGTGCAACGAGGATGACATGTCGACTAACTGACTACTTAACTAACTAATTCTATATTTTATTATAGTTTTTTTTTCAATTATATATATTTGTTCCACACTTACAAACTTTTGGTCTTTTCCTAATTGTAGATGTTGATTACCGAAGCAGTCCAATGGAGGTCATATATGACTCCATACCCAGTTAAGCTCGGGGAAACTCTCAAACAGGCCGTAACGCTCCGATTTGTTAAACTAGAACGTCATCATGGAGAGGTGTTAACTGGACGAGCTATAGGCTACATCTCAGCGTCCAGGCATGGCTTGACCACCAACGAGCTGGAAGATATTCTGTCTGCCGACGACTTGCTCATGGATGAAATCATGGCAACGTACAGATTACCACGAAGACGCTTACCGACTTTACTGTTGGCCCGTTTGCTAGAGGATATTAAGGATTTAGTTATGGAGTGTAGGACAGGTAATGTGAAAACTATACACTGGGGATATTCAGTTATAGCTGAAGCAGCAGCAGAAAGGTATCTGAACCTAAAAGAAAAAGTAATTTACTTTCACAAAAATTTGGCGGAATATTTCTCTGCAGGTTGGACTGGAAAAGCAAAGGATAATTCTGACAATTTACTAGTAAACGATAGGCCTTATAATGACAATGGGAGATGTTTCATTAGTGTGTGCAAGACTCGCAGCTTGAGTGAACTTCCTTATCATTTACTGAAATGCCAAAAGATCTCTCAACTGAAACTAGCTTCACTATGCAACTTTGAATGGATGTTAGCGCGTCTATGCGGAACATCACTGGAGTCATTGCTGGAGGACTATGAGCCTGCGCTAAGAGCAGAGCCTCGCGATTCGGAACTAAAGATTGTGATGAATGCTCTTCTGTTGTCACGGAATGCGTTAAAGAATGAGCCCCGCCAGTTAGCATCTCAGCTCATTGGACGTTTACAAAGGATAGTAACAGCAGATAATCCCAGGTCTCCTGGGGATCCAAAAGCATTTCCAATTCTACACCTACTCCTGGCCTCAGCAAAACAACCATCTATCCCATCCTTGATACCCTCAGTGGAATGTCTTTTTGAACCGGGTGGAATTACACCTGAGATATTGTCTGGGCATTTGAAAGCAGTTTCAGCCGTAACCTTGACAACTGATGGCAACCTTGCGCTGACAGGCTCTCAAGATGGAACAATCAAAGTCTGGGATGTACGTTCTGGGAAGATAATCCACTCAATACATGGCGTGACCTCAAAGGTGTGCAGTATAAGAAGCGCAATGAACAACACTCTAGTGATCACCGTGGATGGTTCAGTTATTCGAATTTGGGATATGAACTCTGGGGTTTGCGTCTTCACGATTGCCCAGTATATAGACCCTGCTCGAATTTCAATTGCAGCTGAAGGAATGATTCTTGTCGGGGTCTACGATGGATCCAACATGCTTCGATCTTGGAACCTGGATGGTTTTTCAATGCTATGTCAAACACATATACCAGATACAAGTATTCACAAGGACAATTCAATTCTCATTGCTGATTCCTCAAGAGGTGACAATATTCTTCACGCTTTTAGAAGCGGTAATTCAGCAACTGTTCAAAATGCTCGAAATGGGCGTGTCTTCAAGAAGCTACAATGCCACGAGAAGACATCATCAGTTGTAGCACTGGCAATCACCAGCGATTACCTTATCCTTTGCTGCAGACAGAAGACTGTTTCATCACAAGAAATTCACGCTTTAGAGCTTTTTGATACAGTGAAAGGAACCTACACAAGAACTGTCCGAGGTTGTGAAAATGACAACATCACGCAACTGACAACTAACTCTATGGGGAGCCATGCAATTGCATCGTCTTCGAACCTTCGGATCGGAACCTCAGATATTGCCGTGTTCAACTTAGAAACAGAGGGTCATAAACATCTGGCTCCACACTCAGGTATTAGCACCATGTGCGTTTGCTTTGACTTTCGCTGCTGTGTGACTGGTGATGCTGAAGATAAATGTTTGAGGGTTTGGAACCTCAGCCCAGTGATCAATGTGCAGGTGCCCAAGTCAAAGAAGGTGTGCGGTTTGTCGGAGATATGGCCCATGGTTGATAATCCAAGGTAATGCTATTTCTATGCATTAGTGATGTAGAATACAGAAGGTGGGACAGACTTATCGACGCATTCAGGAACCGACAGACATATATAATACAGACAAAGAGAAAACAGACAGACGACAGACAGAACAAACACAGACATTCAGACATACAGACGACAGACAGAACAAACACAGACATTCAGACACACAGGCGACAGACAGAACAAACACAGACATTCAGATATACAGACGACAGACAGAACAAACACAGACGTTCAGACATACAGACGACAGACAGAACAAACACAGACATTCAGACAAATGCTAGTTCTGACGGACAAGACTAATGACGGATCGGTCTATTGAAAGCGATCGTAGATTCGTCGTTTGAAATGAGAGACGAAATGATAAAGTGATGAAAAGCGTGTAGACAGACAGAATGACAAACAGACAGAATGACAGACAGACAGACGGGCAGATTAACATTTAGAATGACAGATGGGCCAACAGACAGACAGATCTACACTTAGACAGACAGACAGACAGACAGACAGACAGACAGACAGACAGACAGACAGACAGACAGACAGACAGACAGACAGACAGACAGACAGACAGACAGACAGACAGACAGACGGACGGACGGACGGACGGACGGACGGACGGACGGACGGACGGACGGACGGACGGACGGACGGACGGACGGACGGACGGACGGACAGACAGACAGACAGACAGACAGACAGACAGACAGACAGACAGACAGACAGACAGACAGACAGACAGGTGGGCCTACAGACAAACACATCTACACTTAGATTGACAAACAAACTGGTTGACGGAGAGACAGATATACACTTATGACAGACAGACAGACAGACAGACAGACAGACAGACAAAATGACAGGCAGACAGAATGATAGAAAGACGGGCAGGTCTACACTTAGAATGACAAATGGACCGACAAACAGACAGATCTACACTTAGACAGATGGACAGATAGACAGACATTTCTACAATTATATTGACAGACCGAGAGGTGGACCGACAAACACATCTACACTTAGACTGACAAACAGACAGGTTGACGGAGAGACACATTTACACTTATACCGTCAGACAGACGGACGGACAGACATCGTCAAGGACAGACCGGCGCTTGGAGGAGCACAACTATTAGTAGACGTCTTGCAGACGGTCAGACAGACATGCTGAATGTGATCAGATTTTCAGGAGTGCGAACAGACGGTCGGAAAGTAAGACAATATGGATAGACAGAAAACTAAGGAAAATTTAAAGTAAAGTAGATAAATGAAAGACTCATAAATTCATTTTGATATTGCGTGACTGATAACTGATTTACTGATTGAACAATCAACAACATAGCACATTGGGTATACCCAGAGATGCTCCGTTTCCCATATCAAATGCCCTAGAATTAAAGTATAGACCATTGTTTCTTAAATTTTTCTTAGTCGCGGCGCCTTTTTTCCATAAAAATTTGTCCACTGCGTCCTTACCTAAGGACAATTATAGCTATTTTTATGTAAAAAAAAAAAAAAAATTGTACAGTAATTAAATACAACTCGTGCATTTTCGCATATTTTGGCGGTGCCCCTGTAAAGAGGTCGCGGCTTTCCGGGGCGCTGCTGCGCACAGTTTGAGAATCACTGGTGTAGATGATAACTGTTCACGTAGCACACAGATACCACACACTACGTTCTTCTCCTTACACTCGTCGCTCCTTGCCTGCCTAATTTTCCCGTTTACACATTCTGGCAATGTTATGTCATCTAACCTCCTGCCTTCTATCAGTATTCGTTCAACAATGGTCTTTGGAGTGTCTTTTTTGTCCACTACGAGTGTTTCAGTAGCATTACGACCACATTTTATTGTCCATCCATGTATTGCCTCCAAGCGCCAACCTTATGAAAGCAAACAAGTGTTCGTGTTTGACACAAAATACCAATCAATGCTTTAGTATCCCATCAATTAATCATTTCAAGACTCTAGCCTGCGGATCTAAAGGTCAAGGGTTCGATTCATGACGAAGCCTGACATTTTTCAAAAATGACCTTGGCATCCAGTCAACACAGCTCCGAGTGAGAACCAGGTACAGTCCTAGGAAAGTAAAGGCGTCCGGCATGATCCTGACCACACCAAGTGGCAAATAGTCTTTAAAATGTAGGTCTAGCCCTATATAATCAATATGTCCGAAGGTCAAAAGGTCAAATTGCTTCATCGAAATAGCAGTAACAATACTAAGCCGGGTGAGAGATGAGAAAAGGATTTTGAGTAGACCAGATGTGCCAGAGATGAGAAAAGGATTTTTAGTAAACCGGGCGCGTTAGAGATGAGAAAAGGATTTTTGGTCAACCGGGTGCGCCAGAGACGAGAAAAGGATTTTTAGTAAACCGGATGCGTTAGAGAAGAGAAAAGGATTTTCAATCTACCGGATGCGTTAAAGATGAGAAAAAGATTTTTGGTCTACCGGATGCTTTAGAGATGAGAAAAGGATTTTCAGTCTATCGGATGCGTTAAAGATAAGAAAAGGATTTTTGGTCAACCGGATGCGCCAGAGATGAGAAAAGGATTTTTAGTAAACCGGAAGCGTTAGAGAAGAGAAAAGGATTTTTAATCTACCGGATGCGTTAAAGATAAGTAAAGGATTTTTGGTCAACCGGATGCGCCAGAGACGAGAAATGGATTTTTAGTAAACCAAATGCGTTAGAGATGAGAACAAGGTTTTTGGTCAACCTTCTTCTCCTTCTTTTTCTGCGTTCGACATCAGTCATGCTACACATTGAGTCCCGTCTGGGTCAAAAAAAGGATTGTGCGTTTAAGGTCTCCACCGGTCCCCCATAGCTTCTCTCGCAATGTGGATCTCCTGGGCCAGAATCACAGTCTTTGCTAGGAGAGGTTATGGCAGTACTGCAGTATGTGCTAAGGGGTCTGTCTTTCTGCTCCACAATCACAGACAGCAGATTCTTTTATGCCTATCCTGTACAGGTGTGCTCGAAGACCACAGTGTCCAATCCGAAGTCTAAAAATTGATGTTTATTCTTTCCTGTTGAGTTTGTTTATGCTGTCACTCTCTGGTCTGTAATCTCTATTCTGCTTTCTCCACTCCCGCTTGAAAGACTGCTTTAGTGCTGTTTTGGTTTCCTTGTAGCTGTGTGGTGGATGAGGTTGTGGAAGATTACTCCCAGCTTTTGCCAACTCATCTGCTCTCTCATTTCCTTGAATACCACAGTGGGCTGGTATCCACTGCAAGACCAGTTCTGCTTCCTTGGAGAGTAAGCCAATGTTGGTCCTTAGATCTGCAATTAGTTTGTCTTGTTTTTTTTTTTTTTGCTGGATAGTGCTTGGAGAACAGACAATGAGTCACTAAGTATAACAATTTTGTGCCCTCTGTGTTCTTGAGTGATGAGATGTTGGACTGCAGAAAGGAGGGCCGTTGCCTCAGCTCTGAAGTTAGTGCAGATGTCACCTGCTGGTAGAGAGAGAGAGAGAGAGAGAGAGAGAGTTTCTGCTCTACTGCTAGGGGGTTTAATGTATATTCCACAACCCACCTTTCTGACTGCATCTATAGCAGAGCCGTCGGTGAAAACCTGAGTCCAAGTGGTGTTTGGATACTTCTCATCAAGCATAGCAAGAGGCATGGTTCTCTGTTGTGTCTCTGTCTGGGCATCTTTTGAAGTTATCCTTGGTACCTTTAGAACTACATTTGCCTTCCCTGGCTTGCTTGTCCATGGTTCTGGCCTGAGTTTTTCGCACAGAGCTACATCTCTTACAAGCAGATCTTGGTGCTGTCTGTACAGTTCTCTAGCAATGTGATATGGGCTCTGACGCTTCAGTCTGTTTTTTGGTTCTCTCTTGAAATTTAAAATGCAGTGGGTGACTTTGAAGTCTTTTTAATTTCTCATACTGTAAACAAGTTTTGTATTGTCTTCTGAGTTCGAGTGGTTCAGTATCTGCTATCCTCTCTATCTCTCTGATGGGGGTGGATTTCATGGCTCCGAGAACAATCATTAATCCCATATTCTGAACCTCGTCCAGTTTTCCCACTGTTGTCTTGGCTGTTGCAGCCCATGCAGTGGAGGCATATTCCATGACTGGCCTGACTGCTCCAGTATATACTTGTTTTAGGATTCTGGAGTTAGCTCCCCATGTGGTACCCGCTAATTTTTTCATCACTGCAAGCTTCTTGAATGCTTTCCCCTGTACTGCTTCTACGTGTGACTTCCAAGTTAGTCGCGAATCACGTGTAACGCCAAGAAAGGTAGGAGTGTCAGTCTGTGGAATGAGCTGGTTTTTTCCCCCCGAATTTCGATTTTTTTTTTTTTTGGGAAAGAGGGGGGGGGGGGGGGGGGAGAAAAGTGATGCTGTGCTTTTTACATTATTTAGCTTTAGACCCCACTTTTCGGTCCAGGCTTCTACATTTTCCACAGTTTTCTGTAACAGATATGAGGCTGTGGTAGTGTATTCGTAGGCTGTCCAAACTGCAAAGTCATCAGCATGTAGGGTATTATAAACGAGCTGGTGGCAGGTTGTTGTGATATCATTTATGTAAACCAGGAACAGAGTTGGTGCTATCGCACTGCCCTGGCGAACTCCTTCACTTTGGTCAACCGGATGCGTTAGAGATGAGAAAAGGATTTTTGGTCAACAGGATGCGTTAGAGATGAGAAAAGGATTTTTAGTCAACTGGATACGGGAGAGATGAGAAAAGGATTTTTAGTAAAACGGACGCGCCAGAGATGAGAAAAGGATTTTTGTAAACCGGAAACGTTAGAGATGAGAAAAGGAATTTCAGTCAACCGGATGCGCCAGAGATGAGAAAAGGATTTTTAGTAAACCGGATGCGCTAGGTATGAGAAAAGGTTCTTTCACTTCTCAGTTAGGAGCCGCCATTGTGTAACGACTAAACGCTGGCATGCCAGTCCCAAGGTCTTGAGTGGAAATTTGCATCGAGTGGGACCTATTTCTCAAAACCGAACTTCAGGTCCAGCCAGTCTAAAATAGGTCATATTTTGACTCAAAAGGTCGTGGGCGCATTGTTTTCCCGGTGTGGGTTCTGAGGGCCCATTGTGGGGGGAAAAACAGGAACTTTCGGACTACCTACCTAACAAGCATGTCGTAAGAGTCGACTAATTATTGATGTCCTTCGAAGTCGCAGTGCATCTGCTTAAGAGGCAAGAAACGACTAGTCTGTCTACAAAAATATCAGATCTGTAAAACGGATGTACACGCAAAACTAAAATACTGGAACAAGAGTAAAGTTTAGTGGTGGTCGAACAACGGAAAATTTTCAGTTTTTAGCCGGTAAACGCGAAAAATACGAGAACCTAATGTCGACCACACCATTCACCACGTTCTGACTGATAAACTGACACCTCTTTGTCTTTCCACACGTTAGTGTTATATTGCGCTATGAGGAGGCATGGGACTCACAGTCCATGGCGATGGCGAGTGTAACTAGCAAGACTCTCCTCCGATAAGAACCCTTCCACATCCGAACATAGTTTGGACTGATCACGTTTCCGCTGCACTACTGGGGAAAAATAAAAGTTGTTCACCTCACAAGATTTTAACATTACTTTGATTAGCGAAGGGCTAGATCATGTTACAAATGAATCTCAGCTAGCGTAATGAAATCGTTTAAAGTGTCATTTTCTACTTCTTCCTCTTCCTCAGGTATGTGGTTACTAAAGCAGCCAACGACGGACCAATCAGTATATGGAACGTCACCAAAGGGAAATGCCTCCAGTCTGCAGTCAGAATAGAACGAGGCTTAACTGAGGGCACGGATGCTCTGGTCATTCGAAACACCACACTCGTTATTCTCACGGATCGAGGCTTATCGAGCGTCATCGATGACCCGCTTCCAGTTTTCAGAACTGTTCTCGTCTATGATCTTAAACTGAAGAAGTACATTAGGAAATTAGCAGGGTGCTATATTGTACCTGCACCGTCTCATGAGTACACGCTACTGGAGAGCGATAGCTTGTTGGGACTTTCTGATAACAGGTCCCATTTCATCGTTTGGAGTCTTGTGAAAGGTCATGTTGTCTTCAGGATTAAGACCGCTTTCAGGGAGATGGCCAGAGCTAAAGTTGATGGAAACATGGGTCTTGTAGATAGACCTAAGGTCAACAGACGAGCGGCCTCGAAGATTGCTGCTATGGAGATAAGAGCTCAGTCTAAGTATGAAAGATATTTTCTAATTTTCGGTAACCCTGTTAGTAAGATATTAATGCTTATGTTTATTGTTTATTCAGAGGATCAACAACACGGCACACAGGTGTAGCCCATAAGTGCTCCATTCTACTTTTAACTCAAGCCTGAGTCTGAAGGTTCTACACGCAGTGCACAAATTCTGTTGCATCAGCGAGGATCCTGAAATGCTTTCACTAAATTTGTAACTCCTAGTTTTGCCTGGGCAGCGCCGTTAGGCTACTTTTTTCGATTTCAAACTGTCCAGGTTTTTTTTAACGTGCCTATCAATACACACGGGCATTCGGTCTTAGTACCCAGAGACCAGGGACAATTACTATAAATCCACGTGAAACAAATCACAACTTTCATCGTAGCTTGAACCTAGGACCTCCAGAACTCAAGGCGGATGCCATACATCCAGCCAGACCACTCAGCCCCTTAGTTTGATTTGATTCCAGCATGTGTTGCCTGTTTTGGTTTTACTTGACAATTATACATTGTTAATTTGCCGTCATTGATGCAATGTGGCAATGGAGACCGCTTTGGCTTAGTGGCTGGACTCACGATAGTGGATCCAAAGAACGTGGGTTCCAGTCCTAACAGAGCCGAACATTCTTTGAAAATTATCTCAGCTCCCAGGTCGACCCAGCCTTGAAAAGGGTACCAAGTAAGGTCCTGTGAAGTAAACTCGGCTGCCATGAGGTCACTCACATCACCCACTGAGTGCTCATTGGTCTAAGATAGAGGTTAGCCCTACATGTTCAATATTCGTAGGTATGAACGAGGGGTCCTTTACCTTTTCCCAAGGTGATATGTTGTCACATCGCCCGCAGCTGGAATCGAACCAGGTCCCACAGAATTAATAAGAGTGTTCGCAACTCCTCTGCCACAAACACTGTCAACAGTAAAGGTAGGAAAAGCAAAGGTATACAAAAGCATACATGCCAGTGATCGTCGGGCTTATGAGCTAGACACGAAGATTCACGCAACAATCGTTCCTCGAGTGGTTATGTGGTCAGCATCACGTCGGCTGCCTTTCCTTCCCAGGACTTAACATGGAACCTATGTAAAAATGGGTCGACATCGTCGCCACCTACGTGTGTGTGTGTGGGGGGGGGGGGGGGGGGGCAAACTTCATGGATTTAAACCGACAATCTTTAGATTCACAGGAGAGCGTCTAGTCAATACACGACTGTGACTCCCACAGTAAAGGTAGACCGGTATAAATCAAGACTCCAGTTATTCAAAGACATATAAAGTCATCTAAATACGGACCTAGATACGTCAGACAAAGTAATGTAAATACAGACCTGGATAGGACAAAAAAAGTAATGTAAATACAAACCTGGATAAGACAAAGTAATGTAAATACAGACCTAGAAAAGACAGATAAAGTAATGTTAATACAATCCTAGACAAGACAAACACAGTTTTGTAAGTACAAATCTCGATAAGACAGACAAACGTAATGTAAAAAGGCATGGATAAGACAAAGTAATGTGAATGCAAACCTGGATAGGACAAATAAATTAATGTAAATGCAGACCTGGGTAAGACAGAAAATGTACTGTAAATACAGACCTAGATAAGTCAGATAAAGTAATGTGAATACAGAACAAGATAAAACAGATAAATTAATGAGAATACAGACCTGGATAAGAGAGATCAAGTAATGTAAATAGAGACCTAGAAAAGACAGAATAATTATTGCAAATACAAACCTGGTTACGACAGACAAAGTAATGTAAATTCAGACCTGGATAGGACAAAGTAATGTAAATTACGTAAGTTGAGTGATGCTAAAGATTCAAGTAAAGCCATGTAAATCCAAATCATGTTGCTATTGATACAAAAAATTGTAAAGAAACTAAATGCTAGTGTAATATAAAACAAGTCTCTAATGCTACTGAGAGAGCTGCCGTGGTGTAGTGGCTCGATAGTGGGAGGTCTTGGAAAGTAAAAGCTGCCGGTGGGATGTTGACCAAATCACACACGGAGTGCCGAATGGTCTATACAATTTAGGTCTATCCCTATATACACAATATGAATGAACACGTTAAAAGGGTCATTCGCTTTACTTACTGATGCTATCGATGCAAGTAAGAAACCTAAAATATAATGCTAAAGATTCAAGTAATGTAAATAGAATCCTGTTGCTAGAGATACAACTAAAGTACAATGAATCCGAAACTTGTTGCTATCCTTATCATGTGCCCTGCCAACTGGCGCAGTCGCTCATGCGTCTCCACAGATCACGATCCCTGGTTGCATGGAACAGGTCTCTTGATATCCCTCTGTGCCATCGTTTCAGCCCATCTATCATCGTCTCTCTTGGTCTGCCTCTACCACTTTTTCCACTGATCTTTCAGGTTGTCACAATGTTCTCCAATGTCTCTCTTTTCATTGCGCGGCCAAAGAACAGTATCTGTCTCTTTCTTCTTCTACTCATGGCTTCTGGATACTAAAACAAACAACAACAAACTTTCTTCTTCTTGTATAAAGAGACCTACTTTCATTAGCTTTTGTCAAGCAATCGTTGTTAGTTACTCTGGCGATCCTGTTGCTACAGGTAAGAATTTAGTAAAGGTAACATTGAAGTTACATTCGAGAGGATCGACAACATCGCATCCTGTTATCCCACATAGCTCGGTCTCTGTAAGCAAACGACTAGGCGCCTGCCGAGGGCATCACACAAAGCGAAATCCTTAGGACTTCCGTTAACACATTTACTCTTTAACTCAACGACCTTTTCTTGATTCGAACCCATGACATTCAGAGATCCATAAAAACGGCTTGACAACTTTGCCAAGGAGTCCCTAGCAACAAACACATTGTGAAAGTAAATGCTATCCTCCGATGCCATGAGTTGAGCTTCATAGATGCTGTTATTTGATAGGTAAAGATCCCTTTCACGCCTTGGGTGCATCTGGCATATGGGAGTAGCGCCCCATATTTTTACAGACCTATCGGCACTAGGTGGGTAATGTGGTCAGCATTACGTCGGCCCTGTTCCTGGATGCCATGGATGAAGTATCTTAAATGCTGTTCTTTGATACCATTGGTTAGGCATCATACTTGATGTTCTTTGATGCCGTGTGTTAAGTATCATAAATACTGTTCTTTGATGCCGTGTGTTAAGTATCATAAATGCTGTTCTTTGATGCTATTAGTAATCTAAACATCTGAAAGAACAAGTTTTCTCCCTCCATATTTACATATGATGAACATCTCAAGGATGTCCCTCAAAGTCGGAGTACATCTGCCGGTGAGGCAGGTAAAGGAAAACAAATAAGTCAGTAAAACGGATGCACACGCAAGGCTCAGGTCCAGGTAAAAGTCAGAAAGTCTAAATTGGCAATCTACCGGGACCTTCCGCAGGAATTTACAGCCAGCGAACGGGAAGAAGAAAATGATCTCATAGATGAGATTCAAAAAGCTACAAATCCCTGAAACCCCTTTCAACTGTACAACCATTTAGCAGAATTATACTGGGGCACCACAGAACGGCTACACAGTAACCTATAAGCCAGTATAAGTATGTTGTTACAATACTGTATAATACGTAAGACGTTATAACTTATTCTTGCCAGATCTGCTCGTAATGTGAAAGAAGACAGCAAATCAGCGAGGCGACGACTTGAAGAGTTAGGCCCAGAGAAGGAGAATGCAATCGATCAGTTTCTAGTGAGTGGCGACGAGAAAACCATCGTTGCCTCATTCTACGCCCATCACTTGTGTGTCTTTGACATCCCGACACACACCCACACACAAACTCTGCAGACAGACTACTCCATGATGCTTCTCCACACAGCTGCTTTGACTTTTGGAGGCACCCACCTAGTCCATGCCAATTATGACGAAGTTCGGAAGGCTAGCTACATTACAATGTGGGATTGTGTCACAGGAGAGGTTAAGCGACGTCTCAAGGGAGAAACTGAAGTATGCGTTGTTGGAATCACTGATGATGCTCAAAGAGTTGTCATTGGGCGAGCACCTGGTGAACTTCATATATGGGACCCAATGCAGTCCCACTCCCTGAAACGAATCCGGGGGTACCCAGGTTTCAAGTTTCAAGCGAACAGCAGACTAATTTTAACAGAAAGTGGAGACAAAGCGATTGTGTTTTCTGGGGACATAACCGTATGGGATTTAATGCACAAAAACGTACAAGCTGTGTTCACACCTGATTCACGTATTTCTGTATGTAAAGTGATTCTAAACGGTAAACTGATTCTGATTGGGCTGTGTGACAAACCAGAGCTTGTGGTACTGAAGCTAGCGTCTCGTGATCTGACACACGTTGAAGACACCGGCGGAGTGGAGCTTTTTGGGGAAACTACAGGGGATACTTCTGAGGAGGAGAATAGCGATGAACTTGATAATGAAACTGACAATTAAGTCTTATAAACTTCCGTTTTGAGTTGCCCAATAATGTAAACATTTCATCCTCATCATCGTAACGTAGTTTAAACGCAGATTAATCCTTTATTCCGTCCATTCTAATGTAATAATGTCGGTATCGTAGCTAGAATCCAATGGTGTCTCTCATCAACATTCGTAACAGAGATACTCATGAACGTCCCCAGTCAGTTCAGTCTGTTTGTTTCTCATTTCAGTGCCCGTCAGTGACTCCTGAACTTGCTCGTCTTCTCAGTCAGTTTGTTCTCATTTCAGTGCCCGTCAGTGACTCTTGGATGTCCTTGTCTTCTTAGTTTGTTCTCATTTCAGTGCCCGTCAGTGAATCTATGATCGCTTTTTCTCATGATGTGCCAAATATTTTGACATCTTCTTTGTCGTATACGGGTTTAAGGTCTTTGGCCCTGGACTTTTTTCTCCAGTATGGTTTTTGAAATAATGTTAGGTATTTTAATGTCCACATTCCATGTACCAACATATAAATATGTAAACAGGAAAGATTACACGTAACAGCACTGGCTGTTTAAAATCAAAAGATGGTGACTTATTAATGGGACAAAGTAATATAATTAGCATATGGACAGAGTATATAGGGGAACTGTGTGATGATAATAGACCAGATGTAGAACTGCAGACCAACAATGATGGTCCACCAACAAAGACTGCAGAAGTTAAGGATGCAATACATCATATGAAGAAAGGAAAAGCACCCGGGCCAGACAACGTCTCACTTGAAGAAATCGAAGCACTGGGAGATTTTGGAACTGAAAAAATAACTAAACTTTTAAATATTTATAATAGTGGGTATATTCCCAATGACCTTTTAAAATCCATATTTATACCTCTGCCAAAGAAACCATGCACTTTAAAATGTGAAGACCATCGCACAATAAGTCTTATGGGTCACATGACTAGGATTTTACTGAGAATAATTATGAGAAGAATAAGAAACAAAGTGAAATCAGAAATCAGCGATGAACAATGTGGATTTGTTGAAGGAAAAGGTACAAACAATGCCATATACATCCTAAGGACATTGTCAGAAAGAGCTATAGAAGTAAAGACTGATTTGTACTTATGCTTCATAGACTATACAAAAGCATTTGACTGTGTGAAGCATGAAGAAGTAATCAAACTGTTAGAAAAATAAAACATTTATGGGAAAGATCTACTAATAATAAAGAATATGTATTGGCAGCAAACAGCAGCTATAAGAATTAACAACTGTTTAGGTACATTTTAAAGCATAAAGAGGGGCTTACGACAAGGATGTGTACTGTCACCTGATTTGTTTTCAATATACAGTGAATATATAATGAGATCTTAATTCATATGCCCGCAATTGTGGCTGGTGGACACAATATAAACAGTTTACATTATGCTGATGACACAGTCTTGATAGCAACAAGTCAGAAAGAACTACAGGAAATGATAGACATTGTGGTGTCAGAAAGTGGAAGAATGTGCCTCAGTTTGAATAATGGAAAGACAAAAGTAATGGTGGTATCAAAGAAACGAATTATTCCTAAATGTGTAATAAAAGTAGATGGTGTTATTATAGGACAAGTACAGAAATTTAAGTATCTGGGCACATGGATAACATCAGATGGAAGATGCATAACTGAGATAAGAAACAGAATAGGACAGACAAAAACTACATTTTATAAAATCAAGAACATCTTGTGCAATATATACTTGTCATTGAGAGATAGAAAAAGAATTCTTATTTGCTACATGCATTCAGTTTTAACTTATGGCTGTGAGTCCTAGACAGTCGTAGGCAGGCCAAACCATTTCTAGAGGCCTCAGAGATGTCGTTTTACAGAAGAATGCTTAGAATACGTTGGACAGCCAAAAAAGAGCAACCAATAGGTTTTGAAAGAGGCGGGAGCCCAAAGACAACTTATCACAGACAACAGAAGGAGACAGTCATTATTTTTCGGCCATGTTATGAGAAGAGGAAAAATAGAATATGTTGTGACCACTGGAAAGATCTGTGAAAGGAGGGATAGAGGAAGACAACCAGAGAAGATGCTTGACAGTCTTGTTGCATGGCATGGAGGTGTGTCGGCACATGAACTAAAATAGTTGCAGGAGATTGCTGATTATACAGAGGCAATATCGCCCAGGCCAGTCGGCAGGCACTTGATGATGATTATTTTAATGTCGGGGAGTCGTCGTGACGGATGGGAAGGTCGTGGGTTCGCTCCCTGGCGGAGCCGGAATTTTTTCAAAAATGACTTTGGCTCCCAGGTCGACCCAGCCTCGAGTAGGTACCGGGTGCAGTCCCGCGAAGTATGGGAGGCCGGCGTGATGCTGACCACATCACCCATCTTGTGCCGATTGGTCTTTAAAATATAGGTATAGCCCTATATACCGCACACACCTTAAGGGGTGGAAAAGAGTCCTTTACTTTAGAAAAAAAATTTTTTTTTACTTTTTTTTTTTTTAATGTCGCTAACGTATTTTTATTGTGCCTTTTATCTTTTTTTCCATTCTGTAACTATCTTTTCATTGGTAGTCTCTCTTGAACATCTGTATTTTTTTCCTTTTTCCTCATGAAATACTGCATATTTTTCTGTATATCCACGTTAATTTCGAGTTTCTAATAGCTTGTTCATTGTCGAGTTTTTTGCACCAGAAAGCAGGGTCAAACATAGATAACATTTGACGATTCTCACTTTCAATGTTTTCTTTATCGCTCCCCAGCTGCCAGTAATTGTCTTATTAAAGACAGTTTTAGCCATTGATGTTCTCTTTTTGATTTGTTTTACTGTTGCAGTCATCTACAGACTAATGCAGTGTAAATGCCATTTTAACAGAGTGTAGTATGTTAAGCAAGTCGCCATGGTCTAGCGACTAGAAGCTTGCCTCTGATCGGAAAATCGTGGTTTCGTCTACTGACTTTTTAAAAATGACCTTAGCTCCCAGGTCGACTTAGCTTTGAGTGCGTACCAGGTACAGTCGTGGAAAGTAATGGCGGTCGGCGTAGTGCTGACCACATCACCTGTCAAGTGCAGTTGGTCTATAAAATGTAGGTAAAGTCCTATATACCCAATAGGCCTGAAAAGCGTTGAAAAGGGTCCTTTGCATTTTACTTTTATAGTAGGTAAGGCACATTATGTGTTTATTACAATTGTCATGATTTATTTATTTTTAAAATAAAATAAAAAAAAAAAACAAATAACTATTATTTAGTAATTGCGTATAATTTCAGCGTTTGCAGTTAATTTTTGTTTCCGATCCTCTTTATTATTATTATGCATTTAAACATGTATGATTTAAATCATATATGAAAGGAATATATGAGGTAATAAGGACAGAACGTTGACGACTCCTAATGTTTTGAAGAAAAAAAAGTTGATTCTTTCGCTCATTCAATCCTTCATTCTGTTCAGTCATTTCGATGTAGTTTCGATATAATGGATGGCATCCAATCCAGCAGATTTGGCCTCTCTCATCGACATTCGTTTTATTGTTTCTTTTTGGATTATCGTTTCCACAATCAGATTGTCTCATAATTTCAGTGACTGTTTAGTTTTCTTCTGTTTTCGTCTCTTTTCTGGAGGTTCCAGATATAATGCCCTCTTCTGTCTTATAAATTATCGGTTAGGATAACGCAAATCTCCCCAAATAGAGTAGGTCACATTTTATTCACAATTTTGTTGTTGTCTTGCATTTACGTTTTCCTTTAGAAAGAGAATGCCTGTGACAAAGGTTGCAGCACTCTCTAGGAAGGTTGTTTTAGGGTCAGTTGCTCCATGTATTTGGAGCGTTAAAAGCACTGGCATACTGAAATTTACAACGTTATTGCGAAACTTCCCTCTGACCTTGTGCTAAGTTCACGGGGTGCATGAACTACCAGTCAGAAATGACCTAGTGTGTATACAGGCGGGGCATGTGGAGATTGAAATTACGTGTTCCAATTTACCTTATTTATTCCCCTTACTTGAATTCATCCCATTTAATTATTTGTTGCACCTAACGCACTATTAAGCCATACATATGTCTGATTTCCTTGTACAATAATAAAACAGCAAATAAGACTTCTCTGTTACAAACAGATAAAGAAGTTCATACATAAATACACAATCATGATTGCGGACTCTGAAAATAGAAAATTAAAGACCAGAGAGCGAGCGAAACAAGCATTAATCTGTCAGGACGTTAAAGTCAGTATTACCCCGGTATATGGTCGTAAAGAGAGAATAACATTCGATGAACGCAGCAATTTATAAACAGGGCGCCGCTGACTAGTACTCCACTAAGGAAACCGTAGACAACTTTAGTAGGAATCAGAGGCGTCGCTTTGACAAGTAGTTCTTATTGGGTTCTGTAACGCACGCACATTGTAAATGAGTTCTGTCCAGTTCAGTACAGTTTTCAGTCGCAAATAGGACTCAGTGTATCCTATCGATCGCTAATGACATAAGACAGAGAAAACAGTGGGGTGATTTTGGAAGAGTTCATCCCAATGCTAAGGATGAGACAATTGTGGGGAAACATAACACACGGTACCGTACGAGAGGTACGTAGTAACGGTCATGCAGGGATGTCAAATGCTGAATTAGGAATCAACATGATAGCACTCGGGACACTCCCATAAGCCTTCCGTTGCCATCTCCAGCAGCAAACAAAGAGTTCCAAATCTGATGGTACCAGTAACTGTCCCGAGTGTTGAGCGTCGGTCAAATTCCCTGGTAAGCCACGCAGGAGATCTATGAGTTATGAGTTATGAATTATGAGTTAGATTATCTTCACAGCACTCCGGACACATTCATAGGCGCTCAGATTCCCCTCTCAACATGTTCATCAGCGTCGTGCGGTTAATAGTACAAGTCCTATGTTGGTTAACAAGACTTAGTTTACGTCCAGTGTACTTCTCATGCTTGGCTGTGCCGATCTTTACTCCCAATTCACGTATTCTTAGAAGTGATGTGGACACGTTGCTTCCAAAATCCTCAGAGCGTCCTATCTCTCTAAGAGCAATGACAATGTCTGTGTGATCCATGGACCGGCCATCCTCAATTAATGCAGTGCCTGCCAGTCTATCAGCTGTCTCATTACCAACAACGCCTGCATGCCCTGGAACGAATATGAAAGTAACTGCACACACAGGAGAATTTTGCAATGACTCAAGACACTGTATGCGTAACCAGCCTGCCTACATCAGCCTACGAGAAGTCTTGTCAACATGCATCTTCTTGGCACCTTTCGTCTTTCTATACGATAGTGTTATAGTGAGCTTTACGGTGGCATGGGAATCACTGCCCATGGCGATGGCGAGTGTGACTAGCAAACCTGCTCACTTCGAGAAAAGTGTTTCTTAATTAGAGAAGCGAAATCAGAACCATTGTTGTCATCGCATAAGTTTAGTGTGCTCCTTCTCTGAACTCTTACCCTTCGTTAGATGTTTTTCTCCTCTGTACAGCTGCCGTTCCCGATTCCCCCTCTCCATGCAGAATGATGAACAGTAACTTGTGTTCACTAATGCCAGACATTCAAGTCCCGCTGTGAAAGATAATTCAGTCGTAATAAAGACCGACCTCGGCATCTTCTACCTATCTGTAAGTCACTGTAAGGATAAGTTCTTAGTGAATCTACTGTTCCCATTCCTCAAACTATGTCAAACCTTCGAAGTCTAAACACAGGTAGGAAAACAAAGTGGTATTTGCTCTTTACCAGAACATAGGGTTTGTAATCTTGACGTGTAAACTATAGCAACTAATCTTCAGGTATAGAATGCGAAAGCTTTTAGCTGTTTCTCCTGGCACGAATAAGTTGACCAGGTATTGCTACTTGTGCTATAGAGTTTAGCTCACTCCATCATCCCTCCTCACGCCCATTTTTATTTCTAGGATTGTACTCTTCTTTTTAAAGTCCACAACCTTCTGTCTCGTGTACTTTCGGT
Organism: Candidula unifasciata; assembly: GCA_905116865.2. NCBI lineage: Eukaryota > Metazoa > Mollusca > Gastropoda > Stylommatophora > Geomitridae > Candidula > Candidula unifasciata. The sequence goes on from CAJHNH020000106.1 coordinate 61,297, forward strand.
CAACTCAGACACAGATAACTCCCATTACCTGACGTCAGACTGTCCAGTATTCTTTCTCTCGGTTTCCCTCTGCATCTTCTCCCCTCCAATTTTCCTACTGTCACGACGTACTTCAGTTTTCTTCTCTCTTTCACATGACCAACGAATCTGGATTGTCTCTTTGTGATTTGGGCAATCAGTTCTCTTCGTCAGTTAAATTCTTTCTATATATATCTATATTCTCTTTGTGTCACTGTTGACACATAAGGCATTCACATGTGATCTCCATTGCTGCCGGTCTTCCGCTTTTCTTCCCATGGCATCCCATGTCAGTTTACATTCCCTTATTTCCTGTTCTATTGTCCTTTTTCAGTTTTCCTTAGGTCGTCCGCGTCTGTTTTTTAAATAAATTATTTCTTGCAGTAGTTTTCATTTTTAGTGATTACAACTAAATTTGTCAGCAAGTCGAAGGTTGTTAACAATATGGCCACGAATGTTTTGAAAAGTTCTCATGGCTGCTTTTTTGTGGCCAGTAAGTAAAGTAAGGGTCCCTTTTCAGTTATATGACTGATTAAATATTTAAGAATGCGATTTGATTTACAGAAATGTTTAAATTCACTCAAGATAGCAAACCACACGCATTTTTTCTTTCTGAGGTTATGTATTACTCAACTTGCGCGACTCAAGAATTGGTTTTTGATGACACAACCATTTGTAATAGCCTGAAAGTGGCATTCGGTGACCACAGACAACTGACAAAACACCCATTATTTTAAAATACAACGGACGTTTCTGAAAATTTATTTTCTCTGGTTGAAAAAGTGTGTTGTTGAACACAATCTGAATCGTTTACAAAGAAGTAAAATATTTCAAAATCACTTAGGCAGATGACGTATCGAATAGTTAGACAAACAGAGACAAGGTCGAAAATAAAAAAAATTCTCTTCTCCTCCTACACATTCTCCTTCTCCTTCACACCCTCCTCCTTCACACCCTCCTACTTCACACTCTCCTTCTCCTCCTTCTTCACACCCTCCTTCCCCTCTTTCTTCACACCCTTCCCCTCTTCCTCCTCCTTCACACCCTCCTCCCCCTTTACACCCTCCTCCTACTCCGTCACACCCTCCTCCTTCACACCCTCCTTCACATCCTCCTCCTCCTCCGTCACACCCTCCTCCTCCTCCGTCACACCCTCCTCCTCCTCCGTCACACCCTCCTCCTCCTTCTTCACACCCTCCTCCTCCTCCGCATCATCCTATTATGTCATCAAATACTGCATAAGGCTTGAAGTCTCTTCCTCCATTCAGATTTATCCCGTGTAAACAAAAGGTCGTGGATTTGGGTCCAGACGTAACCGGCATTGTTTCGTAAATGACTTTGGCTCGAAAGTCTATCCAACCTTGGGTGGGTACCGGGTGCAATCCTGGGAAGTAAAGGTGACCACACCACCCACTGATTGGTCTATAAAATAGAGGTCTAGCCTTGTATGCCAAATACGCCTGGAAAAGGGTATTTAAAAAAAATCTTTTCGAAATCATTGATGGAGTCCAGTTGAACATCTTTAGGCTTTCTCATCAATTTTTCCGTAGTGCGCTCCCATGGGCGTTATAAAAAATTTACTGACTGATTGACATTCTACCCCAACAGGACATCTACAAACGATAAACACCCCATGACACAATGCGCCACCATGCGGATGAGTATCACCGTGGAGAGGTCCCAGAAACCGCGTTCAGCCATTAGGCCATATTTATGGTCTGGCTATATTGCGGCCCCTGGCAAGAGTCAGGATGAGACTTTAAATAACGAAAAACAGTGTCCTAAAAAGGACGGTGAATAATACAATTATTTAAAAACAAATTGATAAAATTGAAAAGCAAATAAAATCTAACAGGCACAGCTCACAGCACAGCTGATAGACATCAATATTAAATATTTGTTCGAATTTTTTACTTTTTAAAAATTTTCTCCATCGTCAATCGCCATACCGTAGATGTGAGAATTTATCCTATTTGACAATTCTTTCGCCATGCATTTGTTTTGAGTATTTATCCTTTTTTGACAATTCTTCATGCATTTGTTTTGAGTATTTATCCTATTTGACAATTCTTTCGCCATGCTGTAGATTTTAGAATTTATTATATTATACAGTTTTTTTTTTTTTTTTTACATGCAGTGGATTCTTAGAATTTTTTTTTAGAATTTTTATTTATTGATAATCTTTCTAGATAATAAAAATATACGTAAATTGAAGAAAAAATTTAGTAAATTCCATTTTCTTTTGTATTTCTATTTAAAATTGTGTCTTCAAATATCAAAGGTGGAAAGATGTGTTCATTTTTTTCAGACACGACCATAAATGCTCCGATCTTCTCCCGATGAAGCCTCTAAGTGTTTTTAAGGCTAACAACTCCCATTCTGTTCTGGATGTTGTAACAACGGGTGGCTCATGGATTTCCTGTCACGCTGCTCCAACTGGTACAGCAAGGATATACAAAACGAGGTGTAATTTTTTTCTAATATCTTTTTGTTTACTGTGGCAATCATTGTTGGACTCTGTAATTTACTTGATTAATTATTTAAAAAAAAAATTAAAACATATAACACATCGTAACATAATAAGACATTATGCAGTTAATCTTTAAACATAGGTCCCGGCTTCATCCAGTGAGAGGGAATTATAACAATAAACATGAGAGTGGAAAATATAACAATACACATGAGAGCGGAAAATACAACAAAAAACATGAGAGCAGGAAATTATAATAATAAACATGAGAGCAGGAAATTATAACAATAAACATAAGAGCAGGAATTTAAAACAATAAACATGAGAGCAGAAATTATAACAATAAACATAAGAGCAAAAATATAACAATAAACATAAGAGCAGAAATTATAACAATAAACATGAGAGCAGGAAATTATAACAATAAACATCAGAGCAGAAATTAAAACAAAAAACATGAGAGCGGAAAATATAACAATAAACATGAGAGCAGGAAATTATAACAATAAACATGAGAGCGGGAAATTATAACACTAAACATGAGAGCGGAAATTAAAACAATAAAAATGAGAGCGGGAAATATAACAATAAACATGAGAGCAGAAAATTATAACAATTAACATAAGAGCAGAAAAATTATAACAATAAACATAAGAGCAGGAAATTATAACAATAAACATAAGAGCAGGAAATTATAACAATAAACATAAGAGCAGAAATTATAACAATAAAAATGAAAGCGGAAATTATAACAATAAACATGAAAGCGGAAATTATAACAATAAACATGACAGCGGGGAATTATAACAATTAACATTAGAGCGGAAAATTATAACAATAAACATAAGAGCAGGAAATTATAACAATAAACATAAGAGCGGGAAATTATAACAATAAACATAAGAGCAGAAAACAATAAACATGAGAGCAGGAAATTTTTACAATAAACATGACTGCGGGAAATTGCAACAATAAACATGAGAAGGGGAAATTATAACAATAAACATTAGAGCAGGAAGTTATAAAAATAAACATGAGAACAGGAAATTATAACAATAAACTTGAGAGCAGGAAATTATAACAATAAACATGAGAATGGGAAATTATAACAATAAACATGAGAGCAGGAAATTATAACAGTAAACATGAGAACCGGAAATTAAAACAATAAACATGAGAGCGGGAAATTATAACAATAAACGTGAGAGCGATAAATTATAACAATAAACACGAGAGCAGGAAATATACCAATAAACATGAGAGTGGGAAATTATAACAATAAACATCAGAGCGGAAATTATGGGAATAAATGTGACATGACTTAGAAGACCAGCCAAGAGAGAGACACCGAAGAAGACTGGGCGGGAAATCAATAATAACAGTCTTTAAATAACAACACATGCGATAAGTTTGGCAATATGAAAAGAATGCCCTAGTACTAGTTATAACAAGGATACAACAACGCAGAAGATGAGAAAGGACACAGGCAATCACTGTGCATTCTCTCTGGTCATCTGGAAGACTTCAGTGAAGTCAGAAAAGAACAAGGAAAGAATGAAAGAAAAAAAAGAAAAAAAAAGAAAGAATAGAAAATAAAGGAAGAAAAAAAGAAAAGAAAGAAGGAAAGTAAGAAAAATAAAGCGATTAACAAAGGGATAAAATACCTATACTTAATGGAAAGGAGAAAGAAAGAAAGAAAAAAGAAAGACAGACAGACAGTAAGAGAATAAAAGACTGTTAGACACATAAAAAAAAAGATAAACGAAGTACAATTAACATGTAGATGCGTGTAGAAAGGAAAGAAAGAGAAACGGAAGAGAAAAAGAGAAACATGGAACATAGAAAAAAAAAAGATAAAGAAAGAGAATGAAAGAAAGAAGACAGAATGGAAGAGAGAAACAGAGCAGGAGTAACAGAGGGAAAAAATACACATACTGAATGGAAACAAGATAGAAAGAAAGAAAAAAGAAAGAAAGAAAGAAAGAAAGAAAGAAAGAAAGAAAGAAAGAAAGAAAGAAAGAAAGAAAGAAAGAAAGAAAGAAAGAAAGAAAGAAAGAAAGAAAGAAAGAAAGAAAGAAAGAAAGAAAGAAAGAAAGAAAAAAAAACACTACACGCAACAACAAAAAATAGACTCGAAAAGGACATTACAATTGCACATAATATAACTCTTTTCTATTTCAATTCACTAAATGTTTGATCTGTCAAGTACACAGATATCAGAAGAGATTCGTCTATAACAAGGGAATTAATGAATACAAGTTCACAACTGTCACGGACTGCATTTCCATAATCGCAATAGACAAGAACACTCTGCCGCAAATAAATGTATCTTGTCTTTATCGATATCAAGTCATTATCAGCAAGTAGTTGGCGCTCGCTACAATACCAACAAGAGAAGAAAAATGAGTGGCTCGCACGAAATGAACAATAAAAGTACTAGCTTCGCTTTTATGGTGTTCCGTCACTAAATGGTCTCTGGAAGATTCTCACGAAATGGATACATTGTGCCTTGTTTAGATTCCTTTTCTGCATAATTTTCTCCCCTTAATCCCTCGTTGAAACATTGGCATTGAACACACCACTGCCACGTCGTCGTATACTTTGCTATCGTAGCTCACCCCATGTTCTCCCCATAAAAGAAGAAATGACTACAAGATGCGGGGCACGCCAATCATGTGCAAACTGCACTTGCATTGCCGTCCTTGCATGAAATATACAGGGTTTTACAGGTCGCAACAGGCAGGGAGCACCTTCTACAGGAGGCCTTGGGGGATAGCAAGGATCATCGGCTGAACAGAGGTAGTTCCTGAATGGCACAAGCAGAAGTCAACGATCAGGACTGTTTGTGCTACTGACAAGATGGCGCTTGGTGAAGAATAGGTTATATAGCCACCCAGCAAAACAGATTTGCACATAATAATAGCTACCTTGGGCTGACTGTGCTAGGAATGGATAGCTGCGAAAACAGTCATCGGTGCAAGAGCTGATCAATGAAAATTCGTTCCCAGAACTGGCTATGTACACAAATGGATCTGTAGTGAGCGGTAAGAAAAGTGGGTGGGGTTTTAATAGCAAATGTTAATGGACACTGTTTAAAAGCAGAGATTCTTGAGTAAAATGTCAGTATGAGAATGGAGGTGGAGGCAGTAACGACGGTGTTATGACGGAGCCCAACATGTAATTATAACGAACTCACAGAGCATGCTTCGGAAAATTGAAACTAGTGTTCTGGGCCTAGTGTGGCTTGATAAAGCTCAGGTCAATCAGGAGCATATCAAGCATTTTGTGTCTAGACATTCGTTATGAACAAGCTGATACATTAGCAGCTGCTGCTCATCTGGGTGGTGTGCTACTTTATGACACAGCGGATGTGGTTAAGTCTCTATGGGATTATGTGGACAGTGCAACAAAACAAACCAAATATCATCTATATAGATTTGAGGTTTTAAACAACGGATCAATATCATGGCACACGGGTGTAACCCCTAAGTGCTCGTTGTTCTTCTGACTCAATTCTGAGTCTTAAGAACCTCAGCACAGTGCACAGACTCTGTAGCACCGGCGAAGTTCCTGAAATACTTTGGGTAGACTTTTAAAACTCCAAATTGTGCCCGGGCAGCGCGTTAAGCCACTCTCTTCAATGTCCCACTGCCAAGACAAACACTATGCAATGGGGGTGAGCAGGGCGTCTGGAAGGTATCCAGCACTGAGGGAAAAACACAGACCTACTTTTAATCGGGTTGCAATTGGTATTATTAGCATAAAAACTTTTCGTTAGCTACCAAGGAAGGAGACGGTGCACGTTCGGGAATGTCCCGCGTGCAGAGATGTCAATTCTTGATTTATTCATTCACCGTAATGCGGGATCTGCTAGGGAAGGGATTTGTTTATTGAATCAAAATTTACTGAAATCATGTGAAGCAAAAGGTTATGGATAGACAATACTGCCAACACCACACAGCATATAGCCTATATACAGAAGAAGAACTAACGAAATTACTATAACATGGCAAAAGAGATAAACTTGTTTAACCGAATAAGTAAATGACCCTTGTCCACTCCTACAGGCATATTGGGCATAGAAGGCTGAACCTATATTTTACAGACCAATCGGTACTCGGTAGATAATATGGTCAGCATCACGCCGGCAGCCTTTACTTCACACGACAGTTCCTGGTAACCACTTAAGGCTGTATAGCCATATTGCACAGCAATATCGGGGCACTACAAAACGATTAGGAAGTAGCATGCAGCCCAGTGTGGGAGAGCTGGAGATGCAGGAGTTAGCAGAAGATACTAATGTAAAGGTGTGGGTTGGTTAGCAGCCCGGCTTGCCTGTAAGCCTGAATGTCATGGTTCAGAATCTGCATCAGGTCAGATTTCGTGTATGTGTCTGAACTAAGCATGGCTCCCAGGTCGACCCAACCAGAACTGGTACTAGGTAATATCGATGAAAGTAAAGGCTGCCAGTAAGTATCTACTGATCTACACAAAAGTTGATTCTTCGATATTATACCGGATTCGCTACCAATCAGACACGGCGTGAACTATTCCTTCCTTTGCAGCGATTATGTTCCAGTTTTTTTTTTTTTTTTGCCAAATTTTTTTTTCTTAATTTTTTGTGGGGGGGGGGGGGGGGGGGGGGGGGGGGGGGGGGGGGGGGGGGGGGGGGGGGGGGGGGGGGGGGGGGGGTGGGGGGGGGGGGGGTGTAAGTTTTTTTTAAATATAAATAAAGAAGAGTTGTGACAATAATAATCGAAAATGTTACATTGTTGAAATAACATGGTAAATTCAAAAGTCTCTCTCTCCTCCACCTCTTCTCATTGTTCTTTACCTCTTTGTTTTTGATTTCTTTCACCTTGTGCTTTTAATCTCTCACATCTCTGCGACCACTCTCTCCCCTCCTATCTTTATTTCTCTGTTCACTCTCTTTCTTCCCCACTTCCCTTTCTCTTTCTATCTCCTGTCACCCTTTCTACTCTCTATCTCCACACACACACACACACACACACACACACACACACACACACACACACACACACACACACATACATACACACACACACTCTCTCTCTCCATATCTCCTCCATGTCTCTCCCCCAATGTCATACTCTGTTTATTTCTTTCCTTAAATGTTTTTTTTTCCACTCTCGCCTTCTCAGTTATTCTGTCCACTCTATTTTCTGTGCTTTTCTCTATGTTTCTCTACTCTTGGTCTAGTCTCCTCACTCTCTGTCCACAATCTCTCCCCTTTTGTTTCCATGACCCGCTCTTTCTCCATTTTTGACCCCCCCCCCCTTTTTTTCCCAACCCTCTCGCCTAAAGAAACCTAGCACTACGCCCCTACACAACTCCACATACTCACTAACAACCGTTCCTTCGCTCTCTCCTCCCACGCCCTCTTGCAGACCCATAAATCCCAAACCCCGAGCCCCTTGCTTTCACAAAGATCTTCTTCCCGTTCTAGTTCACGTATTTTATTACTCCTACCTTCACACCAAGACGATTAATTACATCGCATTTCCTTTCATTTATTTGTTGCATTTGCATAATATTTTCCTCTGCACGGCATTCCCGCCTTCCTGTGCCCCAGTGTTTGTAGCACGGATCGTTATTTAAGCGCCGGAGTGTAGGGAACTCTTCAGCGTTGTGGAAAGGCAGTACTGAAGGAGCTGCGACCAGCTTAGCTCCAATTGTTTCGAATCTTGGACTACAGTTGCTGGCACATGTGTTGAGTTAACAACTTGCAACAGGTACATAAATGTATGGTCAGATGTATGGTCAGATGTTAGTGATTATGTTTAAATGTGATTGTGGGATCGTATAGGCAAGTATGTGAATTCTTTTTGTGTTAACTATATGTGATGGTTTATAGTTTTAGCTGATTCTATAAAGTCTTTGTATCTGTTATGATATTATCACATTTCTATGTCTTCTCGCTCTTCTTTCACTCTTTTTTATCTACTAATTATTGATCTCTCTCTCTCTTTCTCTCTCTCTCTCTTGTCTCTCTCTCTCTCTCTTCTCTCTCTCTCTCTCTCTCTCTCTCTCTCTCATCTTCCTCTTCTTCTTCCCCACCCGTCAGATGTTTTTCTTTTTCCTCATCGTCTTTTCCCTATTTTCTTTCGTCTCAACTCAATGTCCCCCACCTCCTTTCCCCCTAGGGTTTTCTCATCAACCTGAAACTCTTTTACATCTTCCTTCATCTCCAAAGTGGTGGGTTTGTTTTACGGCGGCACCGCTCAGGTCACGAATATAATTTTTACAGGAATTCCCCCCAGGGATCGACGCCGGAGCTACGGAGGTCGTGCTCTATGAGACGCTTCCGGCAGGCGGCTAGTTGTTCTGTGGAGAGAGACTGAGCCATTTAGAATAAAACCAACAGCAAAGTCGATCCTTTCACCTTTACATTTACCTTCATCTCCACAAACCTGTCCTTCCCCTTAACATTCTCTTGCCTCTCTTCAGTCTCTTAATTTTCTAATTCCACATTATTTTAATCATCTTTTTTCATAGTCATCATCATCATCTTCTTCTTCTTTTTTTTTTCACCGTTGTAGTCCATTTTATTTCTCTCATTATTTTCTCATTTTCCTTTACACTCAACCACTAATTATCGTGTACCGCCTGCTACATTCCATTCTTGACAAAGACTTTATTACTTCAACGCAATTCACCCACACTGTTGATTGAACTCCTAACTAGAGCAGCGCTGTGTGGATGTGCTACCCAGTTACAGTTCAGCGAAATATGTGTCCGATAGGAACGTTACTTTTTTTTTTTTTTGGGGGGGGGGGGGGGGGGGGGAGAGAGACAGCCCTGGTGTAGTGGCTAGACATTCGTTTGTCGTTCTGAAGGTGTTGGCTTCGAGTTCGCATCGAGACAGATTAGCTTTGTAAAACAGACCAAGATTTACAGCTTAACAAGCGTGTCAGGAAAAATCCAGGGAGGTAGTTGCGTCAACGTGATATGTGTGATGATTTTTTAGCTGATCCTATAGAGTCTTTGTATCTGTTTCTTTCACTCTTTCTTTATCTACTAATTATTGCTCTCTCTCTCTTGTCTCTCTCTCTTGTCGCTCTCTCTTGTCGCTCTCTCTTGTCTCTCTCTCTCTCTCTCTCTCTCTCTCTCTCTCTCTTTCTCATCTTCCTCTTTTTAATCCCCACCCATCAGATGTTTTTCTTTTTTACTCATCGTCTTTTCCATGTCTTGCCACAGCACCCATTATGTGTCGTACTTCAAATAAAGAATACACACACACACACACATACACACACACACACGCACACAGACACGCGCACGCACGCATACATATACGCACACACACATATTTAAGTTCCGAGCGCCACTGATGTCACAGGAGCCCTTAATGTTACAAACGTTAATAAAATGATCTTCCTGGCCTGTAGGTCTACATTTTAAAATGCGTACCAGATACCCACCTACACCTTCACCTTCCTCTTCCCTCATCTTATCTTACTCGTCGACTTCTTTCTCTCCTCTTTTTTTTTTCATTTCATGTAACAGACGCCCTCAACCAATTCACGCCGTTTTTTGTTTGTTTTGGCTGTAGTAGAATGTAGCTGACCTTATATAATACCTATTCCCCACCCCCTTTTTTCATTTCGTACCCCCCTACCCTTTCCGGTGTGTATTTGTGTGTGTGTGTGTGTGTGTGTGTGTGTGTGTGTGTGTGTGTGTGTGCCTTTATTCTGTTAACCCTGTGGGTTCCAATGATACTCTTCTTAAATTATCTTTGTTGTTCTCAGCTTGTAGTGTAGTGCCAGCAGTTTCACTCCCACCTCCTAATTAATGTACGTTTTGTATAACTCTCTTTCTCTCTCTCTCTCTCTCTCTCTCTCTCTCTCTCTCTCTCTCTCTCTGAATGCTCTACAATAGTAATTCAGTCATATCTCTCTCTCTCTCTCTCTCTCTCTCTCTCTCTCTCTCTCTCTCTCTCTGAATGCTCTACACTAATAATTCAGTCATAACTTTTAATTCCGATTTTCTGCGCAGGAACACAATATTTAATGTTTGAAGTATATTAGTTATTTCAGTTATTCTCCATGTCGCGGCTTCATACAATAGAACCGATTTCATGACTTTCTTTAAGATGCGCTCACGATACCACTGCCGATATTACAGCAAAGCCATCTGCTGTCAAATCGCCTTGAGCTGGAATCGAACCGCGTACTTTGAATTTTGAAGCACGTTTGCAAGGCCTAAGCATAAAGGTTAACGAACATTGGATTCTAATGTAGTTGCTGACATTAACTGATGCGGAGGCCTGCCAACAAGTAGGTTTTTTATTCTAACTGGCATCGATAATAATACTGATCTAGAGTCAGAGGTAGTATCAGCATTGAATAGATACTAGAAAACGACACGGGACGTAGAAGCGGCTAAAGTAACGCTGACTACACTACAAATATCGCTGTCTGGTCAATATATATATATATATATATGTGTGTGTGTGTGTGTGTGTGTATGTGTGTATACACATATATAATGAATTAGCACTGGGGTAGCAAACATTTGTTGGGGGGGGGGGGGGGGTGGTGTTACCACGAGTCAAATGTAGAATTGATAACCTGGTCGTGTGCCTTATAGAAGAATATAAAATCTATTATAACCATAACGCCCAGATGCCCTGGTAACATGATATTTTTGGCAGGATATCGCACTCTCTTTTTTTCATCTATAAACACGCCGACCAGAGAGAGAGAGAGAGAGAGAGAGAGAGAGAGAGAGAGAGAGAGAGAGAGAGAGAGAGAGAGAGTCATTATCTTATATGGTAAAGTCCACCTACAGAGACAGTTTCACTATGTCTGAGTTTGTCCGCCACACTTGCATCACTAGCATGATCAAAGATTTGAAGACATCAATTACCGGTGACCACTGTTCAAGTTGTCACTTTTATGGATTGATTTTATGTGTAACCTTTTGCATACAAACTAAAAATTTTTGTGCTCTGCTATTTTTTGAGCTAAAGGGCCAGATTATAAATAATTTTTACACCAACCTCGCGGACAAGCAAAAATTGCTCATCGTGCCAGGTATGATCCGCGGGCCCCTGGTCTAGTATCATATATTAGATGCTTTAATGGTCTCTAACCACATTCACATTAGAATAGGTCTGATAAATCACTTACCACCCTCCCGCTTCCTCCTAGTTGCCAAATGTAAACTTTATTTAATACTAAAAGTAAGTAAAGATCCCTTTTCACGGCTTTCGGCTCTTTGGGCATATGGGAAATGCACCCATATTTTTACAGACTAATCTGTAATGTGGTTAGCATTACGTCGGCCGTGTTTCCTTTCCCGGGGCATACATCTGAGTACCCATGTGAGGCTGGATCGACCTGCTACGCCCGAAACTATGATGAAAATCTGTGCAGCCAACAGTGTGTTTCGTTTGCTGGACGTTGTAATTACGAGTCGGACTCGCAACGCTTAAGCCACGGACGCCGCAAAACTTATCTAATATTGTCAAATATCGACATTGATGGGTAGAGAACACTCAACTGCAGGATCTCGATTTTACAGATGACATTTCATTTGCTAAGTAACAACAGCGATTACCTGTGAGGAAAAACTGATCATTTAGCAAATATCAAAACTGAATTTACAAAAAGGTTATGAAGAGATAAGTATTTTTAATAAATCACTTGAAGACCACGTTGGTGACACCCGTAAGACAACAGTAACTATCAAAACAAATCAGTTTACCAGTTTAGATAGAAAGTTTGCTGAGGAAACACAAACGATAAAATAACAACAGTTTATTGAACTGAACTTCCAATTTACATTGAATTTTTGGACTATGAAAAAGCATTTGACAGCATTGATAGGGAATCTCTCTGGAAATCGGTAGGGTACTTTAGAATATCACAGAAAATTATTAACCTAGTAAATGCAACAAATAAAGACATGAAATGTCGAGTTCTTCATGAGGGAAAGCTAACAGATACATTTGAAATAAAAACAGGTGTGCGACAGGGATGTCTTGTATCGCCTATACTATTTGTAATGTCTATAGACTGGATTATAAAGACAGCACCTGCTAACACACCAAAAAAAAAAAAAAATGGAATTCAGTGGACCCCTACAAAACAGTTTGATGATCTGGACCTGGCTGATGAAATTTATCTTCTGTACCATTGCGAAATCAGATAAAAGATAAATTAAACATACTTGATGCGAGATCACAGCAGCTAGGTCTGAAAATCCATAAAGGAAAGACAAAAATAATGAGAATAAATCAGGCAAGTAGAAATGTAGTTTCTCTTTGGCACACCGCACCAAGACGTACACCTATTTGGGCAGTAATTTAGATAATGATGGAGGAACTGATGGAGATATTAAAATAAGAATACAAAAGGCAGGAGGTGATTTCATAGCATTGATGAATTTGTGGAGGTCAAAAGAAATTAAAAGAAATAATAAACATAGAATTTTTAATTCTAATGTCAAATCGGTACTTTTGTGTGGGGCGGAAACACGAAGAACAGCTAAAGCAATTACTAATAAGTTACAGACATTCATTAACGGGTGCCTGCGCAGAATAGAGGAAATACAATGGTATGATAAAATAACTAATGTAGAGTTTTGGAAGAGAACTAATCAGGCTCCAGTGGACCAAGAGGCAAGGAAAAGACGCTGGTGTTGGATAGGACACACACTGAGGAAATAGAAGAACAGCATAACTAAAATGTCTTTGCATTGGAACCCCCAGGGGCATAGGAATGAAGGAAGGCCAAGAAACACTGGAGAATGAAGTTAGAAAGATGGGGAGGACATGGGGAGAGTTCCATGTAATAATGAAGGATAGAACGACGATTTTCTATTTACTCTCATCAAGATGCGTAAACAATTATTGCCCTCATTCTAGTTCTGTTTCGCCCTGTTTAGCTGCGCGTCCTTTTGCAATTTCTATATACAATGTTTACGTTCAGTAGTTTGCCATTATAACTGAACAATCGGCTGCCAATACGAGTGTCGAAACCAACGCAAGACGGTATGCTGCCAAATCGCACGCAACTGGTATCCGACCTGACACCATGGAATTACGAAGCGCGTTTTAAGCCACATATGCTAAGAGAATATGTGTATGCATGTTAAATTACTTTACTGACCTGTGTAAATTGTACACGTCTGTTTAAATACGTTGATGAGAAGCAACCTCTCTCTCTCTCTCTCTCTCTCTCTCTCTTTCTCTCTCTCTCTCTCTCTCTCTCTCTCTCTCTCTCTCTCTCTCTCTCTCTCTCGCATATAGTTAGTTGCATATCCTTTACAGGAAGCTGCAGAACCAAACCCAGCATTTTTTGGCTCTTGTGGTTTTTCTAGGCAAATTTTCCCTTAAATAGTTTGCCACTGCTTCTAGACGGTCAGCTCTCAGTACCACTGTCGAAACCAGTACAAGACACATCGTCAGCAGCTGGGATCCGACGGGGTATTCCGGCATTAGGCCAAAGCCACAGACTATATATATATATATATATATATATATATATATATATATATATATATATATATAATTATCTCGCTCTATCTCTGTCTCTATCCATATGTCTCTATCTTTGTGTCTCGTTCCCTCTTTCTCTATCTCTCTATTTTTCTTCCTATACATCGTTATCTCTCTCTCCCTACCACCCTATCTCTCTTTAACCCTTTAACTCTATCTATCTCTATATGTCTGTATCCCATATCTCTTCTGTCTTTATCTCTATGTCTGTCTCTGTCTTTCTTTATCACACACCCCACACACACACAAGAGAAGACAGACAGATGGCCACTAACAGCCCAGCATCTTCTTATCTGTTATGTTTCAATGCAATTTTAAAATAATTATGTAAGAAAAAAATAAAAAAATAAATAAACACGAAAACCACACGGAAAAGAATTCTAGTTACCACAATTCTTAATCCATGTGGAAAATTGATCCTTTTCTATGCTTGGGAAAAAAACAAAACAAAAAAGGCAAAGCAAAAATGGGAATTGCATGTATATAACGCTGATAATAAGGATACCATTCAGCAGGACGAAGAAGGAATAATAAAGGAAGCCAGGCAAGTGAGATGCTGGGTTGGAGAACGAACGAACGAACGAAAGAACATTATTATTATTAAGCTACTAAATGATTTGAAATGTATGAGCAATTTTGAAATTTTAAAATAGTGTAACAATACATGTCTGGAAAATGCACGGTGCTTAGGAGAAAAATCACTTTGTCATTATCATCTTCATCATCATCATAATAATCATCATCTTTATCATCATCATCAATATGATCACACTAGTCATCAGCAGCAACAGCTGCAAACTCAGCATCATCATTCTCATCATCATGCTGCGCCCTCTTGTAATAATAGGGGGGGGGGGGGTGTGGGGGTGGCAGCTACACACAGAAAATACACTTTGGAAGAAGAGGAGGGAAAGGGTGCTCCCCCACCACCACCCCCCCCCACCCCCTTCACAACTAAATTGTTAATGTGTTTGAGGATACTCACAGACCCTGCGTGCCCAAGGTCCAACGCTTATGCTTGCAGTTAGAAACCGCCAGTTTTATTTCTTATTTTCTCTACTCCTGGAATGCATCACGGCGCCAGGACAGGAAGATATCTCTGGAATGGGCCCTTCTGTTCGCTTAGTATAAAGTACTTTTCGTACTTTCTGATTAGCCGACTACAAACAGGGAAAATCCACAGGTCATGGGACAGTCAAATATTTCAGGGGGTGGTAGAAAAAGCGTATAGTTTTGGTTAGGTTAGTGTTAGGGTTAGATTACCATGCGAAAACCCTTGCCTTGGAAGAAATGCGCTAAATCACAGAAACTATGAAAACCCTTTCTTACCACCCTCTAAAATTTAGACAATCCATGATCGGCTATAAAGAACACACCGTACTTTTTGGTGTCTCTGATATTTATGTAACCTTTGGCGCTGTTACTGTTGTATCTGTTGAGTCAAGAATTGATATCATAGCACGCAGGGCATTCTCATGCGTGCTCCGTCCTTATCTTCAGCAGCCAGCGCACAGAGTTCCAATGCTGATGGTACCGGTCACAATCTGATTATATGTCCATCTTGCCTTTCCTCTGAGTGTAGTGAGCCAACCAGACCCTCTGGTTACACCCAGGTGCCTCATTTTCTTCACAATGTTGTATCTGTATAACATTGCTCTCTCTGGTGCCCTGTCTGATTGTCTGATGATAATCTTTGAGCTCTCTTTTTTTTTTCAACGAACAGCAAGTTAGCCATTGTCGGTTTTCTGGACCAGTCGCAGTGTTTTCAAACTTTCCTAGATGGTCACATTTGAACTAGACTATGAAATTCACACTAGTTTAACACATGCAGTGACCAGTCATTATCAGTATGTTAGTCGTCTGCCTTTTATGGCTCGTAAATAAATACAGAAAGAAACAAATATGTTCCATATGATAAGATAAATGTGCTTATAGACTGTTAATGTAACTTAATTTAAAAATACTTTGATCAACGTCTGCTTTTTAAATCTTGAAGTTTCAAGTTTGAACAACGGATCAACATCATGGCACACGGGTAGTAACCCATAAGTGCTCTGTTCTGCTTACTCATGTGTGAGTCTAAATTAGCTAAGCGCAGTGCACGGGTCCGGCAGCAACGTCGAGGATTGTGAAATAGTTTACGTAGATTATTTGCTCCATATTATGCCCGGACAGAGCCGTTAGGCTACTCTTTTCGATTTCCAACTGACAAGGAATTGTTTAACGTGCGCAACAATACACACGGGGGTCCGATATCACTGCCCAGAGACCAGGGGAAATTACTTGAAGTCCATGTGAACAGAAAACAATCCCAGCCTTATCCGGGACCTCAACCCCAGACCTCTAGCACTCGAGGCGGACACCATACGGAGAGACCACACAGCTCCCGCAGCTCCCGCTTTATAAATCACAACTGAATAATATATTGATACAGCTATATAAACATTGCTTGAAAATGGCTTCACTATTTCTTTATTTTCACGACTAACATTTTCACGTTCTATAATGGATAATTTAAAATCTGTATGGTAAATTTGACACTGGTCTCCCTATTTACACACGGCTACACACTAGCTCGCTTCTAATTCTTACGTCCTTTTAAGGATGACATTTTTTTTATTATTTGAAGCCCCACGCTGGCTTTTGCCAGGGGCCGCAATATAGGCAGGCCATAAAAATGGCCAATTGTCTGAACTTGGTTTCTGGGGCCTCTCCACGGTAATCCTCATCCACATGGTAGCACTTTGTGTCATTGGGTGTTTATCGCTTGTGTGATGTCCTGGTGGGGTAGAAAGTCAGTCAATCAGTCAGCTCGCTTCTAACTGAGCGACCTACTGATCATCTCACCTCTGATAGGTCGGCCTCGAGAGATCCGACTTTTACATAAGGTCATGGGAATATTCCGCACTCGCGCTCATACCGCGCGTTGTATATTTCACCATGCCAGAGCTTTTAAGAAAAACATTTCGGTACTGGGTCTAACACACAACCCCCTAGAGAGTGACACAACCTATGTCACAGACCGTCTCTTTCTGGGAAATAAACACGTAAATGCCAGACAACAACAGACTACGACACCCATAACCTTGACCACGGTAGACTAGTCCAGCCAACTTATCAATGGAGTTGACCTACAACCTGTGGTGTGTAAATAGGGAGACCATCGTATAAATAACCAACAGTATTATTTGTGTCGCTGAACCTGTCAGTTAACGAAAGCATGAGTCGCTTGGCCTAGTTGCTAACGCCGAGTCAAGGCAGTTAGGATGGTTCATGAAGCGGAAATTATTGATAATGTTTTGTTCAAAGGGCACTAGGTTAGGGCTTGTTTACGCCTAAGCTATACGAATAACGGATGAGTTCTCTTCTTTAATAATTCCCTAACGTTTTCTCTATAAAAATGCATGAATGAATCAATCAAGAATTGATATCAGGG
The DNA here is from genome assembly GCA_905116865.2 of Candidula unifasciata. NCBI lineage: Eukaryota > Metazoa > Mollusca > Gastropoda > Stylommatophora > Geomitridae > Candidula > Candidula unifasciata. The sequence continues at coordinate 78,745 of CAJHNH020000106.1, forward strand.
GCACTCAGGAAATTCTCATTTATGTTCCGCCCTCTTTCTCAGATGACTTCGTATACTTATTGTGCCAATTGCAACCAGCTCAGGGTAATCTCTATATGAAAAGACATTGCAACCTGAACACCTTGTGGTGACTGCAACGGAAGCAGTCACAATCTATCAGCGCGAAGAAAAAAAACAAACCACAACGATTAGTAATGATAGCATTAGCAGTTATTTAATTAGCAGCAATGGTAAAAATAATTTGGTAGTATTAGTTCTGTGGTTCGTCCATCACAGATGATCAAAACTACTTAACATTCACACACAAACAGTGAGTGATCAGTACTTTATGATCATGAAGATGAGAGAATTATCCGTTGTTTGCAGAACAGAATTAGCTGGTGAAAATCCTAATGTAATAATTTTACGTGTGTATAACCAGCTGGTTGGCGTCTGTAGCTTATGCGTTGCGCATGCGCTTCGTAATGCCGGGGTGCCAGGTTAGATCCCACCTGCGGGCCTTGCGCCCTGTGTTGGTTTCGACAGTGGTATCCAGAAGCCGACCTTCAAAAAAGCAATGGCAAACTACTTAACTTTTATTTGCCTAGAAAAACAGAAACAGCCAGAAAATGCTGGGGTTAGTTCTGCAAATATGTTTTTTTCTTTCAATTCTTTGCGCATGTCCGAGTTCGCCATACACTATTCTTTTTAGAGGTCAATGATCTGGCATGTGAGTGTGGCGACCAGTCTAGCAGATTTATGTATTCCTAGATTGCCGCAGTGGCAATATTGGGAGCACACGTAGTATAAGTAATTACAATAACAGCAGTATTAATGGTTGTAATAATAAATGTAGAAGTTGTAGTGTAGCGGTTACTATTTCTTTTGGCAACCTTAGGTTTTTCCAAACGATAGTCTTCTTCTTTTCTCTACTCATGGAATGCCTGACTGATTCAGGCCAAGGAAAGATCTCTGGAACTGGCCTTTCTGTTCGCTTTGTATGTAGAACATTTCAGTGTCTCTGATATTTCTGCGGTCAATATTCGCGTGGTCGCCCTGTCCGATGACAATCTTATAACATGGCTAAACCATTTGATCTGTTGTCTACCAATAAAGTTCAGTACTGGTTTTGTGCCGACTCTCCTGATATCATCGCTCCTATGTATTTCTTACCTCGTTACACCTAGCATAGTACGTAAACATTTTATTTATATAGTGACTATTTTCCTTAAGTCCTCTGAAGACAGTGTCGATGTTCCACACTGATAGCATAACGTTGGTGAGAATACTGTTTTAAACAATGCACTTTTAGTGTTAATATTCACTCGCTTCCATTTCAAAACTGGTGCCATTTGGAGTTAACTTAATTGCTTTTTTTTAATCGTTGTTGGATTTCTCTAAAAGTTCTTCCGTCTTTTGAAAAGGTGTTACTCAGATTTTAGCTTGCTTTAACTGGTCATCAATGTTGGTATTGGCGGTTCTTCCTTATCTGGAGAATGTCGTCACTTCTGTTTTGCCCTCACTTATCTTCATATCTGAGTTGTCGCACGCTGAGTGGAGTCTATTAATATGGCATTGTAGTTGTACTGCTGTTGGAGTTATGATACAAGATGCTGTATATATTACCAACACAATGCTACACATAAACAGATCTAACAATACGGCAAGAGGTCACCCTAGCAGATGATGGATTGATGTGCCAGACCTTCTACATCGACACGGAATGACAGCAGCCATTACTGCCCATCAGATAATCGATCCAAAACCGTTCCTGCACACAGTGCTTAACGGCACAATAGAAAGTGATGATGACAGCGATGATGATGATGACGATGCTGAGTGTGCCATATGGGGCATGGTAGTCACTGCCTGGGGCTTCAACGACTCTATTTAGCTAGACCACCTTGTGTTTCCAAACATCTTCTTTAACATGTCCGTAAGATCTCAGGACTATTGTTGTATCAGTAGCAGTTTTGATAGCAGCAGCAATAGAATTGGAGGTCGTGGTAGCAGTAGATCTAGCAGTAATGTAGATAATAGCAGAAGTAGTAGCAGTGGGAAGTCGATGCGAACGCTTCGTAATGCTGTGGTGCCTGGTTCGATCACAGCTTCGGGCCATGCGCCTTGCGTTGGTTTCGACAGTGGTATTAAGAAGCCGACCGTTCAGGAAGCAATGGCAAACTCCTGGGCGTACATTTGCCTAGAGAAACCACACAACAGCCAACTGCTGGGGTTGGTTCTACAACGTCCTGTAAAGGATACGCAACTAACCAGTAGCAATAGGAGTGGTAGCATTTTTTCAATAGGTACAGTATAAAAATTATTTGTTGTAATATTATCACTATCCTTGTTAGTGATACAAGGGGGCTTTAAATAATTACCTTACAAATGAGATAGCAATCACAATAATCATGCCATTATCTTTTACGCTGTTAATGTTATTGTTCGCGAGGTCAAGAGTGGTAAGCACATAAAGTCACGGTGCAGACGAACACATTGACGTAATAATTGATTCTTCGTGGTTCTTGTTAGAGATCATCTTCATCGCGCTTCGGTCAAGACCATAAGTGCTTAGATCTCCTCCTGAGTATGTCTCCAAGAGTTTTTAGGCTAACAACTCCAATTCTGTTCTAGTTGATTTATGACGTGTGACCACGTAAGGTTTTTTTTTCTGTCTCGCAGCTCTAGTTGACACACCCAGGGGCGGTGTGATCTCCAGGCATGGTGCCCGCCTCGAGTGCTGGAGGTTCTGGGTTCATTCCCCGGTAATGGCTGGTAGTTTTTCAGATGGACTTCTATTAATTTCCCCTGGTCTCTGGGTAGTGAGATCGGACGCCTGTTTGCATTGTTGCGCACGTAAAAAATCCTCTGGCAGTTAAAAATCGAAAAGAGTAGCCTAACGTTGCTGCCCATGAAAAATTTGAAATTACAAATCTACCCAAAGTATTTCAGGATCCTCGCCCGTCCTACAAAGTCTGTGCACTGTGCTGAGGTTCTCGGGACTCGGACTAGAGTTAGAAGAAGAACGGAACACTTATGGGTTAATAACCGTATGCCACGACGTTGATCCGTTGTTCAAACTTCAAACTTGGTACACCCAGGGTCCACGATATGCACTAAAGAGGGACAGCGTTCTGTTATCCGTTTTTGATCAGTGAAATAGTACAATTCATCAGCAAATAAAGTTTCTGTCTGGTGATGCACGTTTGTCTGTCCAATGCGTGTATGAGTGAAATAGCAAGTTTTAAAACAGCTTACTTTATGTGTGCCTAACCCAGTCGTGAACAATCTATCATATAAGTCACGGTGTTCTTCTCTCAGTCACTTACTGGAACGACATGTATGCACCACCTTAACGGACCTTCATTCATCGCTGCATTTCTATAGTTTTCACCCCTTCTTCTCTCTTCTTCTTTACTTCCTTTTTTACCGCTGTGGGTGTCGAGGGAGATATAAGGTTCTGTTTCTGGCTCTTCTGGCCGCCTCGACCATAGGCACATCGTGCTGTTGTAGAGTTTCTCTGATGTTATCCTTCCATCTTGTTCTTGGTCTACCTCTTGCTTTACGACCTTCTTCTCTTTCCATGTATGCTTTGTATGGTATGGTGTCACAAGGCATTCTCTCTAAGTGGGCAAACCATTTCACTTGCTGTCTTTGTATGTAATTTAGAATTGGTTCTGTGCCAACTGTTTCTCTTATGATCTCATTCCTGATCTTATCTCTTATGGTCACTCCTACAGCCCTTCTCAGACATCTCATTTCCATGGTTACTAATTTTCTTTTATGGTTTGTTGTTTCACCCCTTCACTGACCAAAAACGGAAAACAAAACGCTGCTCCAAAATACCAATTACTGCCGTTATTAAATAAATTTTGCTGTGTAGACAGGGGGTCTCCAAACCTGAGGCATTAGGACCGCATGGCTAGCGCTGTCGCCACGACTGTGTAGGTGTGGATTTTATTGTTGCCTCTGACAGAAAAAAAAATCAGCCTTACCGAGGATTCGAACCCAGGTCTCCCGCTTGCGAGTCTAGCGTCCTATCGTTCGCCAGCCGTTCCTTAACGCTGCTCCATTTCAGTGAATTTTAACATTGGAGCAGCCATCTTTAATCCGTAATTATGACGTAACCGTGTTCGTTTGCACCCTGATGTCACATGCTTCAGGCAACTGACATCCTTCACATTAAACGGTTATAAGAAAATGGCATGGTTATTATAATTCCATCAAACCTTTTCTTGTAAGGTTTTTCATTTGAAACCCTATTGCTGATGTAGTAGCGTAGTAATAATTATTGTTATGTTGTTGTGGCAGAAAAAGTTGCAGTAGTAGTAGAAATGGTAGTCGTAGATGAAGTAGTAGTGCTAATGAGAGTAAAGTTAGGTAAAAGACCCTTTTACAAGCCTTCAGGCATATTGGGCAGAGAGGGCTAGACCTTTATTTTATAGACCAATCGGCACTTGGTGGGTGATAATGTCAACATCATGCCGGCAGCCTTTACCTCCCAGGACTTCACCTGGTACCCACTTAACTTGGGAGTCAAGGTGATTTTTGAAGAAAGCCAAGTTCCGTCAGGAAAAGAACCCGCTAACTTCCGATCCACAGGTGAGCGACTAGCCGCTACACCACTTCGACTCCCTACTAGTGAGAGTAGTAGTAGTAGAAAAATTAGAAGTATTAGACGGTGCTTGCATTCTTTACTGTCGTCCACATTATTGTTGTCCTTGTTTTTGTTGTTTGTAGTGAATGTTTGTGCATTAAAAAAACAAAATCTGTAACGCCTCTTCTTTCTTCCTTGCGTTCGGTTTCGCATGCTCAGATCAGACCAACCAGTGGGTTGCCTCAATGAACTCTCATGTCAGCAGCAGGTACTTCATGGTTCCCCATTGCTTGCTCTGTACACTTTGCTCTTAAGGCCAGGTGTCTTTTCGAAGCTGTAGGTAGAGGTGGCAGGTCTGCAGAATGTACTCAGGTGTCTGTGGTCCTGTTTGACAGGCACACCGTGGGGACTGTACAATCTTTATTTTATACATGTGGTAGTTGAGCCTGCAGTGCCCTGTTTGTAGACGGAGAATTGTTGTATGTTGCTTTCTGTTGAGTCTGCTGATGAGGTCTTGTGAATGTTTACTGTTAGTTTGTTCTCTCCACAATTCCATGTATTTTCCCTTAAAGCTTCTAAACAAGTGGCATCTTACATTTTTCCCAGTCAAGCATCCTTCCAGCGATTGTGCCAATAGGTATATTTATGTCTGACTACACTCAACAGAAAACCGTATATCGAACTTTTCATCAGAACAATTCAAAAGAATCTACTTTTCCCGTCCCAAAAGTCCAGTAATTTTAGGGAGAAGATCAATCTTACTAGCTAGATTCAAGTCTAAAATGGATTTCTACATTTGTGGTGAAGGCGAAATAGAGGTCATAAGTTCGCGCCGTGGTCAGTGACAATCAATGGGAATTCTCTCAATGAAATCGTTTGTTTAGGAGAGTGATTTTCTTGCCGCCCTAATCTTGACATTCTAGATGTGGCTGCAAATGACATTAGAACACTAAAGCAAATTTGCGTCGTGAAGATGTCTTCAGTTAAAACTCATTCTTGCCGTTACTGAGAGCTGGATTTTTGGATTCCTCAGTAGCAAAGTAACCGATGCGATTATTTATTTTGTTTATGGCAGACAATGCTGTCATTGTACTTGTTTGAGTTTTCATGAACATTGTCAAACCTTATATCTATAATAAGACCCCTTGTTTGCTTTTTTTTCCTCACGGTTGAATCGATTGAAGTATCTGCGGCGTTTTCTCATTGACTCAGCATCCAAAATGCGGCTAGTTGGGTCAGTGGTGTCTATAATCTCTAATTTCAGGCATCTTGAAGGTCGAACCAATAAGACTACCTGGGGTCTGTTCTCACTGACTTTGCATTTCAAATGTGGCTTGTTGATCATTATTGTGTCAGGATGAGAAAAGGACGGCGGATGGGGGGGGGGGGGGGGGGGGGGGGGGGGGGGGGGGGGAGGGTGGCGCTTTGTGACTGTACAGTTATAATTTCTTTGATCTTGAAGGATGTAATCTCTTTTTCTGCCTTTGAAACCCAAAATGGAACAGAGACCCTCAGCCAACCCACACCAAGTTGTTTTATCCTTCGCTATCGCATACAGCTCTCCCCCTCTCCTCTCTATCTGTTTAACTGCACGCTATGGCTTCCTTCTTGTAACTCCAGCTCACTTCTCCGTGTAACTCTCTAGCTTTCTTCTCCATGTAACTCTCTAGCTTTCTTCTCCATGTAACTCTCTAGCTATCTTCTCCATGTAACTCTCTAGCTTTCTTCTCCATGTAACTCTCTAGCTATCTTCTCCATGTAACTCTCTAGCTCTCTTCTCCATGTAACTCTCTAGCTCACTTCTCCATGTAACTCTCTAGCTCACTTCTCCATGTAACTCTCTAGCTCTCTTCTCCATGTAACTCTCTAGCTATCTTCTCCATGTAACTCTCTAGCTTTCTTCTCCATGTAACTCTCTAGCTCTCTTCTCCATGTAACTCTCTAGCTCTCTTCTCCATGTAACTCTCTAGCTATCTTCTCCATGTAACTCTCTAGCTTTCTTCTCCATGTAACTCTCTAGCTCTCTTCTCCATGTAACTCTCTAGCTCCCTTCTCCATGTAACTCTCTAGCTCTCTTCTCCATGTAACTCTCTAGCTCACTTCTCCATGTAACTCTCTAGCTGTCTTCTCCATGTAACTCTCTAGCTTTCTTCTCCATGTAACTCTCTAGCTCACTTCTCCATGTAACTCTCTAGCTCTCTTCTCCATGTAACTCTCTAGCTCTCTTCTCCATGTAAATCTCTAGCTCACTTCTCCATGTAACTCTCTAGCTCACTTCTCCATGTAACTCTCTAGCTGTCTTCTCCATGTAACTCTCTAGCTGTCTTCTCCATGTAACTCTCTAGCTTTCTTCTCCATGTAACTCTCTAGCTCACTTCTCCATGTAACTCTCTAGCTCTCTTCTCCATGTAACTCTCTAGCTCTCTTCTCCATGTAACTCTCTAGCTCACTTCTCCATGTAACTCTCTAGCTCACTTCTCCATGTAACTCTCTAGCTGTCTTCTCCATGTAACTCTCTAGCTTTCTTCTCCATGTAACTCTCTAGCTCACTTCTCCATGTAACTCTCTAGCTCACTTCTCCATGTAACTCTCTAGCTCTCTTCTCCATGTAACTCTCTAGCTCTCTTCTCCATGTAACTCTCTAGCTCTCTTCTCCATGTAACTCTCTAGCTCTCTTCTCCATGTAACTCTCTAGCTCTCTTCTCCATGTAACTCTCTAGCTCTCTTCTCCATGTAACTCTCTAGCTCTCTTCTCCATGTAACTCTCTAGCTCTCTTCTCCATGTAACTCTCTAGCTCACTTCTCCATGTAACTCTCTAGCTGTCTTCTCCATGTAACTCTCTAGCTTTCTTCTCCATGTAACTCTCTAGCTCACTTCTCCATGTAACTCTCTAGCTCTCTTCTCCATGTAACTCTCTAGCTCTGTTCTCCATGTAACTCTCTAGCTATCTTCTCCATGTAACTCTCTAGCTCTCTTCTCCATGTAACTCTCTAGCTCTCTTCTCCATGTAACTCTCTAGCTCTCTTCTCCATGTAACTCTCTAGCTCTGTTCTCCATGTAACTCTCTAGCTATCTTCTCCATGTAACTCTCTAGCTCTCTTCTCCATGTAACTCTCTAGCTCTCTTCTCCATGTAACTCTCTAGCTCTCTTCTCCATGTAACTCTCTAGCTCTCTTCTCCATGTAACTCTCTAGCTCTCTTCTCCATGTAACTCTCTAGCTCTCTTCTCCATGTAACTCTCTAGCTCTCTTCTCCATGTAACTCTCTAGCTCTCTTCTCCATGTAACTCTCTAGCTCTCTTCTCCATGTAACTCTCTAGCTCTCTTCTCCATGTAACTCTCTAGCTCTCTTCTCCATGTAACTCTCTAGCTCTCTTCTCCATGTAACTCTCTAGCTCTCTTCTCCATGTAACTCTCTAGCTCTCTTCTCCATGTAACTCTCTAGCTCACTTCTCCGTGTAACTCTCTAGCTCTCTTCTCCATGTAACTCTCTAGCTCACTTCTCCATGTAACTCTCTAGCTCCCTTCTCCATGTAACTCTCTAGCTCACTTCTCCATGTAACTCTCTAGCTCTCTTCTCAGTGTAACTCTCTAGCTCCCTTCTCCATGTAATTCTCTAGCTCACTTCTCCATGTAATTCTCTAGCTCTCTTCTCCGTGTAACTCTCTAGCTCACTTCTCCATGTAACTCTCTAGCTCTCTTCTCCATGTAACTCTCTAGCTCCCTTCTCCATGTAACTCTCTAGCTCCCTTCTCCATGTAACTCTCTAGCTCACTTCTCCATGTAACTCTCTAGCTCTCTTCTCAGTGTAACTCTCTAGCTCACTTCTCCATGTAACTCTCTAGCTCTCTTCTCAGTGTAACTCTCTAGCTCTCTTCTCCATGTAACTCTCTAGCTCTCTTCTCCATGTAACTCTCTAGCTCACTTCTCCATGTAACTCTCTAGCTCTCTTCTCAGTGTAACTCTCTAGCTCCCTTCTCCATGTAATTCTCTAGCTCTCTTCTCCGTGTAACACTCTAGCTCTCTTCTCCGTGTAACTCTCTAGCTCACTTCTCCATGTAACTCTCTAGCTCACTTCTCCATGTAACTCTCTAGCTCTCTTCTCAGTGTAACTCTCTAGCTCCCTTCTCCATGTAATTCTCTAGCTCTCTTCTCCGTGTAACACTCTAGCTCTCTTCTCCGTGTAACTCTCTAGCTCACTTCTCCATGTAACTCTCTAGCTCACTTCTCCGTGTAACTCTCTAGCTCCCTTCTCCATGTAACTCTCTAGCTCTGTTCTCCATGTAACTCTCTAGCTCCCTTCTCCATGTAACTCTCTAGCTCTCTTCTCCATGTAACTCTCTAGCTCTGTTCTCCATGTAACTCTCTAGCTCCCTTCTCCATGTAACTCTCTAGCTCTCTTCTCAGTGTAACTCTCTAGCTCTCTTCTCCGTGTAACACTCTAGCTCTCTTCTCCGTGTAACACTCTAGCTCTCTTCTCCGTGTAACTCTCTAGCTCCCTTCTCCATGTAACTCTCTAGCTCCCTTCTCCATGTAACTCTCTAGCTCCCTTCTCCATGTAACTCTCTAGCTCTGTTCTCCATGTAACTCTCTAGCTATCTTCTCCATGTAACTCTCTAGCTATCTTCTCCATGAAACTCTCTAGCTCTCTTCACCGTGTAACTCTCTAGCTCTCTTCTCCATGTAACTCTCTAGCTCTCTTCTCCGTGTAACTCTCTAGCTTCCTTCTCCGTGTAACTCTCTAGCTCCCTTCTCCATTAGTTAGTTAGTTAGTTAGTTAGTTGGGTTATCCTCATTGCACTCCGGACATGTCCATAGGTGCTCAGATCCTCCCCTCAGTATGAACCCCAACGTCCGATGGCTAATAGTACCAGTTCTATGTTGATTAACAAGTCTTCTGGCGTAGCTGGTGTGCGTCTCGTTTTTTGCTGTGCCGATCTTAATTCCCAAGTCTGCCATTCTGGCGAGTGATGTGGATTCACTGCCACCAAAGTCGTCTATCCTTCCCATTTCTCTGAGGGCATTGATAATATCAGCATGATCCATAGGCTGACCGTCGGTAGTGATAGCGGATCCAGCCAACCTGTCAGCTCTTTCATTTCCATCGACGCCTGCGTGTCCCGGAACAAAAATAAAGGTGACTCCACGGACAGTGGACTTCTGTAATGATTCAAGCCATTGTCTTCGCACTGAACCTGCCTGAACCCTCCGGATCATACTCATTGAATCACTGAGTATACACACGCGGGTGTATTTTTGTGTTTCAAGCCAGGCAAGCGCTTGTGTCACTGCCATCACCTCCATCGTCATGCTGCTGGTTGTCATGGAGATGGCGCCGTTGGCTTCTTTGACTGTTCTGCCCGCTGAGCGTGCTGTAAATGCCCATGCGCTTCTTCTTTGGCGTATAACGGATCCGTCTGTATAGATTATTGCATCTGCTTCGTCTGAATTTTCACCGATGAGAGCGTTGACCTCTGCATTAACAGCAACAGGATTCTCTTCTCTACATCGCCTGTTGAGTGTGACAATACAGGAAAATGTACAAATAAACGCCTGAGGCACAGGTATCCATTCTGCACCAGGTATGATGTCGGTTAGGCTGCATATTTGCCTAATAACATCTTCTGCCCGACCTAGCCACGATTTCCCCCTCTTCAGTCTGTCTCCCTTTTTACTAAAAAGCGCTTGATGCAGTGGGTGTTTCTTATCAGCACATATTTTGAGATATGCCCGAGCCCTCCACATCCTGATCCTTTGGTTCATTGTTGGAAAGTCAAGTAGATACCTCATTGCTCCACAGGATGTGTCTCTAGTACATCCCAAAATAATGCGCATGGCTTCATTTTGCACCTTTTCGAGTCGTTCAATCTGTGTAGCACTGACAGTGAGGATGGCCAGAGCGTATTCAATGGGGGAAAGGACCAGACCGTAGAATAGAAGTATTAGTAGTCTTTGCTCAATGTTGGAAGCAGCCATAATCCTCATTGCAGATAGACCTTTGCGTGCTTTTGTTATCACATGGTCAACGTGTTCCCTGAATGACAAGCTGCGATCGAACCTCACCCCGAGAAACGTCATAACGTTGGTTCTGATCAATACATTATCACGCATTTTCACTTCTGGTAAGTCCGACTTGACAATGTGATTGTTCAAAGAGAACCATGACACTGATGCCTTCGAAGGATTGACATAGGCATTGGAACCATCACACCAGGCGGCAATTCGATCGAGTTCTTTGTGCATAGTGCTGGCGATCTCCTGTCTATCACGCCCTCGTCGATAAATCAAAATGTCATCAGCAAATGACAAAGTCCTCCCCTTTCCATTCAACTGCTGCTCAGTGATCATCACCGTATAAACGTTGAATAAGACTGGTGATAGCGGTGATCCCTGTGGCAAGCCTGGACATATCGTTTGCGGTTCTGAGGACCAGCTACCACATCTTAGTACAATCTTTCTCTGGAACAGGGCCGCAGCAATCCAGCGGATCAGAATAGGATTAACTTCTAGTTTAAGCAGTAATTGCATTAAATAATCGTATGGTACTTTATTGTAGGCATCTTCTAAGTCCAACACTGCCGCACATGTCTCTTCTTTAATCTGAAATCCCTCGTATACATCGTAGGCGAAAACTGCAGCATTGAACCATGTCTCTTTATTTAACCTGTACCCTCCAAGTGTTGGTGGGAACTTATCATGTAGTTCCAAGTAGGTGGTCAATCTTTGTGCGACAATTTTTTCCAAAAGTTTGCCAACAGTATTCTGCATCGAGATGATTCTGTAGCCGCAGATCTTCGAGTGGTCTTTATTAGGCTTTGGTAGTGGGAACAAATAACTATGGAGCCATTCCTCTTGTATCTGGCCACTCTGGATGCTGATATTGAATTCCTTTGCCACGCTTTTCAAATCAGCATTCGACATCATCAGCATGTCGTTGTATCGGATGCCGTCAGGGCCTGGAGCAGTGCTGCGCGATTTCTTGAGGCAAGTTCTTAAGGTATCTGCAGTGATTGTGAGATCAGTGCCTAGCACAGTGTTCTCGCACAGCATCGACAGTTTCATCTTAACCCCCATTCTTGTAGCTTCGTCTTTTTGGTCAGTTTGCTCCAAGTAGCGCGCCAGAAGGGTTTTTCCTTTATCAGCATCAGCTCTCTGCCATATCAGGTCTGTACCCTGAAAATCAGGGAGACCCCTTGGTCGTGCAGCACCGTGCATGCTCCGTTGAAGGCGCCAGAATGTCACAAGAGATCCCTCGGAGCAAACGCTCTTGCAGAATTCGTTCCATTTCGCTGTCTTAGCTTCCTTCGCAATTAACTTGAAAGCCACTGTCTGCTTGTTGACCTTATCTTTCAGACTGATCAGGCGTTCAGAAAGTGACGGATCAATTGTCCTTGCCTTTTGCCATGCCTTGACAGCTTTCCTTTTTTCTAGCCACGCCATGTTGACTACTTCATTCCACCATGGTGGCTGGGCCCATCTCTCCCGCCGTCTGCGAACTGCTTTTGTTTTACGTCGTCGGATTTTGCTAATGGCATCTTGCCCTGTACGGTCATATATAAAAGCAGGCACATTGATTACATGACCTTTGTTGTTGCTCTTCTCTACCAGGACGACGCAAGGAAAGTGATCACTGTCGTGGTATCCCAGTGTGCTCCACCTGCATCCTGATGCAATGGAGGGAGACACTAGGGCCAGGTTAATTACGCTGTCAGAATCCCCTTGTCGTGTTGCCATTCGGGTAACCTTTCCGTCGTTCAAGCATACTAGATTGGCAGACACTAGGGCATCCTCCAGGTCTTCCCCCTGTTTATTAGTGATTACATTGCCCCACTGGTGTCCTCTGGCGTTGAAATCTCCGCAGTAAAGGACTTTCTTTTCCTCCGTCTGGAGCAAACTCTGCCATTTCGCTGTATCCACCTTTCCATTGCAGGCGTACACATTGACAATCACAAACTGGGCCGGGCCCATCACTCTGACTGCGTGTACTTGTAGGTCGTCATTATTCCACTTAGACATGTCCACCTCAGACACCGGTATGTGGTCACGAACAAGAATGAGCTGTCCGAGGTGCCGTCTATTGTAGAAGGAATGGAAGCCCGCAATTTTAATGATCTCGTCACCGAGGTGTGTTTCCTGTAGGACAACAATGTCGTTGCTGTAGAGGAGCTTCTCAAAAATGGGTCGGCGTTGACTGAACGAAGCGCAGTTCCAGTAGAGAACACGAACATACTTTAAACTGAGTCTCTCACATTTCAGCCGCTTCCTGCAGGCGCCACCGTGCTTGCCTGTTCGCGTTCTCCTTGTCCGTCTACGGGTTGTTTTGAATTGGTAATTAGTCGCCATCGGACGTCGAATACACCCTGAGGGAAGTCTAAACTCACGTGCATGTACTCCATTGCACGGTTCAGACCCCATTCCGATGAAACTTTCACATTATACGTGAGCGAAAATAGCTAATTTGCGCCATTCGCCTCAACGGACGAAAAAGCGTACCGCCATTGTGGCTGTTTACACCGGAAGTGTAACTCTCCATGTAACTCTCTAGCTATCTTCTCCGTGTAACTCTCTAGCTATTTTCTGCATGTAACTCTCTAGCTATCTTCTCCATGTAACTCTCTAGCTCACTTCTCCATGTAACTCTCTAGCTCACTTCTCCATGTAACTCTCTAGCTCACTTCTCCATGTAACTCTCTAGCTCACTTCTCCATGTAACTCTCTAGCTCTCTTCTCCGTGTACCTCTCTAGCTATCTTCTCCGTGTAACTCTCTAGCTCACTTCTCCATGTAACTCTCTAGCTCACTTCTCCATGTAATTCTCTAGCTCTCTTCTCCATGTAACTCTCTAGCTATCTTCTCCATGTAACTCTCTAGCTATCTTCTCCATGTAATTCTCTAGCTCACTTCTCCATGTAACTCTCTAGCTCACTTCTCCATGTAACTCTCTAGCTCACTTCTCCGTGTAACTCTCTAGCTCACTTCTCCATGTAACTCTCTAGCTCTCTTCTCCATGTAACTCTCTAGCTCACTTCTCCATGTAACTCTCTAGCTCACTTCTCCATGTAACTCTCTAGCTCACTTCTCCATGTAACTCTCTAGCTCACTTCTCCATGTAACTCTCTAGCTCACTTCTCCATGTAACTCTCTAGCTCCCTTCTCCATGTAACTCTCTAGCTCACTTCTCCATGTAACTCTCTAGCTCCCTTCTCCATGTAACTCTCTAGCTCACTTCTCCATGTAACTCTCTAGCTCACTTCTCCATGTAACTCTCTAGCTCACTTCTCCATGTAACTCTCTAGCTCACTTCTCCGTGTAACTCTCTAGCTCCCTTCTCCATGTAACTCTCTAGCTCACTTCTCCATGTAACTCTCTAGCTCACTTCTCCATGTAACTCTCTAGCTCACTTCTCCATGTAACTCTCTAGCTCACTTCTCCGTGTAACTCTCTAGCTCACTTCTCCATGTAACTCTCTAGCTCTCTTCTCCATGTAACTCTCTAGCTCACTTCTCCATGTAACTCTCTAGCTCACTTCTCCATGTAACTCTCTAGCTCACTTCTCCATGTAACTCTCTAGCTCACTTCTCCATGTAACTCTCTAGCTCACTTCTCCATGTAACTCTCTAGCTCCCTTCTCCATGTAACTCTCTAGCTCACTTCTCCATGTAACTCTCTAGCTCACTTCTCCATGTAACTCTCTAGCTCACTTCTCCATGTAACTCTCTAGCTCACTTCTCCATGTAACTCTCTAGCTCACTTCTCCATGTAACTCTCTAGCTCACTTCTCCATGTAACTCTCTAGCTCACTTCTCCATGTAATTCTCTAGCTCACTTCTCCATGTAACTCTCTAGCTCACTTCTCCATGTAACTCTCTAGCTCACTTCTCCATGTAACTCTCTAGCTCACTTCTCCATGTAATTCTCTAGCTCACTTCTCCATGTAACTCTCTAGCTCACTTCTCCATGTAACTCTCTAGCTCACTTCTCCGTGTAACTCTCTAGCTCCCTTCTCCATGTAACTCTCTAGTTCACTTCTCCATGTAACTCTCTAGCTCACTTCTCCGTGTAACTCTCTAGCTCACTTCTCCATGTAACTCTCTAGCTCACTTCTCCATGTAATTCTCTAGCTCACTTCTCCATGTAATTCTCTAGCTCACTTCTCCATGTAACTCTCTAGCTCACTTCTCCATGTAATTCTCTAGCTCACTTCTCCATGTAATTCTCTAGCTCACTTCTCCATGTAACTCTCTAGCTCACTTCTCCATGTAATTCTCTAGCTCACTTCTCCATGTAATTCTCTAGCTCACTTCTCCATGTAATTCTCTAGCTCACTTCTCCATGTAATTCTCTAGTTCACTTCTCCATGTAACTCTCTAGCTCCCTTCTCCATGTAACTCTCTAGTTCACTTCTCCATGTAACTCTCTAGCTCACTTCTCCATGTAACTCTCTAGCTCACTTCTCCGTGTAACTCTCTAGCTCCCTTCTCCATGTAACTCTCTAGTTCACTTCTCCATGTAACTCTCTAGCTCACTTCTCCATGTAACTCTCTAGCTCACTTCTCCGTGTAACTCTCTAGCTCACTTCTCCATGTAACTCTCTAGCTCACTTCTCCATGTAATTCTCTAGCTCACTTCTCCATGTAATTCTCTAGCTCACTTCTCCATGTAACTCTCTAGCTCACTTCTCCATGTAATTCTCTAGCTCACTTCTCCATGTAATTCTCTAGCTCACTTCTCCATGTAACTCTCTAGCTCACTTCTCCATGTAATTCTCTAGCTCACTTCTCCATGTAATTCTCTAGCTCACTTCTCCATGTAATTCTCTAGCTCACTTCTCCATGTAATTCTCTAGTTCACTTCTCCATGTAACTCTCTAGCTCCCTTCTCCATGTAACTCTCTAGTTCACTTCTCCATGTAACTCTCTAGCTCACTTCTCCATGTAACTCTCTAGCTCACTTCTCCGTGTAACTCTCTAGCTCCCTTCTCCATGTAACTCTCTAGTTCACTTCTCCATGTAACTCTCTAGCTCACTTCTCCGTGTAACTCTCTAGCTCACTTCTCCGTGTAACTCTCTAGCTCACTTCTCCATGTAACTCTCTAGCTCTCTTCTCCATGTAACTCTCTAGCTCACTTCTCCATGTAACTCTCTAGCTCACTTCTCCATGTAACTCTCTAGCTCACTTCTCCATGTAATTCTCTAGCTCACTTCTCCATGTAACTCTCTAGCTCACTTCTCCATGTAATTCTCTAGCTCCCTTCTCCATGTAACTCTCTAGCTCCCTTCTCCATGTAACTCTCTAGCTCCCTTCTCCATGTAACTCTCTAGCTCCCTTCTCCATGTAACTCTCTAGCTCACTTCTCCATGTAACTCTCTAGCTCACTTCTCCATGTAACTCTCTAGCTATCTTCTCCATGTAACTCTCTAGCTATCTTCTCAGTGTAACTCTCTAGCTCACTTCTCCATGTAACTCTCTAGCTCTCT
Organism: Candidula unifasciata; assembly: GCA_905116865.2. Classification (NCBI taxonomy): domain Eukaryota; kingdom Metazoa; phylum Mollusca; class Gastropoda; order Stylommatophora; family Geomitridae; genus Candidula; species Candidula unifasciata. The sequence continues at coordinate 94,797 of CAJHNH020000106.1, forward strand.
TCTCCATGTAACTCTCTAGCTCACTTCTCCATGTAACTCTCTAGCTCACTTCTCCATGTAACTCTCTAGTTCACTTCTCCATGTAACTCTCTAGCTCACTTCTCCATGTAACTCTCTAGCTCACTTCTCCGTGTAACTCTCTAGCTCTCTTCTCCGTGTAACACTCTAGCTCACTTCTCCATGTAACTCTCTAGTTCACTTCTCCATGTAACTCTCTAGCTCACTTCTCCATGTAACTCTCTAGCTCACTTCTCCGTGTAACTCTCTAGCTCACTTCTCCATGTAACTCTCTAGCTCACTTCTCCATGTAATTCTCTAGCTCACTTCTCCATGTAATTCTCTAGCTCACTTCTCCATGTAACTCTCTAGCTCACTTCTCCATGTAATTCTCTAGCTCACTTCTCCATGTAACTCTCTAGCTCACTTCTCCATGTAACTCTCTAGCTCCCTTCTCCATGTAACTCTCTAGCTCCCTTCTCCATGTAATTCTCTAGCTCACTTCTCCATGTAATTCTCTAGCTCTCTTCTCCATGTAACTCTCTAGCTCACTTCTCCATGTAACTCTCTAGCTCACTTCTCCATGTAATTCTCTAGCTCACTTCTCCATGTAACTCTCTAGCTCACTTCTCCATGTAATTCTCTAGCTCACTTCTCCATGTAATTCTCTAGCTCTCTTCTCCATGTAATTCTCTAGCTCACTTCTCCATGTAATTCTCTAGCTCACTTCTCCATGTAATTCTCTAGCTCACTTCTCCATGTAACTCTCTAGCTCCCTTTTCCGTGTTTGTTTTTTTTTTAAATTTTTTTTTTAATTTTTTTTAATATTCCCCTGTGAGTTCTAATTACATTGTTCTCATGTTTTCTTAACGTGAGTCGTATCCACCGCCAGCATCTTTTCCTCAGGAGGATAAAGTGGTAGTAACCATATAATTTCCCGAATTCCTCTGCCTGTAATAATAGTAATGACTTTGACATAGCATGTGTGATTTACTGCCAGCTGCATCATGAACCACTTCTGCCGTTCGATGTGGGGAGGAATAATTTGCGATCCAGTGCACGTTGGCTGCGATGTCTTTTTAACTTCGTTGTTCCACCAAATAGTTCTTAAACGTTTTACAACACCTACCCTTCTGACTCCGCATTTGGTTTGAAGTGTGTTGAGTATGGCTGTCCTAAAACATGTCCACTCTGAACCGATGTCTAAATTTTCGCCTGAAAGTAGCTCTGTCATTTCTTCTTAAACCTCATCTTTAACCACAATATCCTGAAGTCTCCGGAAGTTGATAACATCTGTGTTTACTATTTTATGTCTTGATTTTCTGTACTCAGTGTTCTTTTTTATTATAACTGGTCTATGATCACTGTCAATGTTTGTTTCTGGTAGTACTCTTGAGTCTCTTAATTGCATTCGTTTTGTCTTCCTGAATAGAATGAAGTCAATTTGTGAAGCCTGATCTAAATTGTCCCATTTATATCAGGTTTTGGTATGACTGCGTCGATGTTGAAAAAAAAATAATAATCTGTTAATATAAGACCTTGTTGTGAACACAAGCTTAGTAGATGTTCTCCGTTGCTGTTACAATCCGTATCTGTATTACTGAATGGCCCCATATATTCTTCCCATGGCGATCTTCGTGTACCTATTCTTCCATTAAAATCACCCATCACAATTAGATCATCACTTTCACTAACGTTGCTTAAAATGTCGGAAAGTTTCTGAAAGTATTCTTTCCTGTCTTCTTCACTGTAACTATCGTTACAGGGAGCATAGGTTTGCACAATCGTTGTTGTTCTAGACCCTTCTCTGATCTGAATTAGTATGATTCTTTCTGATATAAATTCAGTGTGGATAATATTTTTTGCATTATCGGGGTGAATTATAAAACCGACTCCATGTTTAGCTCTGGCTCATTGTTCGACACCGCTCCATTCCAGAACATAATTTTCGTGTATTAGTTTCGTATTGTGTCCCTTTCTTCTCGTATCCGCTAATCCTAGTATTTGAATATTTGATTTCTTCATGAATTCCACTAACTCAGGTTCTTTGTTGCCCAACCCACTAACATTCCAGGTTCTGAAAAGCTCCTGCCTATTTCTGAATTTTCGCTTGCTGCTGTCATTAGTTTGTTGATAGTGCTTCTTTGTTGTTCGCTTGCTATCGAAAACTGGTTTGTTCGTCGTGTGTGTAATGTGAGCGCTGTTTTAATTATGCGTTTTATTCAAAATCCTCCATAATTCTTGAGCAATTTCCCGTGAAAAAGTAAATTCCCTACCGCCTTGTTGGACCTGTCGAAGGATCATCCTTATTTGAACACACTGATGTTTAAAATCACACAAAAACACGCATTTTCGCCCCACAGAATGTTAACCTACTTTTGTTTACTCCGCATAGTACAACACAAATAACTTAACGTTTCGGTCGGGCAGCCATTGTAAAACATGAAGTGAACTACACAAAAATAACAACGATGGCAGGAGAGTATACATATCTCCATGTTCACCATTATTACTCGTAGCAACAATAAAATCACATACTATACAAGGCAATCACCAGATCATACATGAGACAATAAGTCAGACTGGTCATGATTGTATCTTCTTCTTCTGACGATAATGTCTCCTGTCTTGGCCTCAAACAGTCTGTGCAGAAAAATCGGAGCTTTGGAACCTAAGTGTTACCTACAATTTATTAAAATACTGTGGACATAGAAGAAGAAACCCGTCGAACATCATGGAGAACTTGCTCGCGGACAGTATCCTCACCGGGAATCTTGGAAATTTTGGACCTGTCAAGCGGCATGGTGGTCTGGAGAGAACGGTGAAAGAGGTTGCAGTTTCCGGAAAAGGAGGCAAAGACTGACCGTCGCGAAGGTTGATACAGGGTCTTGAAAATAGATTGTCATTGAAAGCATACAGGTGTGTATAATTGACTTTAAATAAATAGGCTTTCATGCGATCAGATACTGAGTGACATAATTTTTGTTTTTCAATTTGGCATGATTACTGGAACGGATTATAGCCAGTTTTACTTATAGGTAGTTTGCCATTTCTTGCTTAACGATCGGCTATCGATAATACTGCTGAAACCAGCACAAATCAGTCTGCTGCCAAACAGCCCGCAGATGAGATCGAACCAGTACCAGGAAATTACAAAGCGCATTGGGAACTTCTAAGCCGCCGAGGACGAAAAGGCAACATTGTGCCACCCTAAGAGCCTATGAGAAATAAAACGCAAAAGAAATAATAGATGCAGCACAATATCTCAAACACCCCAAGGCGTGAAAATATACCTTTTTTTTAAGTGCATCAAAAGGCGAACACTTCACGCGTTCAAAAAAAAAAAAAAAGGCCACTGCCATTCCGCCTAGAGTCGTAATGACGTCTCTGAGGTTCGGCAGTAAATAAATAGAATAGCGATGTAATCAAACCCCATGATCTTAAATTGCCCTGTGAATGGAATGCGTAAGGACTTCTTCCCAGAGACGAAACCTTCATCGGTTGCCGGCTTGGCAAAACTGACAGCTTTGGTCATAAAAGGGGAAATCTAAACGGTTCATTGCTCAAAATTTTACATATATTTTAGCTCATAAACTGAATTTCTTTATTTAAATAGGGGAATTAAGGATACTTTGAAACCGATATCTGTGAGCGGATAATGCATAATGGTTTTCAATGCTTTTCTGTCCTGTCTGCACTTTTTGTCTGTCCTGTCTGTCCTGTCCTGTCCTGTCTGTCCTGTCTGTCTGTCTGTCCTCTCTGTCTGTCTTGTCCTGTTTGTCCTGTCCTGTCCTGTCTGTCCTGTCCTGTCAGGTCCTGTCAGGTCCTGTGATGTCCTGCCTGTCCTGTCTGTCCTGTCATGTCCTGTCTGTTATGTCCTGTCTGTCGTGTCCTGTCTGTCATGTCGTTCTGTCCTGTCCCTGTCCTGTCGTAATGTACTGTGTGTCTGTTGTCTGCCCTGTCCTGTGTGTTCTATTTTGTCCTGTCCTGTGTGTTCTGTTCTGTTCTGTCCTGTGTGTTCTCTTCTGTTCTGTCTTGTCCTGTGTGTTCTGTTCTGTTCTGTTCTGTCCTGTCTGTTCTGTTCTGTCCTGTCCTGTCTGTTCTGTGCTATCCTGTCTGTTCTGTCCTGTCCTGTCTGTTCTGTCCTGTCATGTCCTGTGTGTTCTGTTCTGTCCTGTCCTGTGTGTTCTGTTCTGTCCTGTCCTGTGTGTTCTGTTTTGACCAGTCCCGTCTGTTCTGTCCTGTCCTATCTGTCCTGTCCTGTCCTGTGTGTTCTGTTCTGTCCTGTCCTGTGTGTTCTGTTTTGTCCTGTCCTGTGTGTTCTGTTCTGTCCTGTCCTTCCGGTATGTTCTGTTCTGTCCTGTCCTGTGTGTTTTGTTTTGACCTGTCCTGTCCTATGTGTTCTGTTCTTTTCTGTCCTGTGTGTTCTGTTCTGTTCTGTCCTGACTGTTCTGTCCTGTCCTGTCTGTTCTGTTCTGTCCTGTCTGTTCTGTCCTGTCCTGTCTGTTCTGTCCTGTCCTTCTGTTCTGTCATGTTCTGTCTGTTCTGTCTGACTGACCTATCTGACTGACCTCTTGGTCTGTCGGTCTGTCTGTCTGTTCTGTCTGTCGGTCTGTCTGACCGCCTGCCTGACCGCCTGTCTGACCGCCTGTCTGACTGCCTGTCTGTCTGTCTGACCGCCTGTCTGTCTGTCTGACCGCCTGTCTGTCTGTCTGTCTGTCTGTCTGTCTGTCTGTCTGTCTGTCTGTCTGTCTGTCTGTCTGTCTGTCTGTCTGTCTGTCTGTCTGCCTGCGTGTCTGTCTGTCTGTCTGTCTGCCTTCAACAGTCTTCTCGTCCAGAACTCTCCTAGTTCAAGTCTCAAAACCCGACCGTTTTGTAACCCGTTTGCCCTTCAGTCGCTCAGTTCAAGATCCTCGTGATTGCATTTGCAGTTCGTTAGCAGTTGCCTGGTCCAGTCACAACTTTCTGGTAACCTTGGTTCCTGTCTCTGAGCTAACAGGTCATGTCTCGGTCACTAAGTACAGACGCGGACATTTGATCTCATATCCCATTATATCCCATACCTGCAATGGCCTTTGACAGTCTGGAAGGAAGAAAAGGTGTCAATATAATATAGTAAAAAGACTCTTTCCACGCTTGACATTTTCCGTACGAAGCATATATGGCTAGACCTATATTTTATAGACCAATCAACACTTGGTGGGTTATGAGGACAACAGCCCGCCGTCCGCATTTACTTCCCAGGACTTTAGCAGGTATAGATTTCAGACTAAGCCAACCTGATGTATAAATGTATGTGTGTTTGTGTGTGTGTACATGATTACACGAACCCACACAACGTTTCCCCCACAAATCAAATTCATATCAAATTCACACGGCCATTATTCGCATTCCTTATTTTGACTTAGATACCGCCTCCTTCGGTAGCGGCTATATGAAATAAAAGCAGTCAGATCTTTGAAACCGTTTGTATTGACCAAACGTGATCAGGGTAATAGCCAAAGTGACTGGCGCGATGGAATCTACGTATGAACAAGGAAACGGCATTACTCCAACAACAGACTTAATGTGGTGGTGGGCGTATTTGATTGTACTGTTGGTCGTGTTTGATTGTGTGAACCGATTAACTATTTATCTAATTTACAGTACGTCCACAGGCGTCTAGAGGCTTAGGGGTTGAGAACGCCCCACATTTTCCGAAATAACGCTTAGATTCCAACTGCAGGCGATTTAGCCTCAGATCGCTTTGAAAAAATGTTATAGTAGAATACAGCGCCGACCCTGCAGTAAGCAATGGCAAACTACTGAAAGTGAAATTGCATAGACAGAACAAACAGCAAATGATGTTGATTTTTCAAGATCCTGTAAAGGATATGCAACTAGCGTTTTTTTAATGCTTGAGGGTGGTCCTTATTGCTATTGACTTTGTCTACGACTGCTTCACTTACCCCGACTGATTACTAGCAAAACCTCTCACAAAGCACGAACTACGTAGCTCTAGCAACGACCATAAGGATTTCAAAAAGGGTTACTAACTTCCTCTGGCCCTAAATAGTTCGTCACATGGTTTAACTAGTTGCTAACATTCCCTGACTTTTATTTTTACTTACTTTTGATTTTACTTACTTTCGGGAGGTCACTAATAATAAAAATCCGTTTTTGTTATCGTTGCCGTTTTCCTTATTGTGATATTTGCTTTCCTTTCGGCGTAACTGTAGTATTCTCTTTTACCGGCAGAACTGAACTGTATGGGTCCTCGAACTGATGCATATAATCTCAACGGTCATTTGTTGATGAGGGTTAGGCTTCACATAAAGGTAAAGGTAAAGTCGGGAAATGTAAACCAGCGCCATTGCACACGGTTATAAATCATAAATGCTCTGCCACCAGTACGGACAGCTGATAAGAGTTGTCCGCCTGTGTCGCCGTTCGCACGTAACTCTGTAGCTACAGCAACGTTCCTGCACTTACCCCAGAGTGTCAACTCTGGTACCAATTGCCTAGAGGTTGGGTGAACCCCGGAAGCCGCCCGGTTTCGAACACCGACCGTGTACTGCAGTGAGTCGCAGCTGTATTTAAAAGCGAGCCTTTTATCGACTGCGCTAACACGGCCTCCTTAGGCTTCAAAAAATATTTCTTAGAGTATCATAGTCCAAGAAGCCGACATTTTACACGATCTGAGCATCAAGAAGAACTGGCCCATAAAAGCATCTTGTTGATGGTCGCGGCGGCCTGAAGATAACGGTTTTAGAGGGCTAGTTTCTGGAAAACGAGGCAAAAGCAGCCCTATGCGAAGGTGGATACAATACACTGATGATGCCTTGGCGATGAAAGCACATAGGGCTTTAGAAATGGCTAGATAAATAGACTTGCAGGCGTGTCGTGACGAGGCGTCGCTTTGGATTAAACCCACTGACTGATGACGATGATTAGAATTTTAGAATTAACGATCAGTCATTTACAACAGTTGAATGCATCTTTGTTTTACATATGTTACCTGGCAGAATTAAGAATCTGGGTTCGAAAAGATTTCGAAATACAATAAAAAAATAAAAAGACTTTGGCGTCCAGGTCGAAACAGCCTAAGTGGCTACCAGGTAATGTTCTGGGAAGATAAGGCGGTCCCCGCTGGTGCTACAACGTTTCGTATTTTGCGTGGTGCTCACGCCATGCTCACGGCATGCAAACGGCCGCTCTGCAAAGTCAGACCTAGCCATATGTAAGAAAACTCTTATGTTATGAAAGTTAAAAAATCTTTACGCCTTTAACTGTCAAAAGACGGGAAATTACATCTAACATCTCTCTACAACGATTTACAGCATAGACAGTAGGACAAAAGACGGGAAATTACTTCTAACATCTCTCTACAACTATTTACAGCATAGTCCTTTATTGAACATTATTTAAAAAAAACAGCATTTTTTTTTTTTTTTTTGACTGTTGTAGTTTTTCCAGGCAAATTTTCGTTCAGTATTTTGACATTGTTTTCTTGACGATCAGATCCTCGATAAAACCTTTTAAACCAACGCAAGGCCCGCAGCTGGGATCGAACCCGACACCCCGGTATTAGGAAGCGCTTTCGCAACGCCGAAGCCACAGACACTGACTTACAGCATAGGCCGTAGGATAAAAGTAGGCGCTCGCATCGTAAGCAGTACAATACAGGCAGTAGGATACAAGTAGGACTTATAGCATAGACAGTAGAATAAAAGTAGGATTCGCATCATAAGCAGTAGGATAAAAGTAGGACTGAAATCATAGGCAGTAGGATAAAAGTAGGACTTACAGCATAGGCAGTAGGACAAAAGTGGGACATGAAGAATAGGCACTATGATAAAAGTAGGACTAGCATTATAAGCAGTAGGATTCAAGTAGGACTTACAGCATAGGCAGCAGGATAGGACTTACAGCATAGGCAGTAGGATAAAAGTAGGACTTGCAGCATAGGCAATATGATAAAAGTAGGACTTACATCATAGGCAGTAGGATAAAAGTAGGACTTACAGCATAGGCAGTAGGAGAAAAGTAGGACTTACAGCATAGGCAGTAGGAGAAAAGTAGGACTTACAGCATAGGCAGTAGGAGAAAAGTAGGACTTACAGCATAGGCAGTAGGGGAAAAGTAGACGAGGAAAAAACATTTAATGGCTGAAGAAGTTACGGTAAAAACGGGAACAAACTGGGTTTGTGCAGTAACAGTAAAGGACACAACGAGATCATAAAAGGGATGTACCATTTGTAGAAAAAAAAAAGGCCATGTTATTGTTTTCTGGGAGTCCCCGTAGCGGAGCGGCTAGACGCTCGCGGCGGATCGGAAGTTAGTGAGTTCTCTCCCTGACGGAGCAGGACTTTTTTCAGAAATGACCTTGGCTCCCAGGTCGACCCAGCCTTGAATGGGTACCGGGTGCAGTCCTGGGAAGTAGAGGCGGCTGGCGTGATGCTGACCACATCACCCATCTTGTGCCGAATGGGCTATAAAAATTTAGGTCTAGCCCTATATGCCCTATACGCCTAAAAGCGTGGAAAAAGGTCCTTTACTTTTGTTATTGTTTTCTTCTCTCTATTCAAGGCTATCCTATGTGGCTTTTTATCCTGTGTTCTTTCAATCAGTTTTGACAGATGATCCTTCATGACACGATGCCAAACTGTCCAGCATCTTTTTTCTCGGTCTCCATCTGCCTCTCCTACCATGTAACTTCCCTACTGTCACGATGTACTCCAGCTCTCTTCGTGAGACAGTTTCTTTTAAGACATCCTCATTACTCTTTTCAACTCTCCAGGGTATTCTCATCATTCAAAACCACATCCCAGAAGCGTTTAAACAATTTTTTCACAAATCTATTAACTATTTGTGATTCACTTGCTTTGCTTGGTGGTAAATGAGTTCACCACATATTTTTATAATCGTTACGACGCCCGAACTATGGGGATGATGATGATGCTCAATGTCACACCCACAGGTAATCGCCCCGAAGTTACACTCCCACACCTGTGGGTAGAGCATTGTGTACGACCCATTGTTACATTCCCAGACCTGTGGGTAGATCATTCTGTACGACCCATTGTTACATTCCCAGACCTGTGGGTAGAGCATTCTGCACGCCCCATTGTTACATTCCCAGACCTGTGGGTAGAGCATTCTATACGCCCCATTGTTACATTCCCAGACCTGTGGGTAGAGCATTCTGCACGCCCCATTGTTACATTCCCAGACCTGTGGGTAGAGCATTCTGCACGCCCCATTGTTACATTCCCAGACCTGTGGGTAGAGCATTCTATACGCCCCATTGTTACATTCCCAGACCTGTGGGTAGAGCATTCTGCACGCCCCATTGTTACATTCCCAGACCTGTGGGTAGAGCATTCTGCACGCCCCATTGTTACATTCCCAGACCTGTGGGTAGAGCATTCTGCGTGACTCCTGATGACTTCCTTCACAACCCCCTTCAACAATTTCCTGCGTCGGGCTCACATATTGATACTATCATAACACGCTGCTTACAAGTGGCCCGTGTTCAATCGAATTCTACGCGATCAAGATTTAGATCGGTTCCAAAACATTCTCAATAATCAATCGCTGATCCCCGCAGGACTGCGGTAACAAAATGGTTGTTGTTTTCCTCCATTTCTTCGATTCTTTGAAGTTAGATTTGCCCGTTCACTGATACGTCAAACTGTTATTTCGTTGGGAAATCTTATACATGCAAAATGTGCGCTGCAAATGTCTGTCTGTTTGTCAGTTAATTTTTCTGTCGGTGTATGTTTCGCTGTGGAATCGATGAGTAACTTTAAAAACAGAAGAGAGATAATCGGAAAAGAATAATGAGAAGAGATACATCATAAACAAACGAACAAATACAGATAGTGGAAAAGGAAAAACAGATACAGAAGTGCAGATAGACAAATACGTTTGGTTAGACAAAGAGATATTGACTGGGCACAAATATCCTTTTCGACATCCGCACAAGTGTTGGACATAGAGGGCTAGGCCTGTATGGTATTGACCAATCGGCTTTCGGTGTGTAATGCGGTCAACATCACGACGGCCACATTTACCAGAACTTTTATATGTTTACCGTTTAAGGCAGGTTCGACCTCCTAGACAAAGTCAATTTAAAAAAAAAAATTCCGTCCAGCTCTGTTAGTAACTAAACCCACGGCCTTCGGATCTGTGGGTGTGCGTCTAAATGCTACCCCGTAGTGGCTCCAATAAGCATAAAGAAAGGATATATCAATTCAAAACATACGAATGCAAACACACACACAGAAGTGAGAGAGGGAGAGAGAGAGAGAGAGAGAGAGAGAGAGAGAGAGGAGGGGGGGAGAGAGAGGAGGGGGGGGGACAGAGAGAGGGAGAGAGAGAGGGGGACAGAGAGAGGGGGAGAGTGAAACTGACTGAATGCGTCACAGAAAGACAGAAAGATAGATAAGCAGCAAGGACCACACAAACACACATATTTGAGCGCGCGTGCGCGCGTATTTCGCATTCACACATAGCAAGAGAAAAAAATAAAGATTTGACTGAAGTGGTAAAGTGAGCAAAGAATATAAACTAACAGGTTAATAAGTTAGAGACCAAGCAAGAAATAAATACACTAAGACATGTGCGCAAAAGATGTACAGACAGAGAAAAAAGAAGTAAGCAGAAAAGAAAGAATTTAACATGTATGACGATAAAAATTAATTGTTCGGGCGTTTTAAGGAAATGTAATGGTCTACACTTTCCGTAGAAACAAACAAGACAGGTAGAACAGGAAAACAGCCAAGACACAGGTAGAGCAGGAAAACAATTAAGACACAGGCAGAGCAGGAAAACAATCAAGACACAGGCAGAGCAGGAAAAAAATCAAGACACAGGTAAAACAGGAAAACAATCAAGACACAGGTAGAGCAGGAAAACGATCAAGACACAGGTAGAGCAGGAAAACAGTCAAGACACAGGTAGAACAGGAAAACAGACAAGACACAGGTAGAGCAGGAAAACAGTCAAGACACAGGTAGAGCAGGAAAACAATAAAGACACAGGTAGAACAGGAAAATAGTCAAGACACAGGTAGAGCAGGAAAACAGTCAAGACACAGGTAGAACAGGAAAACAGACAAGACACAGGTAGAGCAGGAAAACAGTCAAGACACAGGTAGAGCAGGAAAACAATAAAGACACAGGTAGAACAGGAAAACAGTCAAGACACAGGTAGAGCAGGAAAACAGTCAAGACACAGGTAGAACAGGAAAAGGGTCAAGACACAGGTCGAGCAAAGAAACAATCATGACACAGATCGAACAGGGAAACACTCAAGACATAGGCAGAAGCGGGAAACAATCAAGACTCAGGTATAGCAAAGAAACAATCATGACACAGACATAACAGGGAAGCGGTCAAGACACAGTTAGAGCAAAGAAACAATCATGACACAGACAGAACCGGGAAACACTTAAGACATAGGCAAAAACGGGAAACTATTCAGACATAGGTAGAACAGGGAAACAATCAATTGGCTTAGGGGTAAACTAGTCAAGGTGAGACAATCAGTTCCCTCTCTTGGGAATTAACATGATTTCACAAAAGAGCATTTGGAGTGGGTGAGTAGGTGTAAAACTTAAGATTTTGAAAAGACAATACAGTCTACAGTGTGAAGTAAAGGAATTTTTCCACAGCTTAGGCGTTTTGGTCATTTAGTGCTAGACCTTCATTGTTGACCGATATCACACCGACCGCCTTTACTTCTCAGGACTTTACCTGGTACCATTTAAGGTTGAGTGAAATATAGGAGTAGATATATGCAATTTTTAACCACACACAAAAATCCGGCTCGGTTTGAATTTGAACCTATGAGCTTTGGATCCAAAGACGAGACCGTGTGAATATCTAGTTCTTGTTTTTGTAACTTACACAGTAAATCCACGGTATATATATATATATATATATATATATATATATATATATATATATATATATATATATATATATATATATACTAGCTGTACCCGGCCACGCGTTGCTGTGGCAAAGTTTGGCTAAATGGAAAAGAAAGAAAATAGAAATCTTGCTTAGTTTCACGCCAGCGATGTACGGTGCAACCGCCCAACTAGAACAATTACTACTGCAGCTACTTTGAGTAGGTAAGGCAGTTACTGTGACTCAAATCTATCTCTGTTAACAGTTTATGTTACTCCCCATCCCCCAATTCACCCACTACTCTCTCCCTCATTGAAATATTTGGAAAAATGACCCAAGTGAAAAGCGACGAAAACAGGAAAACTACACCATAATAACGAAATTATCACTATGGTAAACTGTACCCTGCGCGCGCTGCTACGCCTCTAATAGAGATTCAATTGAAAGCAAAGTCGCTACAACAGTATGTAGTAATTTGATTGGATCATTGTGCTGATTCAATATCCTTAGGAAAAAAACAGGTAATTTGAAATGTCATTGTAATTATGTTTACTGAAGTGCTTACGGGTATTCCTTCTGATGCGTACACGAATAAATCAGAAGGTTTCCCGACGCGTGAACAGCCCACACATAGTTGTCCATGCGAAAAACATAGATGTTCCAAATGTAGTCCACACACTTGTAGCGATTGTCCTTGTGATATTTTGATGGTCATTACAAAGGCGAGTCGCACCGAAAACTGCAAGCGTTTGAATTCGAATGGCACATCTGTTGGAATCATTTGGATGCGTGACAATAGTATATTCTCGCCCTTAAATTTATATAAGTATATATATATATATATATATATATATATATATATATATATATATATATATATATATATATATATATATAAATCAATGTTTATGTGTTTGTTTGGTCTCTATAGACTCGGAAACTACTGAACCGATTTAGCTGAAATTTTCAGGATATGTTTGTTGTGATACCGGATTTTGAACCGTCGTGGTTTGAAATTCAACCTGTCACTGTTAGAGATAGGGGACCACAATTAATGCCAAAATATACGCAACTAATATTTATAACTTTAGTGATTTCTAATTATAGCCACGTTAGTAATTGCGCATGCGCCCTATTTACCATTCGCCGGCGAGTTACGTGCAGCCAACGCCTTCTCTAATACTAATACATAGAGTAGGTCGTGGTACAGCAAACAAGACTATCTCTATATTTGCCACAATAAACATATTAAACACGATTTCTATTTTCTGTTTTTTTTTCAAACCACGTTCGATGGGGGGTGGGGGGGGGGGGCAATCGAGGACTATCTCGACGTCGGCGCAGACAGTGACTGCGACATTAACTTCATTAACCGTGTTAGACACGTGCGATTTCTATTTCATTAATATACCTGGAGTATCTGTCTACGAGAAAACAATTGCCCGCGGTTTTGAGTTGTGTTTTAATCGCGACACAGTGGTAGGGACACATATGTCTAATAGTTGTGTTCTCTTTTCGTTATTCCGATTAAGTGGCTGCTTGGTCGAATGGTTAGAACACTGGGTTCAAGTGCGGTAGACCTGGGTTCGAATCCGCAGTAGTTAAATTTTTTTTTTTTCCCGGACTAAAATAATATCCTCATCTGCTCTGTCGTGGTGACAGCACTAGCCATGTGGCCTTAATATTAAAAAAAGTTACGTGCAGCCAACGCCTTCTCTAATACTAATACATAGAGTAGGTCGTGGTACAACAAACAAGACTATCTCTATATTTGCCACAATAACCATATTAAACACGATTTCTTTTTTCTGTTTTTTTTTTTGAAACAACCTTCGGGGTGGGGGGGGGGGGGGGGGGGCAATCAAGGACTATCTCGACGTCGGCGCAGACATTGACTTCGTCATTAACTTCATTAGACAGGTGCGATTTCCATTGTCTTTCTTTTCTAAAAACCTTTGATGAGGGAGAGGGTACTAGGTGGATTTAGTTGTGGGGGGGGGGGGGTGGGGGGATCAAAGACTATCTCAAATTACGCCACAGCAACGCGTGGCGGGGTACAGCTAGTATATATATATATAATGCCTATTATAATAAATGGGAGTCGCGGTACCGTGTACTTTTTGATATTAAAATAAATAATAATGATACATATTAATAAAAATAATTATATTTAATGCATGGAGGTTAAAGAGAACAGGCAGAAAACGGTGATGACGGTTAATATTTTACAGCTGTGGGTTACGGGATAGAAAGCTGCCGCGGTGTAAAGGCTAGTCGCTCGAATGCGGATACCGAATTCGTGGGTTCAAATCCGCCTGGTGCCGGATTTTTTTTTTCAAACATGACCTTGGCTCCTAGGTCGACCCACAATGAAATGGGTACCAGGTAAAGTCGTGGGTGGTGAAGGCGGTCGGCATGATACTGACCACATCACTCATCAAGGGTCATTTGATCTGTATAAATACGAGTCTGTCCTCATATTCCTGGAAAGTTAAGGCAGCCGGCGTGATGTTTACCAATGATTGGTTTATAAAATACAGGTCTAGCCCTATATGCCCGATACGCCTGAAGACGCGATAAAGAGTCCTTAATTTTTTTTCCACGAGCTTCATATGTTAAAAATCTATAGTTAGGCACCAGCAAGGATTTCACACTTGCAATTTTGAGAGATTTTATATTCCCTGTAGCAACATACGGATGTGAGTAGTGGACGATCTCCTAGTCATTAAGGTAAAAAAAAACGGGGGGGGGGGGGGGGGGGGGGGGGGAGGCTTTGAGCTTAACTGCTATAGAAAGAGTCTCAGAATTTCGTGGACAAAGAAGCTCTGGGAAGCAGTTAAGTGAAAAAGGGGAAAGAAAATTGGGAGGAAGGGGGGGGGGGGGAGGAGCAGGCTTTCAATCGATGGCAGAAATAAACATTATGGTTATAAGCTTAAACATACATGCAAAATACTGTCTTTTCTTTTTTTTAAATATCCAAAAACCATGGGTTCTTAACCCTTTGACTCGGTACTATGGATATCGCAACCCTTTGGTCTTTATGCCACGATAAATACCGTACATCTGGAAGAAATGTGGCTTGTCTGCCTACCTCCAGGCGTGAACCCGGACCACAGGGAGTTCGTCACCCGGTCGTCGCGGAGACAGGTGTAGGCACCTACGCTGGCGAGCCGGGCACAAACTTCCTTCAAAGTATATTAATGGTCAATGCGAAATTTCATGAACAAATAAATGTGAAAACATGATTTTAGAACCCCACTCAGTTCGCCATTCGTGAATACACTTAACTGCTCCAGAAAAAATAATCCCCAAAACAGAACTGGCATATTCATGACAAATAAGGCCCAAACGATCAGATTGATCTGTGGCTTCTGTGCCGCCAAAATCATATTAAAAACCAAGTGATTGATTTCACTCACGGAACAAATCGTATATACCGGCTGCACGATTTATCGCAGCTGATAAAATGTCATCTCTGAGTTTGTTGTTCTTCCCTCTCCTTCAATTTTCGTCCTTCTGTTGGCACCCGAATGCACGATTTAGCAAGATTATGTATACGATCAAACAGACTAGTGTAACAATTAATTTAGGTGGTATTGTTTCGTGGCTCCAGAAATGAAAAGCAACAATACATATGGAGAAACAATACATATGGAGCTACTTTACGCTATAATTAGCTGGTTAATACAATTAATCTATTTTGCTGAGTAGGGCATGGGCCCTTTGTTGTCTTTGAGCAATAAATATTGATAAAAAAGTAAATGATTGCTCGACTGGAGGGTTATACAGTACATGTAAACGTTAAAGGATCAAGTCCAGAGGATGTCCAGAGAACATGTACACACATGTCGTAATTGTAAGTGACTCAAAGTGTATGTTGAGAATAGTGGAGACAGACTTGCTCCGTGCAGAAGAACCGCTTCAGAGATCCCGAGTAGATCGTTTGCTATGAATATTTCCTCCAGATAATTCTGGTGTGTTGGGAAATGAGCAGGTAGTAGACTGGTCGGTTCTGTACCACTTGGTGTTGAATTGATATATGGCAAGCTAGATGTTGTCAGGGAGTGAACTTTTAGATTTTACAGTCACACTCTGAATTTCTGGTTCTATTTCTTTTTGTCAGAGGCGTGTCTTCAAATTACATTGTTAGGTGTAGTAAATGTATTTCTTGTCATTTATGTTCAAGTGAGTTGAGTAAAGAAAGACATCACAGCACTCGGAGGATTCCCATATGCGCTACGCCTCCATCTTCAGCAGCCAGCGCAGGGTTCCAGTTACTAATGGTTCCGGACGCAGTCTGATTATGTGTCAGTCTTGCCATTGCTCTTATGTGTAGTGTGCCATCAGGCCCTCTGGTCACACACAGGTGTATCAGGCTATGATAATATATTTTCTATTCTTATTTCAATACTGGTTCCTAAAGGACCTTGGCCACATCTGCCTTTTCTTATATCAACTCACCACCCAGTGGTGCAGATCCAGACAATCTGTCTGCCGTGTTCAATAGTAGCATATCCGCAATATGCAACTGTTAGAATTCAGTTCCTATTAAACCCAACATTGTATCCTAACTTCAGAAAATTATATTATGGTTGACACGTTTGTATAGGGAGATGTATTTGTTGCAACTGTAGATATACCAAACTGGTTGATGGTATTCAACCACTCATCGAAAAAAAAATCCGAATCTGACGATCTCAAAGGTTTGATAATTGTTACTGTCTGAACAGATTGTAATCCTTCTCTGTGCCAGTACTCGTTTTCATCTCGGAGCACATGTTTAACACACTATTTCTAGCAATGTGTGTCTATTTTTTAAAAGGACTGACATGTCAGAACTTCAGCATCACACAATTTATGTATTCTTTTCGGCAATTTGTTTTTTGACTTTAGCCCAAACAAGCTCTAACGGGTTGATGTGTGAATGATTTGCAGGAAGTGACAGAAAAGTGTGGCTGTATTCATTAATGATTTTGTCAGTGTGATACATCTTTGTCCTAATTGTTTTCCTCACAAGCTGCAACAAATCAGCCTACAAATGTGTTTCGTCAAAGTTGACTTTTCCTTTGCTAGCCATGACCTAATTCGATCTTTTGTATACGATGTCGTTGGCACTTTGTCTTTCTTTGATACGGCATTATGATAGGCGGTATTATCCATTACGTGATGCGATCCCAATCTCACGCATTTGTGAATGCTCCTTTGACTAAACAACCTTGACCAACATCTTATTTTAACGACAGGTCACTAACAGTGCGACTTTGAGCGGGTATATCATGAAATTGTTTAGTTTTTCTTTGACCATCTGTTAAACCAGTCATAGTGTGTATTACTTCTTGAAACTTACGAAAGTAAACTTTCCAAAAGTTTACCAAGACAGTTTCATGATAAAATATATAACGTCAACGAGAAAAATCTACAAATGATATTCTTCTTTGGTTTAAAAAAAAAATGTATTTTCTCAATGTCATGGATATTCTAAGGCTAAAGAAAAAAAAAATGTGATCTAAGAGGCAGTTTTCGAGAAAAAACGCTTGTAAGTGTGTTCATGAGATGTTGAACGAACTATTGTATCTTTATGTTGTAGTATTGCAAACCCACACATCGCATTGGAAACAGGAAGTTTAATTTCGTTTTTTTTTTGGTTTCAATATGTGTGTGTGTGTGTGTGTGTGTGTGTGTGTTTTAAATATAGTCGTGAAGGAGTAGACTAAAATACAGCAGTGCAGTTGAACAGTCTGTTAACTTGTGAATTCATTTACGTTTTTGGCAGCAAATTCCAAATTGCTATTCCAGATGTGGCATTTTGGTCATCTTCAATCAATTCTCTTTATGCCTAGTGGCACATGAGACTTCAGAGGTGACGTTTTATGCTTTCCTGGCCTGTGCAATTTTTAGTGCAGTTTTCCATGAAAGAGATTCTGCACTGAGGTCACTCTCCATCGATGTCTCTATGTTGTTTTTAGGCGCTCCTTCTTTCTCTTTCCCTCTGGTGTCCATGTCAGAGCCGTTTTGGCAGGTATATCAGGATTCATTCTCATAACGTGGCCAAGCCATTTCCATCTTCTCTTGATTTTATTCATAATCGCCATCATCATGATCGTCATAATCATCATCAGTTAAAGAAGCTTCAGGAAGAGCACTGATTTTATGATCTGGAAGTTTGTGCTACAAATGCTTGTCCCCATTTCTTCTTCTTCTTCTTCTTCTTCTTCTTCTTCTTCTTCTTCTTCTTCTTCTTCTTCTTCTTCTTCTTCTTCTTCTTCTTCTTCTTCTTCTTCTTCTTCTTCTTCTTCTTCTTCTTCTTCTTCTTCTGCGTTCATTCAAAGATGTAATTGCATTGTGTCCGTTTACAGCATGGCCGTGATATTTGCACTATTCGGCCAACACATCCGACTTCTGCGGACATTTGTTGACCGGGTTAGCCTTCCCGGTATCCCCATTTTATTGAGGTTATCTTTTCTTTGGAGGAACACTGCAGGGAAAGCCTCCGTGGTGTAACGATTAGACACTCGCCTGTGTATCCCAAGGTCGTGGGTTCAAATTCTATTGGTGCTAGACCATTTTCAAAAAAAATTTTTTTGCTGCCAGATTGATATAGCCTTAAATGGGTAACAGATAAAGTCCTCGGAAATTAAGGCGGCTGGGTTAATGCTGTCAATATTCCCGCAAAGTGCCATAACACACAGGTGTATTCCTAAATGCCCAATAGCCTAATGCGATTTTTAAAAGGGGGTCCTTTCACTTTATTCTTATCAATGAAGCCCAAGAGAGTGAGAGAGAGAGAGAGAGAGAGAGAGAGAGAGAGAGAGAGAGAGAGAGAGAGAGAGAGAGAGAGAACATATAATTGGCAACACATTGTCTCTAAAATACTATCCAGGCTGTGGGCTATGGAAAGGAATAACTTCTCTTCTCGAATTAACTGGAATTGCTATCAGCAATGATATCCAGGCTTTTATCTGGAATCAGGTAACACCATTATCTTCTTTAACCGTAAGGCAGCATTTTACAAAATGAAGAATATTTTATGCAATCTTTTTTTGTCATTTAAGACGAGAAAGAGAATTCTTAGAGGCTATATAAACCCTATCTTGATATACGGAAGTGAATCATAGGGTTGGTATATTACTGAAAACTTATTTGAAAGCTGCGTAGATGTGGTTATATAGACGAATAATGAGAATACCCTGGAGAGTAATAGGGATGTTTTGAAGGAAACTGATTAACGAAGATTGCCCACATCAGAAAGAGGCAATCTACATTCTTTGGTCATGTGATGAGAATGGGAAAACTGGAGTACATAGTGACGGTAGGAAAGGTTGAGGGGTGGAGAGGCAGAGGGAGACCGAGAGAACAGATGCTGGACAGTCTGACATCATGTATGGCATAGAGGATCATCTGATCCCCTGGTAACTCCTCGCAGTGCCATTATCCTCAGACCGTAATGATCTCTTTGTGCCTCTGCACTGTTCACTCGCTACCAAAGGGCTCTCAAAACATCTAGCTTGTCATAAATCAGTGCATCACAAAGTGGTGCAGAACTGACCAGTATATCTGCACGCTTATTTCCCAGCACACCAGCATTACCTGGAGAAAATATCAAAAGGATGTTAACTGCCCGGGACCTCTCAAGTGATGCTTGCCACTCTGCACGGAGCATGCCTGTCTTCACCTTTCTCAACATGCTCTGTGAGTCAGTAACAATCATGGCACAATGTACAGCTGATTTCGAAGCCAGCGGAAAGCAGCAGTGACTGCCTCCACTTCCATTCTCAAACTAGACGTTTTGATATCATATGTCAGGCTGTGTTGCACTAACGGACGCTTATTCGCCTTTGCTATGAACACCCATGTACTTCGTATGCCCCTCATCGCATCTGATAGAAAATCATATCATCTGGGCAGGAATTGTCATGAATCATTTGTTGAACTTTTGATTCTGCAGCACCAGCTGGCCAGTCCCTACACTCACGACCTAAAGTGAGAAGAAACCTAAATAAGTCACAAACTTGATCCGACACTTTGACTCGCTCAGTGTCAATAATAATGTCAGTAATGTTCGTCATAATGTCAGAAAACAGAAGATCAGTTCAACATGACATCGCCGTTGGAGAAGAGACAATAAAACAAGCTAAGGAGTTTAAGTACCTAGATAGTGTATTCGCTAATGATGGAGGATTGGACTGAAAAATATTGAACAGAACACAGAAAGCCAACAACATAGTTAACACAATTTTGCCGCCTTTGAGGCATCGAAATACTAACTTACAGGCACAAAAAGAGCAACTGATACATGAGCTGTTAGTCCTAACGTTGTGCTATCAATGCCAGATGTGGACAGTCCTAGACAACAAAAAAAAAACATTGCAGGAGGCATGGTACCGGAAAGGAGAGGCAGAGGCTGACCAACACAAAGGTGGACACAGGATATAAGTGAATCCTTGAGTATGAAAGTACATGAGGCGGGAGAGCTGGCGAGAGACCGAGTTTTTTTCCAGGCGCATAGGCCTTCAATAGAGCATAGGCCTTCAACACACTCGCGCCAAGTCGATCTATATTTTGCTATTGCATACAGCTCTCCCCATGTCCTCCCCATCTTCCTAACTTCATTGTCCAGCTCCCCTCTCCATGTTTTTTTCCTTCCTTTATTCCTATGCACCTGTGGGTTCCAGTGCAAAGACATTCTAGTTATATTGTTTTCCGGTTTTCTCAATGTGTGTCCTACCCAACGCCAGCGTCATATTTTTTCACCCTTTGGTTGCTAAAGTTACATGAGAATAGCAAGCTACAGGGCAAGAGTCCGACCAGGAAAAACATGGGCGGAGCGAGTAAAAAAAACTATACAGAAATGCAATATGACATTAACACATGCTTCCCAAAAAGCAAGAGACAGGAAACTGAGTCTAACTCCTTTCTGCGAAACCTTGTGGCGTAAACATAGCGTCAATGTATTTAGGTATTGAGAAATCTTCATGACGCCTTTTATCTATTTTTTTTTTTTACCTAGTCTCCATTTTGTGAAAACCCAACCAAAGTCAATAATAATATGAAGACCTCCAAATTATCTGTCTTTTTCTCAGCGTTCACTGGCCTTCACTCTGGTAGTTTGTCCATTTTTGGACTTTCAAATGTTTTAGAACTGCAGACTCGTGCACATCCGTTCCATAAATCCAGTCAAACCTTCTGCTGACTGTGGGTTGCTTAGCCCCTATGGCAGATGGACTCTGACATCGAAGGAAACTCCACACAGTAGAAGCCTTTTACGACATGGCTGTTAGGAAGCAGGCCTTTTTTGTTTTTCATTTAGCCCTCTCCCCAATGGAGTTACAGAACCCACATAGAGGAAAAGGTGGAATGTAAGTCATGTAATCACTGGGCTGACAGGTAAGCAAGCATGCCATCCGGGTTGCGTTATAACATATTAGGTTACGTAAAGAAACATATTTATACCAGTGGCTCTTTGAACATATGATGCTGGACCCATTTGTAAGTCCAAGGGACAGTCGATAGGTCAATATGGTCAACAGGACGTTCATCATCATCATCATCATAAACCACTTCTGTCGTTAAGCGCCGTGGGGAGGAATAATTTGCGTTCCAGTGCACGTTGGCTACCACTGGCTTTTGTCATGCCGTGAAGGCGTAGAGTGTCTTTAATGTTGTTGATCCATGATTTCCACGGCCGTCCTCTTGCTCTTGTAGTTGGTCTTCCGAAATGTAGTACTTGTGATGGTATTTGATCTTGCTGCATTCTAACGAGATGGCCAAACTTTGTGATCTGCTGTTTCTCGATGAATCTATTACAAGGTGTCGTTCCCGCAATTTACCTAATAGTTTCATTATTCACTCGATCTCGTATGGTTAGGTTGGCTGCTTTTCTCAGGCACCTCATCTCGCAGGTGGTAATTTTGCGTAAATGGGCTTTAACAGGACGTTGGTAGTCTTCATTCTGCCTTGTACTTTCTCCTTGTTTGTTTCGAGACAGCACTGCGAAAAAAAAAAAAAAAAAAGGCTGGGGGTGGGGTGACTCGCTCTCTCCATAAACAGCATGTCGTAAGTTCAACTAAATATGGATGTTTCCTTCGAAGAAGAAGAGCCTCTGCTTGAGAAGCGAGGTACCAACAGTCAGCATACTACTAGCCCAAATCTGTAAAACGCATGTGCAAGTAAAAGGTAATCTCTAGAACAAGACTACACAGTCCACAGTGGAAGAGCGAACAGAACGTTCCGCCGAAGTTTTCAGTGAATGTCAAGAAAAAAGACAAAATCCCTCGCATGAAATTTTGGCTAGGTCAACCTCGAAATCAAAATTAGTCGATCACATCTCTAAATCTGACTGCTGCAGATTCGAACCCAAGCCCTTCTGGTTATGAAACTAGCATCGACTACTAAGCTAGGGGAATTCTAGCTCCATGATTCATGAATGTGGAAAAAAAACCGAATCATTCTTGTGTTAAGTAAGGTTGACTGAAAGAGGCTACCGAAAGAAGCCGTACAATATGCATCCCCAAATTTTCTGTATTCATTGGTGCATTTTATTTCTAAATTAACAAAGAAAGACGGTGTGGCCTATTGTTGTTGTTGTTGTTGTTTGTTGGTTATAATTATCGCGGCACTTCTTCCTTCACTATCCTGTTCACCTATTGGCCAAAAGTAAAATAAAAAAGACATAAATTATGTTATCGCCGCTTTAGACAAAGGCTTTTTCTTCTTCTTCTTCTTAAAGGCCATGTCGTGTGGCGTTCGTAGTCATGTCTATCCACAACCTCCTGTCTCGTGTACTTGTAAGCAACTCTGATAAAGACGATCCTCTTAGCCATGATGTCAAACGGTCCATTATCTGTTCTCTCGGTCTCCTCCTTTACGTCTCTTCCAACCATCCTACTGTCACGATATACTCCAGTTTTCTCTTTCTCATCACATAAACAAAGAAGGTAGATTGTCTATTTCTGATACTGGTAATCAGTTTTCTTGAGTCAGTTTCTTTCAAAACGTCTTCAATATTCTTTTTATCTGTCCACAAAGGCTGTTATAACCAGATTATCACACATAAAATGCATGCTTTTAAATATCATCTATATTGCTTTCTAACCGCAACTTTGATTTGTCGTTCGGACTGTGATAATGCAGAGCTAACTATTTTTACTTCTAGTCTTGTTTGATATCTGGTCTCGGTGCTCTAATTTCTGTATTATCCTTTCATGCCGCTGACTCAATAAACAAGGAATTTACTGCCCTTATCTGGATCATCTTGACAGAAATTGGACATTACAGCTTTCAGGACTAACCCATATTAACCCCGTCTCACTCCTCAACAGGCAGCGAAGAATCGCAATACAGATAGCACCTGTTGTCATATGGTTTACTACACGTCTTGCCTTTCCACCCGAGTAACACTAAGATCCCGTAGACAATTCGCGATGAAACACTCTCCAGACTACTTCGGTATATATGCCAGTGTTGAATGAGTTAATCAATAATAAATATCACTCTACTTAAAACATTCCCAGACGTGTCCGTACGCGTCTTCAGTAGCCAACTTATGGTGCCAGGAGTAACCTGACAGTTAACTATTTTTTTGTGGACCTGTTCACGTATATCGGCCCATCTACACATTTTTTCAGGCTAATCTAGGTCAGAGAAGCGTCACTTTGTACTGCTTTCTTCGAAAAGAGTCTCTCGTGTGACTTAGGCTCATGCTGTTGGGGGGGGGGGGGGTGTTAGAATCAGTTCTAGATGGTTTGGAGTCGTTGAAAGCTGTGTTGTCGTTTAGTATAGAACATGCTACGTCGGCGCTTATGTTATTGGAGGCTAGCCACCGTGACACCCCTCCGACTTAGAAGAGTTTGAGAAAGTATGAGTGAAAGGTCAGGCAGTGTGGAAATGGGAAGAAAAACGCAACAGGGCCGTTTTTTTCCCCCTTTTTTCCCCAAGTATAAGGCCCCCCAAACCTTTTTTTTCACTTCCTTCTGAATGTCTCTCTTCTGATATGGATGTTATGTCTTTTCTGTTTCACTGTTTACTTGATCTTAGACAGACTTGACTTTACCTGCTTTGCGGAAGGGGGGGGGGGATATTAAAATATCGTAATATTCAATCAGCATTCCCTAAAGGGGAGGTTTTGGTTATAATTGTGACTAGGTTTATGTGATCCATATAAAATGGCTTAGCGCTTCATGCCGCCAAGTAGTTATGAAGAGGAACTCCTGCAATACTGATGTGATCACATGAGACAGATCCAAATAATGTTCCAACTGGAGACGAAGCTGTCTACCGCCCAGCCAATGGGCGATCCGGTCGCCAAAGATGGTTTTATAAATCCTTCACCGCGTCCGCTTCATCGTAATGCAGCTCATCGTCCAAAGGGGCAGCAGCAGCCAGTTTGTCAGCTTGCTTATTGCCACACACACACACACACCCGTTGTCCCGAGAAAGACTTCTGATTAAAGTCTGACTAGCCGAAGCAAACCACACTGACCGCAAGAGGTCAGTTTCTATTTTCCGAAACCTGCTCTGCGAGTTCGTTACATTTACAACATGCTGCTTTGCACAAACTTCGGATTCTAAAGGACGAGAGAAGGGGACCACATAAAACAAAAATAAAATGCACGCTTTCTCGCATGATAAAGCAAAAGGAGGCCATTTCACAGGAGTTTGTATGAAGACTGGAGAAAGTCAAATACAATGCTAAGAGGCGTTTCTGAAGACATACTCAGCTCAAGCTGCAATCTCTTTGGTTCATTGCCTCTGAAGCCAATTGGCGACAAGCTATGTTTGCAATAGTGCATCCGGTTTGATTGTCACCAGCTTGTTTTCTTGACTAAAATGTACAACCCTTAAGCCACCGAAAATCTACGTGAGCCTATACCAATATTTCGAGCAGGTTATGTAATCTTTCTAAAACACATTTGAGAATCACCGATTCAAGTTGTTTGCTATTTATAGCCGCTGTTATCCACACACATTTAAATAGAAACTAGCCAGCAGAACTGACCCCTGGCTGAATGTATCGCGTGCACTTTCCCTCCACACACACCCACTGCACCGTACGTTATTGATTACACTAATATGCTATATATTTCTTTAGCTGCTCATTTCTTTTCTTCTGTTGCATTAACCATGACACTTCCACTAGACTGACTTTATTTAGTACAAATTATTATCATCATCTTCCCCTTCTTCTTCTTCCTTTTTTTTTCTTCACCATCACCATCATCTTCTTCTGCTTCTTCTATTTTTTTTTCTACTTACAGTAAATTTCAGCCGAAACTTCTGGTTGTTCGTTCGCCTATGAAATCTGGTTTTGCTCAAGAGCTTGACATTTGTGTTCACATCTGTTTTACACATCAGACTTTTTGTATGCAGGCTGTTGGTACGACACACAAAAAAGATATTCAGAAGAAGACGAAAAAGACAAAGAAGTAGAAGGAGAAGGAGAATAAAAAAAAAAGAAGTAGAAGAAAAAGAAGAAGAAGAAGAAGAAGAAGAAGAAGAAGAAGAAGAAGAAGAAGAAGAAGAAGAAGAAGAAGAAGAAGAAGAAGAAGAAGAAGAAGAAGAAAAAGAAGAAGAAGAAGAAGAAGAAGAAGAAGAAGAAGAAGAAGAAGAAGAAGAAGAAGAAGAAGAAGAAGTAGAAGAAGAAGTAGAAGAAGAAGAAGAAGAAAAAGAAGAAGAAGAAGAAGAAGAAGAAGAAGAAGAAGAAGAAGAAGAAGAAGAAGAAGAAGAAGAAGAAGAAGAAGAAGAAGAAGAAGAAGAAGAAGAAGAAGAAGAGGAAGCGTTGTCTAGGTAGCGACCCCTTAATACGAAACAAGTTGTAATGATATCTGCTGGGTCGAAAGAGTTCAGAATAATTATAATATTTTGATCATCATGTTGTACTGCCACTTCAGTAATACATTATTTATTTCCCTTTACAAAGAATTACACCAGGAAGGAAAACTAAGAACCAGAAGAACCAAGAACAGTACTGCACTTCCGTTATTTCTGTTACACCGATATAGTCAATAAAAGACCAGAAACAATTACAACTACTCATTTGAAGCATCAAATACAGCGCGGATCCTGAAGCCATCACCTTCAAAAGTACGAGGACAAAGCGAGTGTTTTAATAAGTCTACGTCACGGCCGAGTGAATCGAAAGTTATCAAGAACGAGAATGAGCAAATCAACTATAAAGTGCAGCCTTCAACTTGTTCCTTTGACGCTCACCTGCGTTTTGTGTGTTCTTCTCCCATTATCGATGGGTAAGCTTATCTTTGTTGTCTGTATCGATGTTTTGGGCTACTTTCAGTTTTTCTTGACAAAAGTCTTTCTTCATATTATTGGGAGGCAGGAATCATAACCCATGGCGGTGGCGATTGTGACTAGCAACATCTGCTTGTCTTGAGAAGAAACTTGCATTAAAAACTTGAGTTTCCAGGACAATTATTTACATCACATATAGACACCGGAACCTGGGCACAACTTTAGGGAAATTCCCCTCCCTCCCCCACTACCCAGACACACACACCCCTCAACCCCCATCCCCAACTATGGGGTTCTGTCCCCCACCCTCCAAAATAAGATGAGACCGCTTCCTCTCTCCCTCCCCCCTCTCTCTCTTTCTCTCTCTCTCTCTCTCTCTCTCTCTCTCTCTCTCTCTCTCTCTCGCTCCGCAGAACGACGAGCTGCCTGTCAACAGCGCTCAAAATACCACTAACTCGGTAGCTCCAACAACGATCCTCCAGGACGTATGTGAAAGTTGTTGAGAACCGAACACACGGCCATGAGAGCGTGAGGACAGTGGCTTAACCGTTCAGCGATATCTTCCAGAAAAGGAGGTGGGGGGGGGGGGGGGGGGGGGGGGAGGGGGGGGGGGGGGGGGGGGAGCAAAAAAAACAAAAAAAGAAAAAAAATTTTTGTCTTTATTAATCAATCTGTACCTATTACATATGACAACGATGCGGATTAAATAATTTTCGTATTCACCAAGCAACCAGTTGGTGGTTATAGCAGACTGAATTTGTCTTACACAATACGTTATGTCTTCCTCTATTAGCTAACCATTGATTTGAAAAGACGTATATGCAAATAGTATAAATTCCCTCTGTGTTTTGGATTCTGTGTGATCATAAGATAATCATTTTTATCTGACACAGGTTGGACAATGACACGCTCGGTTTACTTTGTGGGAATGGGTTTCTAATCTTCATGCGATTGATCAAGTGTCGTAGCCTTTATTGTGCTGAAATGTTGAATTAAAAGTCGACATCCTAGTACTCGGGACACATCCACAAGCGCTTGTGTGAAAGCTGGCTCGTATTCTAGCTGGGTCACTATTAATATGGCTCGTTTACGCTAGAACAAACGCAGCTTTCTACAATTGAAGACACTGCAACGCCGCTCGGATTCCATTATGCATTCTGCCAGTTTATTTTTTATATGCTATCGCATGTACTTAATCGCAATCATCGCTGTTCTTGTGATGGCAGTGACGCAAGGGTTCGCCGGGTTCGAAACACACAACTACACCCGCGTATGTATACTCAGTGATTCAATGAGTATGATCTGGAGGGTGCAGGCTGGTTCGGTGCACGAGGGGTCGATGGAAATGAAAGAGCTGACAGGTTGCCTGTATCCGCTATCACTACCGACGGTCAGCCTATGGATCATGCTGATATTATTAATGTCCTCAGAGAAATGGGAAGGATAGAGGACTTTGGGGGCAGTGAATCCACATCACTCGCTAGAATGGCACACTTGGCAATTAAGATCGGTATAGCAAAAAACAAGATGCACACCAGACACATCAGAAAACGAGTTAATCAACATAGAACTGGTACTATTAGCCATCGGACGTTGGGGTTCATACTTTGGGGAGGATCTGAGCACCTATGGGCATGTCCGGAGTGCAATGATGATAACCCAACTGACTAAGATCGCTGTTCACTTCCACAACTGTGACACAATACTCATTTACTCGCCGTTAACTCCACCTAATTAAAACTATAGTAACGGCATCACAAATGCCCTCTTCCAACTCTGGTACACAACTGACCACGAGTCCACCTCGAACTCTCCCTCTCTCACAGTTCAGGTCCCAAGTATCCCGTGCAGTAGTTTGTGGCACAGATTTTCTGCTTGACTTGCCGTGAGTGTGGAGACCACGCAAAGCACCTCATCACACCACTCCATCCCCATCTTCAGCAACAAGCCATGAGTTTTACCTCCGATGGTACCAATAGCTGTCTAATTGTACATCCGTCTCGCATTTCCATTGAGTGTTGAGCATGGCCAGATTGCCCGGTAACTCCACGCAACCCCTTTTCCTCAGACTGTAATGATTTTTTTGTGTGTGTTCCTCCGCACTGTTCACTCGCTCCCAAAGGGCCCCCACAACATCTAGCTTGTCGTCTAGATAGTGCTGAAACAATGGCACGCACTCTGTTTATTCTTTTTCCTCTATTTCTTCGCTTTCAGTGGCTGTAATCTCCAGAAGTAAGTCCTTGTTTGTGCGTCCACGACTGGACTTAAGGCGTTTTCCACGCCTAAAGTGTTGCCTGCACATTCCTTCTTTACAGATCTGGCTTATTTATGTGTACACTGTTGGTTCCTCGAGTCCTAAAGACAGGTCCTTACCCGCAAAGGACTGCAGGCAACACCTGGCTGGTGTAGCCCTTACAGGCGGCCTAGTCATAACTTCTTTGGTGGTTGAATGGGGATTTGGGGTGTGACGTGAGTCTCGTCTGTGGCTTAGGCGTTGCAAATTCGCTTCGAAATAGCTGGTGACAGGTTCGATCCCAGCTACGTGCCTTGCACATTTGTCTATTACCCGCCACATTTGGAACTACCGATTGTAAACAAAGACAGCGCATTTCGAATTCTTCATACGTCATCCAGTTGCAGAGTGCTAAGATATCTTGAAGATGCTACTATTGGAGATTTCCATCCAGAGCTTTGTAAATAGAAAGACCTGACAGTAAACCTGTGCCTGCCCCAATGAAACAGGCAGTTGCTTCTGAGACTGGGTGAATTTATACTTCAGTTTTATATAATTATTAGTGAAGTTACTGTAAATAATACTACATAATACGAAATCATGAAATTAGAGGAATAAAACCAGTCTTACAAGTCATCAAAGAACAACAAATGAAGTGGTTTGGACACCTAACAAGAATGCCCTGGTACTATCTGCCACAGCGAGCCACACTAAAACGTTACAACGGGTATAGAGCGAGTGGAAGACCTCGGAAAATATGGAGTGATGACATTAAGAATAGCCTTACAGAAATGAACATCAGTCTCAATAGTGCTCTTCACCGAGCTCATTAACGAACATTACATCTCCCCCCGACACTTCGATGAGGTACACGGTGGAAGAGATGATGAAGAAGTAGACTGTACATTTTGGGGAATTGCCATTCTGGGATCAAGACACAGCGAGAAGAAAATCCCCACTTCACCTCTACTTGGTAGTGGATGGTAAACACACTGCAGTGTGGCCAACGCAGCTATGGCGATCAAGTATCCACCGGGATCAGTGGACACCACTGGGTTGCCCTCTACTGTTAGCAGGAGTGTTATAGAGAAGGGCACTCATATGTCATTGTAATATAAAAGGTTGCTAAAAGGTTGCTGAAGGCTGAGGACATAGTATGAAGCCATGTGGGGAACTACGACATTATTATCACACAACACTCATTGAATATAAAAGTACAAGAGGCAGCAGAGCTGGCGAGAGACCGAGTTTCTTTTACGCAAACTGTGATGAGATCGTGGTTCGGCAAAGGACCTGCTACATAAGGATGATGATTACTGAAGTATGCACCTGACGAGATACAGCGAACTATGCAAAGCAATTTTGTGTGTGTCTTCTTTGTTCAAATCAACACAAGGGAATATAAAAGTTACCAAAAACATGCCCTGGCTTGAAGTATTAAATAAACTCACACTAACCTATGACTAACATCTGCTGGATGTCCATTCAATCTCTGTCGCAGAAGCTCTCAAACCTTTGAATCCTGGATGTTACAAACTACATAAATGACGTAGTTCACCGCTGAAACAAACTCAGATTTGACAAGCCATCGCTTTCTTCTGTACGATCTTTTTTTGTCCTGGTGCAGTTCGTTCAAGTTAATAGATTGCCCACGTCGACGTCTCTACTACAGTACCTCAGTCTGTGAAACAACGATACATTGTTAACCGGAGACTTTGACAGAATGGAACTTTGGGAATTTCTTGAACTTCCACCCAACCTCGAACATAAATCTTTCAACGTGGATTTGTCTGGACCGGCTCGCACATTTTGAACTTGTCACTTTATTGATTGTTTGAAACTTGAGTAACGTCCATTTGGCAAATGAAGAAGAAAGATTAGTCATGTGAATACAGAATACCAAGACATATTTCTTCTTCAGCGTTTGTCAATTAAAACAGGCCTTTACCCACACACGGCTGCAGATTACACTCCAATATACTTCCTTGGAGGTTTTGAGAAGGCCCTAGAGCCTATGAATCAGTAACGGCTTCAACAAAGTTCCATCCCCCCCCCCCCCCCGCCCCCACCCCCTATTTTTTGTGTTAACAAATCCAATGTTCTTTTAATGTAGAATTTGAAAGGATTAAATAATATAATTTCTGAGATTTTAGAGACACATTTTAATCAGTCATTTGACGTCTCCGGGTATAATTAGGGTCTGGTTTTTTGCGCCAATTTCGTGGTTTAAGGTCTGGTATTTGCGCCGACTCTAGACTCAGTTCTTTTTTTTTCCCTCGAAGTCAGACGGTTCGATCCTATTAGCGTTGTCAAATATGTTTTTCCTAACTTTACATTTCCGATGTTTTCCTTTTGGTTCAGGCTTCTGTTAATTTGGCCAGGCGTATCTCGCAGGAGAGCCAGCTTTTCAACATACCGTCCTTTTGGACCACCATTTAAAGTTTTACAATTTTGAATATATTTAAATCGATAACGGCGTAGGGCTCTACAAAGCTTAGAGGCTCATCAAGTCTCAATCCGTCCTGTCCCAAACCTACCAAACCTACACGTGAAAATGCAAAAAGCAAAAAAAAAAAAAAAAAAAAAAAAAAAAAAACAGTTAAAGGACCTTTTTTCCACGCCTCTCATGCGTACTGGTAAAAAAAAAGTACTAGACCTATACTTTATAGACCAAACAGCACTTGGTGGGTGACGTGGTCAACAGCACGCTGGCGCCTTTACTTCCCAGGACTGTACCTTGTACACTCACTCGCTGGCCCCCGTCAGGAACCAAACCCACAACCTTCTGATTCGCAGGAAAGACTCTAGCCACTAGACCACAGCGGCTTTCAAACAACAATAGAACTTGGTTGAAATGAATAGATCTTACTGTAATTTAGATGACCAGGAGAAAATCAATAGTCAGTTGATGAGAAACTTTATCAGACGTGAGTGAAACTAAGGACAGACCAGTACAGCAGTAAACAAGACACTAGAGATTACTGTACAGAAGCCATATCCGCCAAAGAGAGGTCTTCAATGACTTGGAGCAAGGATATTTCCGGTACATGGCTGTTCCATGTCGGACGCGTCGTGTGTATATATCATACCATACTAGTAGGCCAATCTTTGTGGCTGAAACAATTTATGTTACTGTATCACGGTTTGTCATTGGTTCTATTTCTATAACTGTTTATGTGCATATATTGCAGTATATAATAAACAAACAAGAAATCTACGGTTACTGAACAAGTAGAAAACATATACTGTCTGTGTAATAGGATAGTTGTCGGTGATTTCATTCAGAATGCGATGTTTATTATGATGGTATTTCCCTTGAATTATCTTAATATGTGGTGTAAATCGAGACAGAATTAGAAGCTCCTTTCTTCACAGTCTGTTGCATTTCCATTATTTCTTGCGCGTAGGAGTGTCTATGAGTTTTTTCTCATCGTATTCAGCATTCGGACCGCAATGTTCATTGCTGCAGATATCACCCATCTCCAGTAAAGCCAAAAGAATAGGTTTCAAATTAATGCTATTTATAGATAGATAGTTACATGGCAAATTAACATCTACTCATCGAAGACATTCTATACTCTATTACTCGTAATAAATTAATGTATCTCTGTGTCTTTTGCAGCAAGGATACTGAGTGATGTGCCTGCATATGAGGAATTTAACAAAAGAGATGTAGTAAGTATACATTACTGTATCACATTCGAAAGTCAATTGTGAGTCCAAGTTGACTATTCGGATGTGTACCCACCCCGCTGAACGTAATATTGAAGTTCAATTAATATTTAACATCACAGCACTCGGCACATTTCAATCAGCGCCCCGTCACTAACTTCGACAGCAAGCGCAGAGTTCCATATCAAATGCTACCAGTAAAAGTCTCATTGTATATCCGTCTCACCTTTCCCCTGACAGTTGAGAGTCTATCAGATCCCTTAGTCACTCCTCGAAACAGCATTCTACTCCTACTGTGATAATCCACCTGTGCCTGTGCACCGTTCACTCGTCCCCAAAGAGTCCTTACAAAATCTAGCTTGCCATGCATTATTTCATCACCAAGTTGTGCAGAACCAGCCAGTCTGTTTGTCTGTTTATTTCCCAATACATCGGCATTCCCCGAATAAAATATCCAAAGGAGGCTAACTTCCAGAGTCTTAGAAAGCGATGCTTGCCATTCTTGAAGAAACATTCCTGTCTCCATCTTTCTCAACGAACCCAGCGAATCGGTTACAGTCACGACACATATGTACGGCTGATTCTCAAGCCGACAGACGGCTGCAGTGGCTGCCCTTTTTCGCCGAATTTAGAGGCTTTTTACAATCCATACCTTGTGGCCTCGACTGTACAATCTGTATACAACCTTCTGTTAATGTACGGACTATTTTCAAGACAGATGTGCATCAAATAATTGTAACAAAATAAATAAAAGTCAACGACACTTTGGAGTCCCCGTGGGGAAGCAGCTAGGCGCTCGCCGTGGATCGGAAAGTCGTAGGTTCGTTCCCTGGAGAAGCCGGACATTTTTTAGAAAATGACCTTGGCTCCCAGGTCGACCCAGCCTTGAGTGGGTACCGGGTGCAGTCCCGGGAAGTAGAGGCGGCCGGCGTGATGCTGACCACATCACCCATCTTGTGCCGATTGGTCTATAAAAATATAGGTCTAGCCCTCTATGCCCTATAAACATAGAGGCGTGGAAAAGGGTCCTTCACTTTAACAACGACACTTTGCATCATCAGGTTGCCCCGATTGTTATTTCGTCGCCGGTGGAAACGGAATTTGGGTCTGTCTTCTTTGATCGCCTCAACGATGCAGGAGTCATTCTCATGGCTTTTGGTAGCGTGAAATGCTAAGCCACTTTATAAGTCTCAATCTAGACACAGTTATACCATAACGCTCCCCCTTCCGGGATGCTGGTTGAATGTGATGAAACACATACACAGACACACTCGCAGACACACATACACATACAATCATAGACACACACACACATACGTAAATGCTCACGCAGACTCATACACAGACACACATACAGACACACACACAGACACATTCGCAGACATACACACCCACAGACACACAAATGCAAACACATATGCATACATACATATACACACGCACACACCCACACACACCGAAACACATATGCAGACACATCCACTGTCAATACACACAGAGGCACACACAGTCATATACACACACACACCCATATATATATATATATATATATATATATATATATATATATATATATATATATATATATATATATATATATACAGAGACGCACATATACACAGACATTTACCCCGACACACAAACACACACACAAACAACAAAGACACACACACAACAAAGACACACACACAACAAAGACACACACACAACAAAGACACACACACAGCCACATACACTTAAAACACACAGACACACAAACACATTTACAGACACATTCAGACACATACAGAGTCATACATGCACACACACACACACACACACACACACATAGATATACACACCCACAGACACACAAAACAAACACACGCAGACACAAAGATACACACAAACAAACACACACAGACACATACACAGAGACGCACACGCAAACGCAAAGGCAGTCATGCACACGTAGACATGCATACATACACGCAGACAATCGCACACAGACATATAACACACATATACACACACACAAAGACATTTACACTACAGACGCACTTAGATACACACACTTAACCACACACACACACACTGAAGACAGTCACATACACACTCACACACACACACAAAGACACACACACTCACACAACAAAGCGCACGCACACAAACAAACACACGCATAAACATACATATAGACACGTAGACACATTACGCCCACACAGAGACAAAATTACACACAATCCTACAGACACACACACACACACACACATATACACAGTCACGCGCACATGTAGATGTACAGGCACACCTACACACACTCACGCAACAACTTATACAATTAGAAGATCAAATCCGGTTAAAATGGACGCTAGACAGCGGCGCCGTTCGGAGCAGAGGCAAATTTTTTGCTTCTGCCGGACGGTGGCCGATGCATTTTTGCTCCATTTGTAGACTAGATATAGTTTCGTCGCCCAGCTTCTGAGTTGAATGCATGGCGTGACCCTGTGAGCTGCGGATTGCATTTGGAATGTGTTTTTTTTCGACTGTGACCAACGTGTTGGTGTGAATTGTAGATTCAGAAAATGGCGCGATGCCTGTCGTTCAATGCTGGCGGGACCCGTATTAAAATTGATCACGCGGGCAACTGCTGATCTGTTGGCGACAAGTTCTGCTATCATCAATGATGAACTGCATTTCTAATGTTGGACTGTTTGTGTTAGCACTTCGGATGGCTACCATATGCTTTAATGCGAGTGTATGCTAGATATGCTGAGACAGCAGTCTGTCAATCTTTCCACAAGGGACTGTGATAGACATTCTGAGTGTTTTTCGCTGGCACAGGAGCGGAGCAAAGATGGGGCGACCCGTTTGCTATGAAGCTGAAACTAAGACTACCATACCACAACCATACAATTAGAAATACACACACTCATATATACACAAACCCGCCTACACACACACATACATACTTTTTTCAAAGTCATCTGCCTAAGATGCAAGAAACCAACAGTCTGCATACAAATGAGCCTGATCTGTAAAACGAATGCACATGCAATACTCAGGTTCTGGAACAGGATGAACAACTAGAACTCTTGGTCAGAGTTTACAGGTGGTAAACGCGAAGAAGAAGAAGAAGAAGAAGCACCGGGAGGAAATACACATTGAATGCTTTCAAAATATGTCAAAATGCGGTAATGTTACAATTTTAATTAAAACATGCACAACACATTTACACCCATGATACTCGATTGAAAAATTTTGTGTATATATATATATATATATATATGTATATATATATATATATATATATATATATATATACACACACACGTATTTATTTACCAACACTATGTTTTCAGTGTCAAACGTGGACACTTACATACTCGATTGAACGAAAAATTGTGACAATCGAGATGAAATAGCTTAGAAGACCAGGAGTTTTAAGGAAAGACACGAAATCACGAAATCAGAGAATGCTAGGAATAAAGCCAGTTTTACAGGTCATCAAAGAACAACAAATGAAGTGGTCTGGACACCTAACAAGAATGCCCTGGTACTATCCACCACAGCGAGCCACACTAAAACGTTACAAAGGGTATAGAGCGAGTGGAAGACCTCGGAAAATATGGAGTGATGGCATTAAGAACAGCCTTACAGAAATGAACATCAGTCTTAATAGTGCTCTTGACAGAGCTCATCAACTAACATTACATCTCCCCCTAACACTTCGATAAGGTACAAGGTGGAAGAGAAGAAGAAGAGGAATATTTACATATTTATTGTATATCT
Organism: Candidula unifasciata; assembly: GCA_905116865.2. Lineage (NCBI taxonomy): Eukaryota > Metazoa > Mollusca > Gastropoda > Stylommatophora > Geomitridae > Candidula > Candidula unifasciata. The sequence continues at coordinate 130,608 of CAJHNH020000106.1, forward strand.
GTCTCTATATCTTATTTATCTATACTGTATCAAGCGTTCTACTGTTTAATTTATGATACTTAATGACATTTATTTTGTGTCGATGTAGTTCATGGTAAGTATGGCTTCGCAACGAGCATGTTCTCTCAGATATACACATAATCACTAGCAGAAGACGGTAGATTACTCGCTTGAATTCAGTTTATACTGGCATCTGTGTTACATGCATTAATGTCTTTTACACAGAGCGCATGTAGACTAGTTATATAGCTCGTATTTAGCCTAACACTAGCAATTTATTAAACGGCTTCGGCTTGTACTAACAATTGCCTATGCCTTTAAATGAAGACAGTTGTATATTGTAATTGTGGCTCCTCGTCTTTGAATAGGAACGTTTCTTTGCTGCTAGATTTATGCTATCAATGTCCAGCTGGGACTTCTGCTAACACTAAGGGGCGGAAAAGCAAAACAATAGAGAAGAAATTGGTGCTTTATTCCCCCCCCCCCCCCCCCCCAAACAGGGGAAATCCACAGGTCACGGGACAGTCAAATATCTGAGGGGGTGGTAGATAAGCTGCATGCAGTCGTGGAACATAGGCTGCACTCTCTCGTAGAACGTAGTTGGGTTGGGGTTAGAGCTAAATTCTAGATGTTTTTTTTTTTTGGGGGGGGGGGGGGGGGGGGGGGGTCGTTAAAAGTATCAAAAAGCCGGGAAACCCAGTCTTACCACCCTCTAAAATACTGGACTGTCCTGTAACGTCATCTGGGGTGGAATTTTAATAAAGAACCAAGAAATGTCTTAGAAGAGCTGTCAGAGTAACAACAATAGATACAATTAAATCTGAAGAATTTGGACGATCAAGGCTGAAACCAGTCATGACGTTGATTAAAGACCAACAAATGAGATGGTTCAGCTAACTGACAAGAACGCCAGACTTGGACATTATCAAAGGCTAACCTACGTAAAATTACCACATGTGAAACTGGATGCCTGAGGAGAGCTGCTATCTTAACCGTTCGAGACCAAGTGAGTGCAATACCACCAGAGTGACTGGGAGAAGAACGTTATGCACCTAACTCTGAGAAACAGATCAAATAGTTTGGTTATCTCGCTAGAATGGAGACAGAACAACTACAAGACAGGAGCTACACACGAACAGATCAGATGTGGAATCAACAGTACGCCACTAAAGGATATGGATCGATGGCATTAAAGAGCTTCTACATAGAGACGGAATGACACTAGGCAATTGTGGAAACTGATGATGAGAGAACTTAAGTAATACATTTGTCGGTAGCCTAGCTATTATGTCCTACATTCATGCATCTCTTTCTGAGTGTAAAACAGAAACTATTTTTCTGTTTCTTCTCTTGTATAGCCATAAATGTATGCACCGACATTGTGTTACGCTTTTTTCCGGTTTAGATTTTTTCTTTCTTTTTTTTAAAACGCACATTTGTTGTTAATTGTTAACTTTAGTATACTCTCGCACTTAAATTCAGCTGTATTCATATTTTGTATTGCTAAAGTTTGACTTCTACCAATATTGACTTCACACATTTGTTTTATCCAGGCAATGTTCGTTTGTACTAATATTTTACAGACCATATATATATATATATATATATATATATATATATATATACAGGAGTTTGTGTGTATACTTAATGGTGTGTTAAGAACGATAATCACTAACAGCATAACATTACCATACAAGTGCATGTATTCCCAATTATTTATTTATTTAATGTGTCCTTAAGGAGGACATCATAACATTTACTGATATTTTACCCTCAACAAATATTATCTAAATTATGTTATCGTTGTGTACATTTCAGTTTGGGTGTGTATGTGTGTTCAGGTGTTATTTGTGGAATATACGTTAATATAAATGGTAAAGACCCTTTTCTATGCCTTTGGGTGTAGACCTATAGTTTATAGACCAGTTAGCAATCGATGGGGATGGGGTTAACATTATTCCAGCTGCCTTTACTTCCTATGACTTTTCCTGGTAACCATTTAAAGCTTGGTCGACCTGGGAGCCAAGTTATTATTTTGAAAATAGTCCCTCTTAGTTAAGCTCTGAACCCATGATCTGGGGATGCACAGGCGACCGTCTAGCCGCTACAACACGGTGGCGCCCATGCACTGGTCTACAGAGACGAATGTTACTGCAGTTCATTGTGACGCAGTTGCTAGAAAACTTGAGTATGTAGGTGATTGAGGCTTCAGTCAAATTCAATGCAGAGTTTGTGTTCTAATCAAATGGTTTAAACCCTAGGCTGCTCTTAGGCTCAGGTAAGCACAAGGAGAAGCCTTAAGAAGTAAATAAAGATCCCTTCCTTAGTATTATTAGCACAATATGGAAACCAAAACAACACTTTGGAACTCTGTAAGTATCAGCGTGCGCTCAGTACTTGCGATTCCTAGCTAGTACTTGTGAGTTTATCAAATGAACAATGCATCTAATGGAATGATCTGAAGTTTGGGATCGGAGAACTACCAGGTATTCTCTTTGTTTGATATGTAGGGTGAGATCAGGTAACTAGCGGATATTCCCTCTGACTGATCTGAAGGATGAGTTTAAGGCGCTAACGGATATTCTCATTAATTGATCTGAAAAGTGAGATCAGGGAACTAACAGATAGTAACATTCGCTGATATGCCTGTATATTATCCGAACACACAGGTAACCTTGTGTATTATCTAAACACACAGGTAACTTTGTGTATAATCCAAATATAAAATGCTTAACCGAACTTATCTTCTGCCAACATGAGACCACGACAGGCCTAGGAACTGGGGTATGCCTTACATTGATTCAGCTGCTATGGTTTATTTCTGAAATCTCTGTTGAAGTGGTTATTTTTCAGCTACTCCAGTCTGATTTCGTCGTCTCCTTCACTGACTCTTTCTTGCTATTGTTTATTTTATTTCCTCTCGCATAATTCTTACATGCAAATGTGATCTTTGTGAATTATACGAATGAGCTATCCTAAATAATTCTTGCGAATGTTTGTTTTACTTCTTTCGCGTAATTCTCAAATGCATATGTGATCTTTGGGAATTACATGAATGAGCTATCTTAAGTAATTCTTGATATTATTTGTTTTACTTCTCTCGCATAATTCTTAAAAGTATATGTGATCTTTGTGAATTGCACGAATGAGTCTATCTTAAGTCATTCTTGCTTTTGTTTATTTTACTTCTCTCGTGTATTTCTTGAGTGCATGTGTGATCTTTGTGAATAACTTGAATGAGCTATCTTAAGTCATTCTTGCTAATGTTTGTTTTACTTCTCTCGCATAATTCTTAAAAGCATGTGTGATCTTTGTGAATTACAAGAATGAGTAAATTTGTAATGACAGTCTTTCAGGCGTTATGCCATTTTATTGTAACCTTGTAAGACATGTATTTGTGAATTATTCAGCACGTGAGCTCATTTTAAAAATACACCCACAGAAGAAGTGAAAGTAATACTGTTTTGCTAACCATCAAGACTGAGAAAGTGAACTTTGTGGTGAAAAATCCCTCATCTGCATACAACAGCAGGACAGTCATATCACTACATTAAAACGTACAAATAATAAATAACTCAGTATGTTAAAGAACGAAGTGGACTTTTGCTAGAGCACGTTTTCAAGGCTTCGCTTCCTATTATCCATTTCCTCTTTTACCACTTCCGGAGTCGAGGGAGATAAATGTTTTGCTTCTTGTTCTTCTGGCTGCCTTGACCATAGACACATCATGCTGTTGCAGAGCATCTCTGGTGTTTATCTTTCCATCTTTCGTTCTCTGAGATTTTCCCTTTCAGTGTATGCCTTGTAAAGTACGGTGTCACCAGACATTCTCTCTAAGTTTTCAATCATTTGATTTGCTGTCTCTGTAGGCAATTTAGAATTGCTTCTGTGCCAACTGTTTCTTCTATGACCTCATTCTTGATTTTATCCCTTCTGGTCTCTCCTGGTCACTTCAGGTCACTCCTGGTCACTCCTGATCACTCCTGGTCACTCACTCTTGGTCCCTCCTGGTCACTCCTGGTCACACCTGGTTACTCCTGGTCACTCTTGGCCACTTTTGATCACTCCTGGCCACTCCTTGGACATCTTATTTACTTGGTTACAAATTGTATTTTCTTGTTCTTTTTTTGTTTTGTTTTTTGTTTGTTTGTTAGTGAGCATGTCTATTGATATCTCAGTATATTATCTGTAGTGGTAAAAAAATCCTTTGCTAGCTTGCCAGACCTATCACAACGTATTTTGCTAGTACATCCTTCAAAGTATTCGCACACGTATATACATACATATATATATATATATATATATATATATATATATATATATATATATATATATATATATATACACACACACACGCGATTGGTTGCGTATGTGTGTGGTGGGCGTATGTGTGTGCATGTATGCTTCTATATGAGTTCGTATGTGTGTGTATGTGTATGTGTGTTAGAGGACCAACGACCGAAACACAATATAACCGAAAGGTTAAAATGTCTTACTAACTTTTTTGACTTTTCTGGCAAAGCCCCTTAACAGAGGTAGGAATAACATATAAAATAACAAACTTCGAGTCTGAGCATGGTGTAATGACAATTTGATCAACTAAATCTGCACTTCACAAAATATATTTTTCCAGCAATACACTTGTAATTAAACTCTATGATAGAAAGTTAATTCACGTTTTTTAAAAAATCTATTGATCTTCTTTTGCATGTAGATACATGTGAGTTTCTTGCTTCTTCTGAGCATAAATAGCATGCATGTTGAAATATAGTGTTTAACTGAGGACGTTACAAATAAAGCCACGGGTATGGACAACTCTGTCATTTAAAGTAACACATCTGTCGTCCTGATTAATAATTGAAAAAGAACCTATTTCCACGCCTTTAAGTGTTCTGGCCAGATAAGGTTAGATCTATATTTTATAGACCAAACGGCACACGTTAAATCTGTTCCTGTCTTGCTGTTAAGCGTTCTAGTGATATTTTGAATTGTTTTCAGTTACTACTTGAAATTAGCTCTACTGATCGACCGAAGTCATTTCTCTATTATCGTTACTCAGTGTGCATGTTTGTGTTTCTATCTTCTATGTTTGTAATAACAAATAATGCATTGTTTAAGTGTCAGTATTATGTACTAACACAAACTGTCTTACATATATTAGGTTTAACGTTGAATATTATGTACTAACAGAAACTGTCCTACATATAAAATGTTTAACGTCAAACTGTATGCAATAACACAAACTGTCTAACATTTAAAATGTTTAAAGGTAAATATTATGCACGAACAAAAACTGTCCTATATATTAAGGTTGACTCTTAAACACTAACACAAACTATCTTTCTAAGAACATGTTTAAGGTTACATTTTATGCACTGACACAAACCGTCCTAGATATAATATATTTACTATTTAATACAATGATATAAAACAAATTGTCTTACATATAACATAATTGATATTAAATTACGATCAATGTCTAATACACCACCAAGAAGAGAATTTACAACACCATACTGACTCCTTACATTAAGCCTGCACAAAGTATGACATGAGAATAAACTCCCCGAAAACTAAGGTAATGAGGATAGGCAGGAAACAATACCATGAACGTCCGTGTTAACGGTACTACAATCAAACAAGTACGCGAATTCAAATATCTAGGAAGCATATTTATGGAGGATGACAAATTATATAGAAAGATAGAAGCCAGTGTACAGAAGGGTAATACTGTCACCTGCCAGTTAGCCCCACTCCTTAGACACCCAACTGTCTCCCTTTAAGCAACACAGCAAACTGTTAATAGCATCTTTATCCCTACTTTATGTTATCAGTGAAAAACATGGACAATGAATAGGACACTAAAACAGAAAATAACTACAAACTACATGTGAAATGTGCTGTCTTCGCAAGGTCTCTAAAACAAAACAAGACGAGACAGGGTTACGAATACCAGCATTAGAGAGACAGTTGAAATCAACCATGTCTGGATTATAGTGACAGATAAAGAATGAAATTATTCAGCCATCTAGTGAGAACGCAGCCCTAGCAGACTGCATACCAGATGTTTAGCAGAAGAACACCTAGGAGAAAGGCCAGAGGAAGACCAAGAAAGAGATAGATAAATGGTGCTGCTGAAACCTGCAAAAGGATAAACATATGCATCGTTCAAGCCACCCTATAAGCGCAAGACACATATAGAAAAACCACGACACTGGGCTAAAACCTGGTATCGATGAGACGACAAAAGGAGAAGATGAATGTTAAATATTATGCAATAACACAAACGGCCTTACATATAACATGTTCAATGATAAATGATATGCAATGACACACGTTGTCTTAAATATAATATGCTTAACATTAACTATTGTGCACTAAAACAAACTGTCTTACATGATATATTAACACACGTTGTCTTAAATATAACATGCTTAACGTTAACTATTATACACTAACACAAACTGTTTTGCATTTTGCATGTAAAACGTTAAATATTGTGCTTTAAGACAAACTGCCTGATATATAAGATGTGTAGCGTTCAATATTATGTTCTAACACAAATTGTCTTACATAGAAGATGTTTGGCGTTAAATGTTATGCTCTAACACAAATTGTCTTACATAGAAGATGTTTGGCGTTAAATGTTATGTTCTAACACAAATTGTCTTACATAGAAGATGTTATGCGCTAACGAAAACTGTTTTCCATAAAAGATGTTTAATGTTAAATACTGTTCACTAGCATAGTCTAACTTTCATGGAACATGTTTAATGTTAAACGTTTTGGAAAAAGCAAAAACTGCTCTACCTATTGCACGTGTTTACGCTGAATGTTACATAATATCAACAACTGTTTTATATATATTTATATATATATATTTAACGTTCGATGTTATAAAATACAAAACAGTTTTGCTTACTGAAGATATATGCAGTCACTTTTACTGTTAGATATCCACTCGAGTCTGTCTTTAGACTGATTAATCTAAAAACAGTAAACCCCAGTTAATAAAAATTCTCCTAACTCTTTCGGTCCCAAACAACGCGTAGTGTTTGATGGAATTTTCCTAGTAAGTCTCCACAACTCAACAATGCGTTCTGTAACATTTTAATTTTGGTCAGAGATTCTAAGTAAATCTGGCTACCTAGGAGGCAACATCCTCTGTGTCTAGCTTTATGTAAGCTTTTATAATTTACCCACACTGAGTTTAGGTTGACTAATCGTTTCATACTGCAAGAGTTGGGATGAAAACTCAGTTAACATGAATATAATTTTGATCTCAGCAAAGATAAACTATGTATAATACACTTATTTGTCCCACTTAGTGCGAATTTTTCAAACTCAAACTCTTGATTTGTAATCTCTTGGAATTCGTGTTAACGAGGTTTTATACTTCGAGCGAGGATTTAATCCACTGTTTGCTTGCTGGGCCTACCTTTTGCATTTTACGGCAGTTTTTAACCAGTTGGATCCTATCCCAACTGATGAGTCAAATCTCCGTTAGCCTGAGATAACGCCTTCTTAGTTTGCAATGGAAGAGAATCCCGAGGACGACCACGCAAGCGATGGATAGATGGAATATCCGAGACCGCAAAAACCAACATCTATGTAGCACCTACCAAGGCTCTTACCTGATGCTTCTTCACAACCTGATGCTGAAAGGCAAAACACCACTAGAGGAGGAGGCGGAGGGGAAGAGGAAGAAGAAGCAGATGAAGAAGGAGAAGGATGAGTAGGAAGAGAAGAGGAGGAGGAGGAAAGAGGTTAACTATTGTAAAATTATGTCACCTAGGTTTTTTTAGTTGCATTTTATATTTAATTTGAATTTTATATATTATCATTCAATACAGTTTAACAGTTTCTCGGTATATCTGCATGATTAGTGTAAGGGGGTCTGTGGCGAACTGGTCAAGCTGTTTGCCCTGCACTCTGAAGGTCGTGGGTTCGTTTCACGGCTGCGCCATCCAGTTCACGTGTGCAATTTTTACTGAGAAACCTGAGGATCGTCGCCGGAGCTACAGGGTTCGTGCTTTGTGCAATACTCTCGGCAGGCGGCAAACTGCTTTGCTGAGTGGGATTGAGCCATATGGGATTAAAACCCCGTGCAATGAAGTCAATCCTCTTGACTCTAACCTTCAAGGGCTTTTGTGGACTTAGATGAAGACTGATTGAGAACATTCAAGATAATGTACAACATCCCATACAGAACAGCAATGGCCAGTGCCGAACATAGAGAGAAAAGAGGGCAACGTTGTTCTCCCTTAGCAGCAAAATTGAATGCCGGTAATAATGATAACGCTGATGATGATGATGATTATGATTATGATGACGATAATGATGATGACGATGAGCACGATGCAAAGGATAATGATAAAGATGATGACAACCATAAGGATGGCGAAGAAGATGATCATGATGGTAATGATGCTGACTTTTTGATGACGATGAAACAATGATGAGGTTAAGGGTGTTTGTGAATATGACGATAAGATGATGAGGATAATGAGGGTGATGATGATGATGATAATTATGATATTGATGACGAAACGAGAATGATGATGGGGATGATAACATTGACGACAGTGACGATGAGAAGAACGATGGTGAGGATTATCAAGATGTTGATGATAATGATTTTATGATTATGATGACACACACTAAATTTTCACTTTTCTGTTAAAAATTAAGTGTGACTAAAGTTTTCTTTTTCTTAAATTTGAATATAGACATTAGTGAATTATGTCACTTATTTAAACTTATCATTGAGTTTTGAGGTTCACATATTTCCATACGATAGCAACATTTGAGCAAAATACTATAGCAGCTTGCAAACGTTGTGTTTACATCAATTTCCAAATATGGTACACAAAGAGAGAGAGTAGAGAATATCGACTTTACTGTTCTGTTTTTATCATATATGGCTCAATCTCTCACAGCAGAAGAGCTAGCAGCCTACGCAGAACATTGCATAAAGCACGAAATCTGTAGCTCGTGCGACGATTCCTATGTATCTCTGCAGAGAAATTCTTTTGTGGACCGAACGTTGTAATCTGTGAAAGGAATCCACAACCACAGCAGCGTGAGGCAAATGGTGTGACCCCCCCCCCCCCCCCGCGCCCCGCGCCCCTCGCCCTACCTCCATGATGAAAAGCCTCCTCCCCCTCCACGGGACAAACAACATAATATTTATTGTTAGGCTTTAGGCTATAGGTGCAAACTATACATTCTTTCCTGGCAGTTTACTCTAATGTTATAACAACAACAACAACAACAACAAAATAGCAACAAGGCCTAATTCATATGTAGATGAGTGTGTATATATATGTGTGTATGAGTATGAATGGGTTGTGAGTGTGTGTTTATTACAGTATAATAAATGTGTATATAACAGTAGCAATACTTAACATATGCAGTCATCTAGTGATATAGTGATATACCTTTGACTCCCTCCCTTAAATGATGTATTCAAATTGTTACTTTGAACATCCAGACGTACTGTTATGGCGAACTAGTATTATGACAATGTGTGTGTGAGAGAGAGAAGGGAGAGAGAGAGAGTCATACAGACAGGAAAACAGAAACGCAGAGAGTAGAGAGACTGTGTGCGTTTGCGTGCGCGTGTGCGTGCGCGTGTGCATGTATGTTTAAAGTCTTATTATGCTCCATAATCAACATTAACTAATCCCCCCCCCCCTCCCCTTTTTCACATTGTGTGGCAAGTAGTCGAACGAATAATGTAATACTCATAAATATTTTGTTTTGAATATTTTGCTAATTACATGTGCATTTTTTTTTTCTCTTTATGACTTGACCTTACGCCAACTGCAGGGAGTAAGAGTAAGTATATATAAATACATGTTATGTTTACAGATAGTGACAGCTTTTTTTTTTTTTTTTTTCATCGTTGTGATATCAGTGTCAAACATCGACAGTCTTAAGAAGACAGAAGCAAATTGGTTAAGAGTATAATTAAATGTTTATGTCTTATGCTAGCTGTAACAAGGAAAGATCGAGTTTTGAATGATAATATCAAGAAAAGAATCGGTAAAAAAACCACAACTGAATTTTATTGGCGAACAAAAGATGAAATGGTTCAGCTTTGCAACAAGGTTGGGGAACAGACAGGCAAGTGCACACAGCAGTGTTATACAGATACAGAGATAACAGACAGGCAAGTGCACACAGCAGTGTTATACAGATACAGAGATAACAGACAGGCAAGTGCACACAGCAGTGTTATACAGATAGAGAGATAACAGACAGGCAAGTGCACACAGCAGTGTTATACAGATACATAGATAACAGACAGGCAAGTGCACACAGCAGTGTTATACAGATACAGAGATAACAGGTCAACAGGTCAACAGGTCAACAGGTCAACAGGTCAACCACGCAGAATAAAAGTACAAAAATAAAGGACACTTTTTCACGCCTTTAGGCGTATAGGGCATATAGGGCTAGACCTATATTTTTATAGACCAATCGGCACACTATGGTGATGTGGTCAGCATCACGTCGGCCACCTCTACTTCCCGGTACTGCACCCGGTACCCACTCAAAGCTGTGTCGACCTGGGAGCCAAGGTCATTTTTGAAAAAAGTCCGGCTCTGCCAGGGAACGAACCCACGACCTTCCGATCCGCGGCGAGCGTCTAGCTGCCCCACAGTGGGACTCCCACCCAGAATATGGACTGCATAAATATCAGAAACGCAGAGAAGTACTATACACGAATGGAACAGAAGGACTTGCTCAAGAGATCTCCTCCTGACATGATGCTGGGAGAGAAAATAAGAAGCAGAAGAAGTGACAATCTCGCTCTGTAGAAATATTGACAAATTAAAGCCGTATGCACGTATTTTAACACTGCATATGTTTCGTCATAACTTCACCGTCTGCCTTTTGATAATCATTTACTGGAAAACATCGTGATAACTGGAAAGATCAGTGGAAAGAGGGGTAGAGGCAGACCAAGAGAGATGATGCTAGATGTGCTGAAGCGATGGGATGGAGGGATATCATCAATAGAGTTGTTCCGGGCTACCAGGGATCGTGATCTGTGGAGATGCATAAGTACCTACGCCAACTGGAAGGACACATGATGATGATGATCTACGACCACGATTTTAATCACCACTTTTGTCCTTCGTATACGTCTTTACCTTGACAGAAACACATGTTGTAGTTTTTTCCCTTTCTCCCCAGACGCACTTGCTCTTTTTCACTGCTCTCGCCTTTACTTTTGTCTTCATAATCATCGTTTTTAGTTGTCCTCATCTTCTTAACCTTCCTTACTTCTTCACCTCTCCATCTCTCACCCTTTTTAAATCCCCCATTCACTCGTCCTCTCCACGTCTCTCTTATCCCCCCCCCCCTTTTATTTCGTGTCCTTCTCCTGTTTTAAAATCTCCATAACCCCCCCCCCCCCTTTTTTTCCCTTTTCTGTTCATCTCTTTCTTATACCCCAAAGAAACCCTTCGAGAACAAGTGAAAAATTACATTATCACATAGACTGCTGGAGAAACTGCATGTATCAAATGGTTTTAGAAGAAAACTATCAACTCGTTTAGGTATCTAACTATATTGTGGCAACAGCTCTCACCCCTCCTTCCAGCCTAATAAAACCATTCAAGAACTAGTGAGAAATTAAATTATCATATCATAAAAACTGTGAACAATTTCATGTAACAAATTGTTTTACAAGTAAAGTATCCAATAGTTCGGGCATCTAACCAGATTGTAGCAAATACAAATTACTTGCTTGCTTATTGTACCCCACCAGGACATCACATAAGCAAAAAACACTCGGTGACACAATGTGCCACCATGCGGATGAGGATAACCGTGGAGAGGTCCCAAAAACCCCTTTCAGCCGTTATGGCCACAATTGTGGCCCAGCTATATTCGCCCCCCCCCCTTTTTTTGCAAAAGCCAGGGCGGGCTTCAAATAACGAAAAATTGCATCCCACCAGGGGATGACGATGTGTAAATATAGGTTGTTGCGTATCCTTTACAGACATTGCAGAACCAACCCCAGCAGCCCCTGGCTGTTGTGTTGTGTGGTTTTTCTAGGCAAATTTACATCCAGTAGTTTGCCATTGCTCCCTGGACGGTCGGCTTTCTTGATACCACTGTCGAAACCATAGCAACGCGCATGGCCCGCAGCTGGGATTGAACCCGGCATCCCCGCTTTACGAAGCGTTCCAATCGACTTAGCCACAGAGCCCACATGTTAATATAGATTACCATCATATGCTTTACTTAAAAGAAAAGCTATGCGTGCAGGATTGAGCTCACAACGAAAATAAATTGACGGCATTAATGACATTGTTCATTGACTTGAAATTACACAAGCTAGTGTTGCCATCAGAAAATTGATCGAAACTTTACCTTTTCAGGACGCTTGATGGCAAAAGTAGGTGATGATGTTAATTTAAATGATATACTATGTAATGTTTTTCCTCTTAAATGTGTTTCTGGCACCTCTCCACGTTTGATCATCATCCACATGGTGGCATTTTGTGTTACCGGGTGTTTATCGCTTGTGTGATGTCCTAGTGGGGTACAACTTACCTTACAAACCCAATAATAATATTGGATCATCTGTCGTCTCGATACGAGACGCAACTTTTCGTTATTTTAAAGCCCCAACCCGGTTGTTCTCGGAGCTCTAATAAAACCCAACGGTTGACCAGGGTTTCTGGGACCTCTCCACGGGTGATCCTTATCCGCATGGTGGCACTTTGTGTCACCAGGTGTTTATAGCTTGATGGAAGTGCAGGTGGGGTTGAATCTCACTCACTCACTAAACCCGTAATTTAAATGTATTATCTGCTGACATCTGGTGTACTGACACATGTGTTTACTTCTCTCTTCTTGCACACATGCAGCTGGTAAGTAAAATCATTCAAATCGGTGTTTGTAATTTGTATTCATAGACAGTAGCTTGTTTTATTTAATATATCATTTTCCCCTTTATCGTCGCATAATCTCCGAATCGTTTTTATCCAGGGAGATTTGTATAAGGTTCTGCTTTTTTGCTCTTCTGGTTGCGTCGTCCATAGAAACTCTGGAACATTGTAGTTTTCTAATGGTATCTTCCTATTCTGTTCTTGATCTGCTCGTGGTCTGCGTCCTTCTCCTTTGTTGGTGTACTCCTTGTAAAAGGTAACTAAAGGTTTTTTTTTAAAGACCAATCGGCACTTTTTTTATGGGGAAAAAGGGTATTCTCTGTTGAGCTGGACAATCATTTGATTTGATGTCTGTGTGCAAGGTAATATTAGTTCTGTGTCGACTGTTTCTCTTAAAACTTCATTCCTATTTAGGGCCGCGTTAGCGCAGTCGATAGAAGACTCGCTTTTAAATCCAGCTGCGACTCACTGCAGCCCACGGCCGGTGTTTGAAACTGGACGGTTCCCGGGATTCAACCACACTCTGGGGTAAATAGGGGAACGTCGCTGAAGCTACGGAGTTTCATGCGGATGGCGACACAGACGCACAGTTTCTTATCAGCTGTCCGTAGTGGTGGCAGAGCACTTAAGTTTTATAACCGTGTGAAATGTCGCTGGTTCACACCTCCCTTTACCTCTACATTTCTATTTTATCTCTTCTGGTTACTCTTTCAGATATTTTTTTCAAATATTGTCATGCAAATTGTTTTACGCTGGGCATATCGCAGGTTAGACAAAAGTGCTAACTAGATCTCATCGGTTTAAGCTTTCTCAGGTTTCACTATGAATTCCACAAGGAGATTTTGTTATTGCCATAGATAGAGTCAATTGCAGCAGTAGCTAAACACAGTGTAGCAGTAGTTTTCTTCCTGCTTCTTCATGCCTTATTAGTACGAGTTCTTCTTCTTGTTTTTCTGCCTTTCAACCCCCCCCCCCCCCCAGGAGCATAGGCCCCCAACCAACTCACACCACGTCGATCTATACTTTATTATCGCATGCAGCTCTCCCCGTGTCCTCCTCATCTTTTTGACTTTACTTCTTCTACTAGAAGAGCATCTTCTCATTTTGGTTGGCTGGGTTTTTCGTGTTTTTCTTTTTGACTTTACTATGGTTGATTGGTTTTTGTTGCTAGCGGTTTTTTATTAACAGGATGAGGTAGCCAACCTTAAGCCCAACACTCTCATAAGTCGCCTCTTACGACATGCCTGACAGGGTGTACTGTTACTATTATGTGCTTTCCGGAGGGCCCCGGTGACACACGGCGACTAGTACGAATTACCCAGTGACAAAAATGCTAAAACTGAAATCGATTTTAGAAAATGCCTTCCATAAAAACTGAGATGCATTTTTCAACAGGTTGTATTTTCTAAATGTAACAGAAATATAACAGCACCATACTGCCTACCAATTTACCGGAACGGGTTATGTTTACAGTTATATCATCTTACTTTCAGAAGGGAAAACTGATACTCTTTTTGTTGCCCAGAGAAATGTCAATACTTGACTTTTGTTTCCATTACATTATTGGTTCAGGAAATGGTTATAATAATTGATTCATGTGCTGAAATATTGTTGCTTTTTTTACAGTGTTGATAGGGTACGAGACATTGAAAAATCGGACAAAGTTGTCCACAAAGTCTTTGATCTGTCCGGAATGTGTGGGAGTCTTAGCCTGGCACGTGTGGAAATGATGCTTTGCGTGATAATGACCATCAGTGACACTTAACTGATTGTTATGAGGTTGTTCTTAGAGGTTATGAATGCGGTTTCAGAATTCCGCCATATTGTACGAAATCCGCTCTAGACAGCTGTTTGTTTCATTTTTCCTCTCCATGTTTGCGGTCTGTAAGATTACCAGTAGTGGGAATCAAACGATGGTAAATCTCCTTAAACCGTAAAATGAATGAAGTTCAACCCTACCAAGAACGCCTGGCGACACAAAGTGCCACCATTCGGATGAGAATCACCCAGGCGCATGTCCGAGAAACCCCGTTCAACCGTAGGTTATATTAGGGCCACTGACAACAGCCGGAGTGGGGCTTTATAATAAAGAAAAATCTGGTCCCGTATAGGGAAGGCGTGTTAATGCAACTCCTGATTAAACCACAAAGCCGTTAGCCCGATTACATTGATGCACCACAGAACGGTTAGAAAGTAACCCGTAACACGGTACAGGTGGGTCTTGATTCCACGGATTGCTCTGTGTTGATTTAATACTGGCAAGCTAATTGATCCTTCAAGAAAGCAAAGACAAATTAATTACAATTGTCATCTCAACAAATAAGTTTGGCTGCAATGGATCCCCAATGGTACATCTTCTTCTTCTTCTTTATGCTTCTGAGCCCTTGAGGTTCATTGCTGCAGATATCACCCGCCTCCATTCATCTCTCTGGTTGGCCTTCTCATTCCATTTGGTGACACCAATTGTTTGCATGTCTGTCTGGACGTTATCTCTCCATTGACTCCTTGGTCTGCCTCGTGGTCTACGGCAATTCATCTTCCTCGTGTATACAGTTTTTACTTCTCTGTCACTTGACATTCTTTCTATATTTCCCAACCATTTCAACCTATTAGCTCTCATGATACCAGTGATCAATGGTGACTTAAACAGATTATGAATTTCGTTGTTACTTCTAACTCACCATTCACCGCTGTTTGCATCTTTGATAGGTCCAAAAATTCGTCGTAATACTCTGTTCTAGTCTGTTATAACCTGTAATAAGGCTTCATCTCTTTTAGTTGTGCTCCAGAGCTCCACTGGTACATGCAACAAGAACATTGAAATACGTCTCTGAGAATAGAGATATGCCGAAGAATAGGTCGTATTGATGGAAACAATAAATAGTCTAATTAGAAGGTTCTGGAAAGACTATGGATAAAAAGAGAGTTACGGAAATATATAAAAAAGTAACAACTAAAATAGTTTGGCCCCAGTAGGAAATGCAACACTCTTTAAAAAAAACATACTTGAGAAAATATCCCGGACAAGAGATCGCAGAAGGTAGACAACGATACAAGTTTGAGGACAACATCAAGAGTTGGACGAACAGCAGTCTGAGAGAGTATACAACTAAGACATAAGACTGAGCGTATTTTAAGGAGGTTAAAGTCGAAAAATTTACTTCATTGCAATGGATTTTACCCCATGTGTCTCGGCCTTATTCAGCAGAACGGCTAGCCGCCTGCCAGGGGCGTAGCACCAAGCACCAACTCTCCGGCGACGATCCCCAGTGATTTCCGAAAAATTTACACTCGTGAACTTAACGGCTCAAAAACATACTACAAAAAGGCATTCACACAAGCTATGCCAACAGCAAAAGACAGGAAACGATATCTAACTTCTCTCTGTGATTCTCTACGGCATAAACTATAGTTCAAGGGGAATTAGAAGAAAGAAGAATGTATCATTTATATCTTTGATAGACGAACTTCAAAATGTATTTGCTAACGCATTGTATTTTTTTTCCATCCCAACACACGCACACCTGTCCTGTATATTTGCAGCAGTGTCAGGTAAGTACAGTCTGTGGCAGAGGCAATGTAACTATGTTACAACCAGGGTTGCGACGTGGTTAAGCTTTTAGCTTCCCGACCTTAATGT
Source organism: Candidula unifasciata (assembly GCA_905116865.2). Taxonomy (NCBI): domain Eukaryota; kingdom Metazoa; phylum Mollusca; class Gastropoda; order Stylommatophora; family Geomitridae; genus Candidula; species Candidula unifasciata. The sequence goes on from CAJHNH020000106.1 coordinate 147,159, forward strand.
GGCGGGTTCGTATCACGGACAAAATCGTTCCGACCAATAATGCAGTTTTCACGAAGATAGATAGGGCTCACAGTTTGAACGACTAAGCTCGAGATTTGTACCACCATGTTCTGCGCAGATAGACCAAACGATCTGTGATAGCTCAAATGCAGTCTTCCGCTTCTTTTCCCCCTCTTCCTGCCTTTTCCCTCCCACTCCCATTTCTCATCCCCCTCCTCCGTCTTCTTTTCCTTCTTCTGTTTCTTCTTCTGTTTCTTCTACTTTTCTTTCTTTCTTTCTTTCTTTCTTTCTTTCTTTCTTTCTTTCTTTCTTTCTTTCTTTCTTTCTTTCTTTCTTTCTTTCTTTCTTTCTTTCTTTCTTTCTTTCTTTCTTTCTTTCTTTCTTTCTTTCTTTCTTTCTTTCTTTCTTTCTTTTTCTTTTCTTTCTTTCTTTCTTTTTCTTTTCTTTCTTTCTTTCTTTCTTTCTTTCTTTCTTTCTTTCTTTCTTTCTTTCTTTCTTTCTTTCTTTCTTTCTTTCTTTCTTTCTTTCTTTCTTTCTTTCTTTCTTTCTTTCTTTCTTTCTTTCTTTCTTTCTATTTCCATTTTGCTTTCCTAATCTTCTTCAACGCTTTCACCGGCAATAAACTATAATGGAAAGTTAAGGTTGTTCGTCCACATCTTGACTTTGTTCTTCTTCAAGACCTTTAGTTTTGCGTGCACATCCGTTTTACAAATCCGGTTTACTTGCGTACAGTCTGTTGGTTCCTCGCTTCCCAAACAGATGAGCTCTGACTTGGAAGAAAACATTACTACCTAGTCTCCTTTTACAAGCTGGTTGTTAGGCCGCAGTGAGTCTATTTCTGTTTCACCCACTTCTAGGGCCCCGGAACCCACACGACGAATCAAAGGCGGTCAAGGCAACACTCTCCAAACGTGTTCATGACTTGAATGAATGCGGGCACACAGTGTAATTAGAAACCTCGTGAAAATTACATGAACATCGCTACGCCACCTTAGAGATAGGAATAACGTATGCTTTGAAGTTGGATTGCTTTGGACTGATAGAGAATGAAACAACAGACTGCCGGCAAGCTTGGCTCCCCAACTGGCAGTTCTACTGAGGATTCACAAACGACGAGTAGCAACAACTTCTAAATGTCCTGACCGTAGTTTTGTTATGCTTGAGTTATTGTAGTAGTAGTAGTAGTTAGTAGTAGTAGTAGTAGTAGTAGTAGTAGTAGTAGTAGTAGTAGTAGCAGTAGTAGTGGTAGTAGTAGTAGTTGTAGTAGTAGTATTAGTAGTGGTAGTAGTAGTAGTAGTAGTAGTAGTAGTAGTGGTAGTAGTAGTAGTAGTAGTAGTAGTAGTAGTAGTAGTAGTAGTAGTAGTTGTAGTAGTAGTAGTAGTAGTAGTAGTAGTAGTAGTAGTAGTAGATTTTTACCCCACCACGACATTACACAAGCAATAAACACCTGATGACACAAAGTGCCACCATATTGATGAGGTTCACCCGTGGAGAGGTCCCAGAAACCGCGTTCAGCCATTAGACCATATGTATGGTCGGGCTATATTGCGGCCCCTAGCAAGAGCCAGGGTGGAGCTTGAAAAAAAAATTGCATCTTACAATGAGCTAACTGGATTGGGATATACATTATGTGATCACTAGCAGATATAGCCTATATCAGGAGAAAGAAATCTTATCTGCACAGTTCTTGGCGGCAGCATTAGCCGTGCAGCTCTAAACCCTCAGACTCTAAAATCACCTCCGTCTTAACAGCAAAAGTGGAAATACGAGCAGTAGAGGCTTTTGACCATAGACTTGTGAGCCACCGTGGTGTAGCAGCTAGACACTCGCTTGTGGATTCGAAGGGCGTGGGTTGAAATCCCAACAGAGCCGGATATTTTACAGAAAAGACCTCGGCGACCAGGTTGAGACAGCCTTAAATAGGTATCAGGTGATGTCATGGAAAGTAAATGCGGCCGGCGTGATGTTGTCCATATTTACCTACCGGGTCTGGGTTGGTTTTGAAAATACGAATATACGCCTAGCTGTAAATGCACATACACATGAAGGAGTTAGTAAAGTTCATTTTACCATTTGCTTGGCGTACAAATTGTGGGGAAGCAGAGCACAGTGCACGAAACAAACCAGATCGGACGTTTCTGCCATGGCCTTTCTCGACATGAACTAAAAAAAAAAAAGGCAGAGTACTCCAACCATCAGTGCCCACCTGGGGTCACGTGATGAGCTAAACAAACTTGCTGAGGACAGAAACAAAAAATCAAATCAATGTTACCTTTTTAGTCACAGTCTACTTGTTTGATTTCTTAGTATTAGCGTGCCCACAGTCACTCATATTTTCACAATTAAATGTTAGGAGGAAAGTTGATTTAAGTTTGCTTTACTGTCTTTGTTTTTTGAAAACCGTTTAGTTTTGTTCTTAATTATGGAGACAGCCAAATGTTTACAACATATTTAATTGATTTCTTTTTGTTTTCCTGCTGCCAGTCACATCCAAGGGTAAGTCTGTTGAAACGACTGTCTGCTTTGTGCGTTTCTTACCGGAGGGCGAAGTAATTTAAACAAACCTAAACACAGAAATGTAAGAGACAATATGCATTCTTGGGCCACGTCTTGAAAAAGAGAAAACTGGAGCACATCGTGACGGTGGGAAAGTTGGAGGGGGAGGGAGAAAGAGGCAGAGGGAGACCGATAGAGAAGATGGTGGATAGTTTGACATGATGGCATGGAAGATCATATGTGTCAGAATTGACTGAAAATATACGAGACGGGAGATTGTAGATAACACTTAAATACCAACGTCACACGGTATGGACTGTAAGACGAAGGTGGCGGATGTACATGACTACTAAGACTACTATCAGGTATGGACTAAAAAATGGTCGTGGATAGACATAACAACCAATGCCACCAGGTATGGAATATAAGAAAAGGATTGTGGATAGACATAACAACCAATGCCACCAGGTATGGAATACAAGAAGAGGTTTGTGGATAGACATGACAACTAACGCCACTAGGTATGGAATACAAGAAGAAGGTTGTGGATAGACATGACACCCAATGCAACATGGCATGGACTGTGAAAAGATTGTGGATAGAGGTGATACCAACGCGACACGGCATGACATATAAGAAGAAGGTGGTGTATAGACATGACTATCAACGGCACACGACATGCAATATAAGAAGAAGGTTGTGTATAGACATGACTATCAACGGCACACGACATGCACTATAAGAAGAAGGTGGTGTATAGACATGACTATCAACGGCACACGACATGCACTATAAGAAGAAGGTGGTGTATAGACATGACTATCAACGGCACACGACATGCACTATAAGAAGAAGGTTGTGTATAGACATGACTATCAACGGCACACGACATGCACTATAAGAAGAAGGTTGTGGATAGACTTGACTAACATCACCACTTGGTATAGACTATAAGAAGAAGAATAAACACAGAAACAAACAGATTAGAATGAAACTCTTAAGTGACAGCCATTGCAGACATTGGTGCATCTTCCACATTTGATCATAAACTCTTTTACTAGTTCCACCCCAGTGAGTTAGATGGCAGTTTTTATTCAATAGGAAACAACAATCTGTTACTTTGAATGAGTTGTAATAATAAAGATCGAATAACAAGAGGAGCTTGAGTAACATCTGGCATATAATGAACTGATAGAACTCAAGAGTTGGACACAACAAGTTTAGCAATGTATTACATGTGCTAAAATGACCTGGCTGAATGGACAGTTCTCAAACAGGCACAGATGAAAACGTCCACAGCCAACCGCGAATTTAGATCAACCTGACATCCCCCTCCCCCCCCCCCCCGCGCCCCCACCTAGCCCTAACCCCTTTGTCAAATTATTTTAAGGGGAGTAAAGGGCTTTGTGGAGGTCAACAGAAATTAAAAGAAATACAAAACTAAAAATTTTTTATTCTAATGTCAAATCAGTACTATTGTTTGGAGCGGAAACATGGAGAACAACCAAGGCAATTACTAATAAATTACAGACATTCTTTAACTGGTGCCTGCGCAGAATAAAGGGAATTAAATGGTATGATATAATAACTAATGTAGAACTTTGGGAGAGAACTAAACAGGCCTTAGTGGACCAAGAGGTGAGGAAAAGACGATGGCGTTGGATAGGATACACACTGAGAAAACAGGAGAACAGCATAACTAGAATGTCTTTGCATTGGCTTATGAATAAAGGAAGGCCAAATAAACATGGGGAAGAGAGCTGGAGAATGAAGTTAGAAAGATGAGGAGGACATGGGAGA
>CAJHNH020000106.1:156290-316290 GCA_905116865.2 Candidula unifasciata
TAGACTATAGCCCCCAAAAAAGAACAATACTAGTTTCCCAAACAAATGATCTACTAGCCTACAGCGACGTCCCCCCATTTACCCCAGAGTGTAAACTCTTGTACCTATTCCATAGAGGCTGGGTGTAACCCGGAAACCGTCTGGTTTCGAACACCGGCCGTGGGCTGCAGCGAGCAACCCCGGTCGCTGATGTGGAGTTTTAGGATTTCAAAAAAATTCGGAACATAACAAGGGAGATAATAATATACTGAATAGGAAATGGCAGCATTATCTCTCTTTCACCCCTTCTAGGACTGCAGTCTGTAGGATAAACATCTCAAAGACGAGAATCAAACAGGTACTAATCCCCCAAACCATGTTTAACCTAAAGCAGTATAGCACAGATATATTGGGGCGAGGAACAGACGACCTTTTTTGTTAATTTCTTTTTCTTGGTCGTCCCCTCCCTCTTGATATATTTACCTTTCATGTTGATTAGCTCTCATTGCATATCTAGTTTCCTCCTTTCTAGGACGAAATATTTTGTTATTTTGCCAGGGACCGCAATATAGGAAGGCCATAAATATGGCCTATTGTCTGATCGCGGTTTTTGGGACCTCTCCACGGCGATCCTCATCCACATGGTGGCACTTTGTGTCATCGGGTGTTTATCGCTTGTGTGATGTCCTAGTGGAGTAGAAAGTCAGTCAGTCATTAGCTCCCATTATAAAGCCAAACCATGTAAATTTCTAACGAATTTAATTTATAGGTGCTCTCTTATATTTGCTTAGTCATCGCCTTGTGGGATGTAATTTTTTATTATTTGAAGCCCTACTCTGGCTCTTGCCAGGGGCCGCATTATCATTCAGCCATAAATATGGTCTCATGGGTAAACACCGTTTCTGTGACCTCTCCACGGGTGATCCTCATACACATAGTGGCACTTTGTGTCATCGGGTGTTTATCGCTTGTGTTATGTCCTCGTAGGAAAAAGAAGATAGATAGATTTATTTATAGGTGTGATTTTAATAATTCTTGTAATTTTTTTCCCTTCCCGTGTGATTCCTATTTCTTGATTTGTTCACCACCTTTCTCAAAAATCTTATTTTCCAGGAGGTCAGATTTCTTTCACGTTCTTTATTCAATGTATAGAAACTAACGAGCTCAGTCAATTTATGGAAAGTCCCTACTATTCATGTTTATGAGGCTGCACCGACCCCAGAGCTGTACTGATCGGTACCGACCACAAAGCTGTACTGATCAGCGCCGACCGCAAAGCTGTACTGACGGTACCGACGCCAAAGCTGTACTGACCGTCGCCGACCGCAAAGCTGTACTGATTGGTACAGACTCTAAAGCTGTACTGATCGGCACCGACGCCAAAGCTGTACTGATCGGCACCGAACCCAAAGCTGATCTGATCGGCACCGACCCCAAAGCTGATCTGATCGGTACCGTACCCAAAGCTGATCTGATCGCAGGGAAAGCCGCGTCTGTCAATGTCAATGTTAACCTAATATATGTATCTGGATTTCTTGTCTGCAGTCCATCTTCAACCGAGAGCCGATATTGCCTGTCAGCCGAGAGGAACGTCAAAGGACTGAAGCCATACTGCAAGCAGGAGAGGAACTCAAGAGGAATTTACGGAGTCTTAGAAACGGGTTGAGATCTAAATTGTTTGAATTGTTACGGCCATCTTTCGAAGGAAGCTCAGAGGAAAGCAAAGAAGTATAGCTGTGAAGGTCAGTGAACTATTCTCTAGTTATAAAATATTATTTTATGTTGTTGTGTTATCACAGTAGACATCGTTACACATTAGGCATTCCCATACATAATAAGTCCTGCGATGCAGTAGCCACTCCAAAGTACATTTACTAAATGTTACACACAGTATAAGATTGACGAATTAACCTTGTGTTATTGTGGATTGGCACTTGAGACAACAGATCATCTCCTGCAAGACTGTCCTAAATACAACGTGATTCTCTGCTGGGTTTGTCCTTCAAACAAAAAAACAAACAAACAAAAAAAAAGGAAAAAGGGGGGAGGGGGGGGGGATGTTCAGTCTTTCAGTCTTGGTCTTGATTTTTTTAATTATTATTATGTTACCAGTGGCTGTCCAGAATTACTATAGTTTCTTGCCCTTTTTATATTCATCATATTTTATCCATGATTTAAAGTTAGTTGCTTATCCTATACAGGACTTTGCAGAACCAACTCCAGCATTCTTTGGCTGTTGTGGTTTTTCTAGGCAAATTTTACGTTCAGTAGTATTTAATTTTATTCGTACTAAACTGTCAGCTCTCCGTACACTGTCAAACCCAACGCAAGACAAATCTTTCGCAGCTGGGATCGAAGTCAGCACCGTGGCATTATGAAGCGCCTTCTCAACGCCTTAACCACAGACGTCAATTTGTTTAAGTTACTTTTTAAAAATCTGAGTAAAAACAATTAGTGATCGAGATAGCAACACAGTCTTACTGTCTCGACAATTAAGGTTTGGAAATCAGCTGCATGCGATTGGCTAGCAGACTGCTTTGCGTTTATTTTGACAACTTTATAATCAGCATAACAAATACTATACAACAAGCCTCTCTCATTAAACATCAGAAAAAGAGTGCTGAAATGGTTATGTTAAACCAGAGCTGGTGTGTGGCTGTCTACCTTGGAATGTTGAACAAATTAGGTTATGAGTTATGAGTTAGATTATCTTCACAGCACTCCGGACACATCCATAGGCGCGCAGATTCCCCTCTCAACATATTCATCAGCGTCGTGCGGTTGACAGTACCAGTCCTATGTTGGTTAATGTCACATATCACTCCTGTCGCGTGCCTAATGTAAGGATTTCTCCTTCAGAACCAACAGCACTCAGAGATAATTATGTTGAGTCGTTTGGCTCGTATTGGTCTAAGGGATTCCCCGTGGCCAATATACGCTCAACTTATCTCTGGAGTAGGGCAAATCAAGTATTGGCACTACAAAATATGTCAGTATATGAATACAATATTTCTAGGCACACTTGGCTGGACACCCCCCACTACTTACTAAAGAAAGCCCCCAGGTTATGATAATTCATTATCATAACCATGTTAACACATATAATGAAGATACATATATAGACAACTGCTAAACACTTAAAAAGGTGAAATAGAGACACCTAAGTCAGCCATGAAAATGAACGCATGTAATCAGTGTAATATACATATAATAATGAAGTGAATTCCAGCTATCAGTGGAAGAATATCAGAATATGTCTAGATACCAAAGATACTACACAGACATCAGGTCTTGAAGATGACTCTATGTCATCATTGGGAAACATAGGAGCTGTGAGGCACAAAGCAAATCAGGCATCAAACTTAGCTTCTCTTCTTTCTGTCTATGATGCCTCCCTCAGCTCCGGATGATTCGACTGTCTTTGACTCTGAGAATTCTGCTCCACTGGATCAAGTGGTAAGATAGTACCTCACCATAGAGGACACAGCACTGTACTGGTACTTAGCAAGTCTATATCACCAGTTAGGACACACATTGTCTTTGAGCTCCACTAAGCTCTAGCACTGGTAGGCTGTTTGAGTTATAAGCTCCCACATATTGATAATGTCAGGAACCGTCACAGGTGTTAGCTGGTGGGTAGATGGTTTATGGTTTATTTATGGTTGATTTATTCATGGTTGGTGGGTGTTGGTTGGACTGTGAAACTTCTGCCAGCTCCTCACAAATGATTTATCCTGTCAAGAAAATAACTCAGAATTAGTCATCACCAAGAGGGTAACATCTTGACAGGAAAGACAGAACAAGCATTAGTCATCAACCCCCATCTGCTTATTCCACCCTGCTCTCCTGTTTCATTCCTCAGAATGCCTCTCCAGACCCGGAGACCCAAGTCTCCTATATTCATCTGTCTGTTTAGTGCAAGAGAAGGCAAGTCAGATATACAGTGGAGATAGATAGAGTTTTCTAACACATATATCACTCTCTCTCTCCCCTCCCCTCTGCACACAGACACCAATATTTACTGTCAGTACATTTATTTCTTATGCCACTCAAAGCTAGTCTTAACATTCATTGATCTGGGTCAAACACACTCCACACACTGGCCGACAAAGTCCTGACCTAATTCTGTCCCCATTTTGTATGCACAAACTTCTAAAGTTAGTTTAAATAGTACACACTTGTAAGGTTTTAGGTTTACCAGTATGAGTGGTTTATTTAAGGCATAGGCTATTTAGTCTGTACAGGGGAAGGTCTACGTTCGAATCCGCTTCTCTAGCGATGAAGAACGGTCGAATTATGTGTGATCCCACAGCCGATACTGATCTCTCTACAGCAGTGACTACTTTACAGACATCATTTTAGGTACTCGTAAACTATAATTAACTTACCCAAGCATATGCAAAAACTGAGACATTCCAGATCGCCTTGTGAAATTGAATTTATACAGGCATAGATTGACACGTCTGGACGCTTGGAAGCCGGCAAGATTGAATGGCGCAAATTAAGTACTTCAAGCGTTGGTAAAAAAGGAGTCCCTAGTATACATGGGCAAGGAGTAAATCGGTTTCAAAGAAACCTCAAATAACTCCCCTAATATATATCAAAGATATATACATTTAAAAGTGGAGTTTAGTTAAAGTAACCAGAAAATGTAGACATAATAATGTTGTCCAATAAAGGCCTATATATATATATAGATATAAGGGACTATATCTTTCCGGGCGAGTCCAAGTTTGAATTTTGTGCCGATTACAGGTAAGTTAGGTTACCAGTCTTACGGACTGATGCGTAATGGCTTATCATTTCACGACAGTTAACAAGACTTCGTGTGCGTCCAGTGTACTTATCATGCTTCGTTATGCCGATTTTACTCCCAATTCACGTATTCTTAGAAGTGATGTGGACACGTTGCTTCCAAAATCCTCAGAACGTCCTATCTCTCTTAGAGCAATGACAATGTCTGTGATCCATGGGCCGGCCATCTTCAATTAATGCAGTACCTGCCAGTCTATCGGCTCTCTCATTACCAACAACGCCTGCATACCCTGGGACGAATATGAAAGTAACTGCACACACAGGAGAACTTTGCAATGACTCAAACCACTGTCTGCTTAACCAGCCTGGCACGACCCGCCGGATCATACTCAAATAATCACTCAGCACACACACGCGGGAATAGTCCTGTGATCCCAGCCAACAAATTAAGTACTTCGAGAGGACGGAGAAGTGGTTTCTGAGATGCTTGATGTGGAAGCCGTGCACAGACAGTGACCAACAATGGCTGCTTAAAAATGTCAAATGAAGTTTGAAAACTGTATACATTTATAAGCAAAAGACGGACATTGTTCTTTGATCATGCAGTAGGAAGAGAGACATTGGAGAATACAGCGGGGACGGGAAAGCTCTACGGTAGAAGATGCAGAGGTAGACCCAATGAGACAATGCCTGATGTCCTGAAGTGAAGGCGTGGTAGAATGTCATCAGTGGAGTTGATTCATATACCAAGGACTGAGAGCTGCAGAGACATGAGGGCTTACGCACTGGGCAGGACACATGATGATGATGAATCACATACTATTTAAGCAATGGCAAACTATTAAAAGTAAAATTGCCTAATATAGCCACACAACATTCAGAAACGCATGGCTTTGATTTGCGACTTTCTGGAGAAGAAGTGCGTCTAAATTTTCTAATATAACTTGCAGACAGAAAATTAACAGTCCCTAGGCAAAATGCAGTTTACTGGCCAAGACCATCTCCATCTCCACGTCTTTGAGCGTTTAGGGCATATATTGCTAGACCTATATTTGATAGACCAATCGGCACAAGATGGGTGATATGGTCACCATCACACCGGTCGCCTTTTTTCCCAGGACTGCATAGGAAAAAAGTGTGGTTTCGCGAAGGAGCGAATCCACGACCTTCCGATCTGTGAGCGTCTAGCTGCCCTGTCACGGCGCCTCCCTCTACCACATATATTTCATGAAAACGATGGTACGCTATTATACTATTATCACTGGTTGCCGCCACTACGCGCATTTATGGATGACACGACTATAATAACGGGCAGCGAGGAATCTGCCCGCACGATCCTGGAAGGATTGGACGCGGTGGTCCAATGGAGCGGTATGCAGTTCAAACCGCAGAAGTCGAGGAGTCTGTCAATCCATAAGGGCAAGGTGTCGACAATCAGTTTTACGGTGGCAAGGAACAAGATCCCCACGGTTCTGGAGGAACCGGTGAAGAGCCTCGGTCGCGTTTACGATTCGAAGTTATCTGATAGAGCGGAGGTCCGGCGAATACACGAGTCACTGGCTACAGGCCTGCTGGCGATCGAGCGATGCAAGCTGATCGGAAAATTCAAGGTATGGTGTCTCCAATTCATGTTGATTCCAAAGCTCCTATGGCCACGGTTAGTCTACGAAGTGACGATGACTGCAGTGGAAACCATGGAGAAGAAAATCAACACAGCCTTGAGAAAGTGGATTGGTGCACCGCCTTGTCTGACCGACGTGGCTCTGTATTGCAAACAGGCTAAGCTGGTACTTCCGTTCAAATCAATAACCGAAGAGTTTAAAGTCGACAAGGTAAGGCTCGCCATTCTCTTACGCGAGTCTTCAGACCCAAATGTCATCTCTGTCCAGCCCGCTCTAAAGACTGGTCACAAGTGGAGGGTCCTCGATGCGATAGAATCTGCCCAGAATGCACTAAAATTGAAAGAGATAATGGGATACACACAAACCGACCGTCGAGGCCTAGGGCACGGGAAAGTCAGTTGGTGGTCAAAGGCCTCAGCCAAAGAACGCCGAGACATGGTAATACAAACGGTGAGGGACAACGAAAACGAGGTTCGGGTCCAGAAAGCAGCCCAGCAGTCGCAGCAGGGCCATTGGGTCAGCCTGGAGAGCGCATTGCCAAGAATACTCACATGGGGTGAGATCTGGCGGATGACCCCGCTGCGACTGAGCTTTATCGTTCGTTCGGCGTACGATGTATTACCGTCCGGTGTTAACATGGTTAAATGGTCTGCGACTAACGATCCGACTTGCCCGTTGTGTAAATCTAAGCAAACTCTTGAGCACGTAGTGTCCGCGTGCAGGAAAGCCCTAGGTCAAGGCCGATACACCTGGCGACACAACAAGGTGCTAAAAGAGTTAGCAGCCGTTGTCGACCAGGCTAGAATGAGGGCTAACACCAGAGCCAGTTCTAGCATCGTCCCCATTCGTTTCCTCAAGGCTGGGCAGGTTCCAAAAGGTAAGGTCAACCAAAACGCATTCGCTCCATCTGTGCTAGACTCAGCGAGGGACTGGTTACTGGCGGTTGATCTGCCGGGCCATGAACGGTACCCCGAGTTGATCCGTAAGACCGGCCTGCGACCGGACATAGTTCTCCATTCTGCGCAAAAACGGCAGCTCATCCTGATCGAGCTGACGGTCCCATATGAGTCGCATATGGAGGAGAATCACATGTATAAGCTCGAGAAATACAGTGATTTAGCAGCCGGTCTGAGGAGAAACGAGGCTTACACAGTACGGATATTTGCCGTCGAAGTGGGAGCGAGAGGCCTCGTTTCCACTTCGCTCTACAATGTGGTTAAAGAACTAGGATTGCGCGGTAATGAACGGAAACGAACACTCAAAAAACTGGGAGAGGTAGCCGAAAGGGCCTCTAGCTGGCTTTGGACGCAACGCAACAACGTAGGGGACGGGCCTCAGTGAGCTGGTCCGGGTGTCTAGTGGAAAAGGGTTTCTCACCCCTTTGAAAGTCCATCGTGTCCGAATTGTCTGCCAGTGTTCCTCTGCCAACTGCTAATAAAAGTCCAACATGTGTCCGGTAAACCAATCGTAAGCTTGTCGCTCGGTCGTCCAGGCATGCTGACTGCTTTAATTAGGCTGCCGCGGCGGCTTCTTATCTCACAGTACCTTCTGCAAAACCACCAAGTCGTCTTGTCTCTGGCCGAAAGAAAAACACCATCCGGTAATTCCGTGCAGCAGGGAACCAGCCCTGAGCTTAATGAACTCAGGAGGGCCCACCTCCGAATGCGTCTAGGAATCGTGGGCCGAAACGCGTGTCGACGAGGATAATTTCTACTGATGACTGGTAGATCCCTGCTGTACTTGCTCCCTGTGAGTTTATTCCTACTGAATCCGGTTTTCTCCTATTGATTTATATGCCTTCTGCCGTTACTCTTTCCAATCAACCGTGGCGCTTGATATGGCCAACATATTTCAGTTTATGAGACAAGACGCTGTTTGCTAGCCTAGACGGTCTTCCTTGATAGTCAGAACTTACAGGATACAATCGACAGCATTTCATTTCAAACACCCCTATTTTCATCCTTATAGACTGCTAGAGAGTCAACGGCTCACAAGCGTATGTTGCTACAAGTAAGCCGTTTTTTAGGTTAGTTGCGTGTCCCTTACAGGACGTTGCAGAACCAACCCCAACAGCCCCTGGCTGTTGTGTGGTTTCTCTAGGCAAATTTATGTCCAGTAGTTTGCCATTGCTTTCTGGACGGTCAGCTTTCTTGATACCACTGTCGAATCCAACGCACGGCGCATGGCCCGCAGCTGGGATCGAACCCGGCATCCCGGCATTACGAAGCGTCCTCATCGACGTAGCCACAGAGCCGACAAGTAAGGCGTATACCCTCAAAATGTTGACCTTGATTTTTTTACTGGTGCTTACCTATTTACTTGTTTTGCCCGGATCTCAAGCGGAATTGGCTAAACCGGATTTCGCGGAGACCGGGTGACGTACTCCATGTGGTCCAGGTTCAATCCCGGGAGTAGGCAGGAAAGCCACATTTTCTCCCAGATTTACGGTATTTACAATGGAATCAAGGCCGAAAAGTTGCGATATCCATAGAACCGAGCCTAAGGGTTAACAACTCATGGCTTCTGGATACTAAAACAAACAATATACTTGTTTTATGGTGTTTAATTTTTGCACTGCTTTTGCCATCCTCCTTTTGATTTCTATTGAAATCAATCTAGTCATCTTCTATCCATAGGTTGATGTATGGAGCCTCTTGCCAAGTACTACATCCGTTTGTCACTGTTTGCCTCCATAGGAATCGGCTGCAACTGATCTCTCTCAGGCGACTGTGTCAATGTTAACTTTCAGGTCATAGTGTCTATGTACTTGATGCGTAGCCTTGGCCTTCCTGCAGATCTTCTCCCTGTTGCCTGTTCACCATCTCATCAGAAGATAATTTGAAATGTGACAGTCCTCCATGAGGGAGACGTCCCAGAGTGCGCAGACGTCCTTGCTGCAATAGTACGGGTATTTATGCTTTTCTGAGTACACAAACATTCGTGGCGACCACGCCTTGCCTGGGGAAGGGGGAAGGATAAAGCGACCTAGCATAAACTGGTTGAGGGCGGATGCTTCATTGGGAGTTAGGAAGGCAGAAGAAGAAGAAGAAGGAACCTGTCCTTGCTTGAAATACAAAGAATGCGTCTACTATAACTAAGTGTGTATTTTAATATTTCCACAGTTCTATAACCATGTGGTGCTGATCAATGCAGTAAACGTGGAAGCAGCGTCTCAAACTGGCCAGAAAGTCTTGTTACTGTTGGCGGCAACTGGAACGACACTTAACATCATCATCATCTCGACAAAACCTTTCCTCAGAAACGATTGATTACCGTTTATGTATTTGTGCTCAACAAAGCATAGCAAGTTATACATTACTTTCTGAAACTAACATAAAGTCTAAACACGATATTTGCTTTTGTTAGTGTTATAGTATATATAAAAAAAAACCCATTAGTTTGTCTAAGCTTTAGTGTTTGTTTGAAATTTATCAAATTTTAATAAACCATTTGCAATTGCTTTTCGGAAATATATTGTATACATCATTATATATAAGAAACAAATGCCTCTTTCCGTTATGAAAACTTTTTAACTAATATTATCTTGGAAAACAACACGTTCTTGAGTTCTATATAATATTCCAATTTACATGAGTAATAGACAATCATTGAATGGCGATACAATAAAAACCGGCTATGAGATTTATTTAAAGAAATAGTTTGATTTACACTGGCATTAAAATCAAGTTACACAGTTAGTCAATTATAAAAAAATATAATGTGCAGGGATAAGACACAGCAATACCGATGCTAAACAACTCTGTGCTAAAAATTAGTAAACTATTTTTTTAGTTAAGATAAGCTTTTATTGCTCTATGTGCAGTATTATTAATTACCATTATCGTACACAGTTGCAGAAGTTAACGAAACCGGTTTGATAAATTATCATTATTGTTAGTCGTTTTATCCCAATTGCTTAACCAGCGTACGCTATCAAATCTATGTGTATAACGAATAAAACTAAATTGAAACGTTGAGCCGTAGGTGTTAAATTAGGCGGTGAAACATCAAACTAGGGAGTTACATAAATAGAAGCAACAACTGTAATTTCTTTTAAACATAATATAGTGGGTGATTTGGTCAACATAGCACCGGCTGCTCTTACTTTCCCTGCTATTTTATGATACAATTTTAGACTGAATTGATATTTTCTAAGTGTGCAAAATATTGTACAGTTCGATTATGTTTAGTTTTAGAATGTTTGCTGTTTCAACAAAATGTAAAATAATGCAATAAACATTTGTAGTCACAGTGGTGACTCTTTCTGGCTAGAAACGAGTCTGTTGTTTTATGGATTTTGTCTATGTTTTTGAACACCGGTATTTAGACAATGCAAAACTAACTACTATGTCTTACTGAGGCCCTGTCAATTTCGATATACTTAAGATCACTCCGGACTTTTCGGAAATAGAAGCAGTCATAAACAAACGTTCCAGAGAGGTCAAAACATGAAACGAGAGTTGCCAAAAGAAAACCCTGACTGGATAAAATCATGAGATATTTAATGTGAGATAAACGAATGACAAGATGAGAGAATGAGATAACTCTTCTTCTTCCTGCTGCTTCTGTCTTTCTTCCTTCCTGTTGCTTCTGTCTTCCTTTCTTCCTGCTGCTTCTGTCTTCCTTCTTTTCTGCTGATTCTGTGTTCCTTCTTTCCTGCTGCTTCTGTCTTTCTCCCTTGCCGCTGCTTCTGTCCTCCTTTCTTCCTGCTACATCTGTCTTGCATCCTTCCTGCTGCTTCTATCTTCCATTCTTCCTGTTGCTTTTGTCTTCCTTCCTTCCTGCTGCTTTTATCTTCCTTCCTTTCTGCTGCTTCTGTCTCCCTTCCTTCCTGCTGCTTCTGTCTCTATTCCGTCCTGCTGCTTCTGTCTCCCTTCCTTCCTGCTGCTTCTGTCTCTTTTCCTTCCTGCTGCTTCCTTCCTTCTGCTTCCTTTTCCCTTCTTTCTTTCCTCTGCTTCCTTCCCTCTTCTTCCTTCCCTTTTCTGCCTTTCTTCTTCTTCCTTCCTTCTTCTTCTTTCCCTCTCCTTCCTCGTTCCTTCTCCTTCATTATCCTTCCTTTTTCCCTCTTCCTTCTTATTTCTGCTTCTTCTTCTTCTGCTTCTTCTTCTTCTTCTTCTTCTTCTTCTTCTTCTTCTTCTTCTTCTTCTTCTTCTTCTTCTTCTTCTTCTTCTTCTTCTTCTTCTTCTTCTTCTTCTTCTTCTTCTTCTTCTTCTTCTTCTTCTTCTTCTTCTTCTTCTTCTTCTTCTTCTTCTTCTTCTTCTTCTTCTTCTTCTTCTTCTTCTTCTTCTTCTTCTTCTTCTTCTTCTTCTTCTCTTCTTCTCTTCTTCTCTTCTTCTTCTTCTTCTTCTTTCTTCTTCTTCTTCTTCTTCTTCTTCTTCTTCTCTTCTTCTTCTTCTTCTTCTTCTTCTTCTTCTTCTTCTTCTTCTTCTTCTTCTTCTTCTTCATTTTCTTCTTGTTCTTCTTTTTTTTCTTGTTCGTTGATTCAAGTCTTGAGATAGCCGGACTGTTTTCAGAACTGACCTTCATTTCATTGGCACCTTTCCGTCTTTCCAGACGATAGTGTTATATTGCGCTATGAGGAGGTATGAGACTCACAACCCATGGCAATGGCGAGTGTCACTAGCAAGACCCGCCCGTGTCAAGAAAAGTCTTCCACAATGATAGCATTGGATTTCAGGAACATTGTTAACAACACTTGTGTTCAATCCGAGACCGATTAAGACCAGGGGTAAATTTCCTCTCCATAGCACAAAGCCTAGGCAGTATTGTAGAGATCATATGTTGCCAATGCATAATGATCCCTCCCTGTTTACTCCAAAGGAAAGGTAAAACCAGCACGTTTGGAACGAGGCAGGTTGCAAAAGCTGCCGGATCAGAAGAGCGGTGCTCTATCTGTTCGCCTGCCAGAGCTTCTCTCCTAGACCGGCTGCCAGCCAAGGCGAAGGGCCTGGTCTGCCCTGCCATAACACAAAGTTTTCGGGTTGCATTTCCTTTTTCTAGGATAAGGCTAGTATCCTCCCCAAAGCGCTCCTCCGCCCGAAGCCGTTAGCATAATATGGAATGTTGGGTTAGAATACGCCGCCCAACATATGGCGTAACAGAAGACCTTAGCTTCCAGTTAAATGGATACTAGGTAAAGTTCTGAGAGTTGAAGGTGGTCGGCATGATGATGATCGATCTCCCCAGCGAGTGTCGATTGGTGTATAAAATATAATTCTAGCCCTCTATGTCTAAAACGCCAGAAGGCGTGAAAAATGGTCCGTAGCTATCAGTTCTCAGCATACCAAGCAAATTGACGGTTCTATATATATATACTTTGTCTCTGTCTTTGCTTGCCCACATACCATAATTTGTCCTCAATGTTTGTTTATCTAAATCTTTTTATCTGTTTACTTAAATTATCTGTGAGTCTATCCGCGGATCTCTGTATCCATCTGTTTGGTTTTTTCTGTCTTCATCCTATGCATACTTTCCTCTTTATATCCATTCCACTTATTCACCTCTATTCTCATTGACTCTGTTGTCCCTCGTGTGAGTTCCAGTGAAGTTTTGGGAAGATGGGGCGTAGAACAGTCTCATTGTTCTTAAACAAATATGTTTTAAAAGGCGAAAAAGAAGCAGTTTGATCAAACAGGATGTAAAGGGTAGAAAGACACAGATATATCTCCATGGCGCAGTGGTCAGGCCGTTTGCCTGTCGCTCTGAATGTCGTCTGTTCCTTCCACCGTTGTGCCCTTCAGATCACGAGTGCACCTTTTACTGAGATCTATGAGGATCGTCGCAGGAGCTGCGAAGTTCGTGCATTGTGCGGCACTCTCAGGAAGCTATCAGCCTTTCTACCAAAAGAGACAGAGCCAGATGGGATAAACCCAGGTGCAATTAAGTAAATCCTCTTGACTACAACTTTTTATCTTTAGATATTGGAGCCCATTCGTAAGCCTCAATGAAACAGCCAAGATAACCATTTAGGATCTAACGCACAAGAATAAGAAGAGTATGTTTCTTTCTACCCTCCGCCCTCCCCACTCCCGCCACCTTTATGTCTCAAACACACAACAGTTAACATGTTTTCCGCTATCCCACCCTCCTAACCTCTCCCGCTCACTGCCTTGAGTCTTAACTTGGAATTAACACAAAATAGCGCACTTTCTTGTCTTACATAATATTCGCTGTGATACTTCTCTGCCCCTCGCACGCGCAATTGCCCGTTAGCACCCAATCTACTTGTACGTGAGCGCACGGCTCTCTCTAATGAGAAAGCGTCTGGTCACTCAACCCTTTGGAAACTAGCTGTTTCTGCCTAGTGTTCCATGACGTTGGGGACTATTGACAGTGGCAACTTGTTTTGCTGGTAAGATTTTGCACTTTTTGTCGATGTTTTACTCTTATTTGGAATACTGATGTAACAGCATACTGCAGGGACATCGACACAGTTAAAACGTAGTGTGTCAGGGGCCATTAACCCTCTTACAAAAATCTAGGGGAAAGTCTTCAAGTAATTTCTTCTTCTTCTTCTTCTTCTTCTTCTTCTTCTTCTTCTTCTTCTTCTTCTTCTTCTTCTTCTTCTTCTTCTTCTTCTTCTTCTTCTTCTTCTTCTTCTTCTTCTTCTTCTTCTTCTTTTTGCGCTCACCAGCTGTTAACTCCAGCAGAAAGTTCTAGTTGTTCATCCAATTCTGGACTGCAGTCCAGTTTCAGAACCTGAGTGTTGCGTTTGCATCCGTTTTACAAATCTGACTCATCCTTATGCAGACTGGTGGTTCCTTGCCTCTCAGGCGGATGCACCCCGACTTGGACGGAAGCTCCCAATTAGTCGACTCTTACGACACGCTTCTGGGTAGCAGTGGGTCTTTTTTGAGTAAGTAAGTAAAGTAAGTGAAGATCCCTTTTAACGCCTTTAGGCACAGTAGGCATATGGGAAGAGCACCTATATTTTTACAGAAAAATGTATGTCTTTTTGAGGCCTTGTCAATGTAGATATCCTTAGGATCACTCCAGACTTGGATAAAATCATAAGGTAAAGTAAAATCATGTGATATTTAATGTGAGATAAACGAATGATAAGATGAGAGAATGAGATAACTCTTCTTCCTTCCTGCTGCTTCTGTCTTTCTTCCTTCCTGCTGCTTCTGTCTACATACACTACGCCGGCCGTCTTTACTTCCCCAGGAAATACATATTGGTACCCAGTTTAACCTGGGCGATCTGCAACGCCCCATACCATTGAAAAAAATCCACGCAGCCAGTATATTTCTATCGCGGAATGTTAGAATTATGAGTCGTACTTATCTCAACGTGTTTTAATAATAATAATAATAATAATAATAATAATAATAATAATAATAACCAAGTGCATTGTCAGCCGCCGTAGACGCTCATGCATCTCCGCAAATCTTGGTGTTCCGGATTAATTCTACTAATGGTATTCCTCCATCTTGAGACATCCACCAACATTTTCTTGGCCTGCCTTTGCCTCTTTTTCCAGCTATCTTTCCAGTCTTAGCGATATTTTCCACTGCTCCTTTTCTTATCTCATGACCAAAGATTATAATAATAATAATAATAATAATAATAATGGCAAATTATTGTTATACTATGTGTTAGGCAATTTTATTAAAAAGAGATGCGCCGACAGACACACACACACATACACACACACACACACACACACACACAAACAAACATGTGGAGATAGATCACTGGGCTTTTTATAAATGTTCTATGGTTTGGGCTGAGAACCTTATTTAAATAGATAGTAATAAACAATAAAATTAATTGTATATCAAAGAAAAAAACGTTTCGGGGGGAAAAAAACAACAGCATAAAACACACTTAAAAAGAGAGCGCATATGCATGGTTGTGGGGGAGGCAGCGCCTTAAACATTGTCAGAGGGCGGGTGTGTCTAGAACTTTTGTATAGGCAAGATGACTCGAAGACCCTACGCCCTTAGATTGCGACTCCTCTGGCACAGAGACCTGCACGATTAACTACCGAGTCATCTATTGGTAGGTTCCAACCCCCATCCAGACAGGATTTGTAGAACGGACTTGGACTTTCAGGGGTAGAACTGGGTATATGTATACTATGAGAAGCAAAAGCCACCGGTGTATGCGATATTGATTACTTTAGCTATCGAGCAATGAGCGGTTTTTAAAAGATTAAAGTCATTAGCCAGCTTGAGAATCAGCTGTACACACATGTCGTTTTTGTAACAGACTCATAGAGCATGCTGAGAGTGGTTGAGACCAGCATGCTCTCTTAAGAGTGGCAAGCATAGCTTCAGAGCTGCTGGGTGGTTGGTGTCCGTTGATATTTTATCCAGGGTATGCCAGTGTATTGGAAAAATGAACAGTGAAACAGACTGACGGATTTTGCACAAATTGCTGGTTAATTTATGCATGGCAAGCTTGATGATGGAAACACCCTCTGGGGACAACTGAACAGTTCTGAGGCACACAGATGGATGGTACGATCTGAGGAGACTAGTGCTGCTGCAAGGAGTGACCAGCGGATCACAATCAAGGAAAAGGCGAGACGAATATGTAATCAGACAGTTACTGGTACCATCGAAATCTGAACTCTGTGCTTGCTGCTGAAGTTGGGGACGGGGTGCTTACGAGAGTGTCCTGAATGCAGTGATGTCGATTCCTAATTAAACATTAAACATTAGAGACGATAAAATGCCTGGATCTATTTCTCAGTTCATTATCGCTCATGAGAGAACAACATAGTTGTTACAATTTAGCCAAGAGATCTTTCTACCTCAACGGTGGACGCCTGCTGCGCATACTCCCCTGTGGAGTTTTTCTTTTTAAACATTAGAGACGATAAAATGCCTGGATCTATTTCTTAGTTCATTATCGCTCATGAGAGAACAACATAGTTGTTACAATTTAGCCAAGAGATCTTTCTACCTCATCGGTGGACGCCTGCTGCGCATACTCCTGTCGCATGACAGCATCCACACATCTGCTGCAGTAGGAAGGTCCACAGGCTGAACACCCCTAAGCTCGTCATCGTAACTATGTATTAGTATAGGCCAAGCATAGTTAGATAGTTCGTTCGTTGTGCGGGAGTCCTGATAGTAAAGATCTCTATAAAACCCTTTGATAATGACTCTTTTAGGCTTTGAGTGTCGAATTACATGTTAGGACACATTTTCTACGCCTATTCTAAATAAATTGTCTGACCACTGCACTGCATTAGTGAGCGGGATTCGTAAGCTAACTGCTGTAGTTAGGGGACGTGTTTGTGTGCGTCACTTCTCTACAGTCCGGTCTTGGAGGCAGGCGTTTTTTCTTGTGTCTCGCCGATTGACCGTTATACAGACAAGATTCCTTATTCTCTTTTTCATTTATCATGGGTGAGTTCATAGGGACTTTTAATTGAATATTTGTGTTCAAAGTGTCTGTGATGTAGGTAAGTAAGGTCAACAGCTGGATAATGCGAATATGTTTGCCTACGATTCTTGCGAAGGAAGGCGGCGAAAGGAGCTCCGGATCGGAATGCACTTTCGGCTGACATTTCTCACAGAAGGCTTCGAAATGGTCTTTTAAACCTCTTCAATTCAATCAATCTACATATCTGGAGTGGGTTTGTGGTATTGATGACTTTGTATTATTAGTTATTTGCTGGTATTCGGTATCAGAACTTGGTAAGTCTCTGAATTGTTGTGAATGACAAGAAACTTCTGGGCAGGCATGACGTCATGTCCGCTGTTGCTAGGTGATTTCGTAACCACAACAAGCTTCGACTGTCGTATTGTTTTCAGAACATATTTCAGTCAGTCTTGGTTTTGACTTCATCGCCTATCCCGTATTTTCCCTATTAGTGGAAAGGGTACATTAGAAGGAAGGGTAACTAATGGAGATCTGTCTAACCTTTGCTACAGAACTGTATCCAGGAATTATTCGAGTTAATGATCTGGTACTCACACTAGGAAATTAAATGGATTCCAAGATAGAGGTGACCAACCTTCATGGTTGGGAATAACCTCAAGTTTATCTGAGCATGAGGAGATGGTAAGGATGTTGATTGACCAGGTGCCATGGTTACGGTTCGCTCATGGGTGTTGCTTTGTGTTTTTCAGGTTATGAAGATCCAACAAGTGTCAGTGTCTGGTAGACTGAATCCATCTGCCACCACCCATTAAGCAATTGACAGTTGGTGAATTGCTGTGTTGAACGTGTGGACAATACTTGAGTCGACGTCTTCTGAGCTCAGGTTGTTTGTCCTCGATCAACGCCAGAAACTGCTTCGTTCTTGTGAAGTCGCGCTGAGAAGTTCGGTAATGTGAAGATCTATTCCGGCATCCAGAGAAGCAACCTCGTTCTTGAGAAGTCCTGTCGTAAAATACAGCAGTCTGAAACTTCCCTCCAGCATCCTGAGGAGCTACAAGATCTAAACAGATAAGTCAAAGTGACACTTTAAGGCAGCTTGATTCCAAATGGGCCTTTACAATCTATCCGACTCCTCAACCATGATGATACTGGACAGAAACGTAGAGTAGGAGAAAGACTCTTTCACTAACATTGTTCTTTAAAGAATTCAATATTCTTTCAGTTAATTCTTCAGGTTATTTTTCGTCAGCTTGGTTACAGGGAACTTATTACATTGAATTTTGAGTTCATCTGCCTTCTAGTTATTAGGAAAGTTTTGTCTAATCGGAATTCATTGTAGTATTTAGAAAGGTAGTCCTGTCTTGTCATATTCACTGTTGATTGTTTGTTCGATTGGACTTTCATTGTTCCAGTCTGGGGGCATATCAGTGGTGGGGACGTCTGGCCGAGAGGTACCCAAGTGTTCATAATAACCCTGTGGAGTCAGAGCTCGTGTCACCTCATCCCTGAGACAGGTTGAATGGAAAGTTTGAACCGAGGGTTAGGCCTCTAGACAAACGAGAGCCACCATTGAAAACACTCCTGTCTCAGAGCAACTGAGGGATTTGCGAAAATATCCTGCAAGTAAGGTGCGCGACAAAACTGCCATACGACAACTCCCCTGTGGAGTTTTTCTTTTTAGCGAAAACTGTATCCCTTGAGATGGGCCAGCTGTTGCTTACCTGAAACATGAAGGCACTCGAACATGTGGCGAACACTGAATAGCTGAAGGATTACGGGTGTCAAACAATGTCCCCAGATGTTTTTTCTTATATGCCGACATATGTCATGTATGTCAGTGCTCACAACTCTGAAAATGGTGTTGTGTGCTAGCTGAACCAGATGACAAATGTGATGCGGAACAGCAATTGAAATGTGGGAAATACACACATTAAAGTGGGCATTTGCTGATGAGGAAGGAGATGGTGCACGTGAGGGAATGGACTTAAGTGCA
Source organism: Candidula unifasciata (assembly GCA_905116865.2). Lineage (NCBI taxonomy): Eukaryota > Metazoa > Mollusca > Gastropoda > Stylommatophora > Geomitridae > Candidula > Candidula unifasciata. The sequence continues at coordinate 174,978 of CAJHNH020000106.1, forward strand.
GTGATAAACATTCATTCATTCAGTCAGTCAGTGAGTAGTATGTCCTTTGCAGAACGTTGCTCCCTTAAAAACCCTCCGGAAAACTTCTTGAGTGAAAGCAAGATGTCCGATACACCCATCTGGAGAACATCCGCCACATCATGTACCCATCTTTTCTTTTTCCTTCCTCTTCCTCTCTTCTCAGGTAAATACCCTCCATTATTGTTTTCTGTAAACTTTCTTGACTTTTCCCGTGACCAAAATATTTAAATTTTCTGTGTTTTAACGTCTTTAATAGCCAACCGTCTTCAATATTCAGTTCTTGAAGTATGGATGCATTTGCTCTTGTCTTTACCCATGATATTCTTTAACATGTGTATTCAAAGGCGTGTATGCGCTGTTCAGCTTGTTTAGTAAGTGTCCATGTCACACAGACGAATGTTGCAATAGGAAAGAAGCATGTTCTTAGAAATCTAATGTTTATAGTTATGTCTGTCCAACACTATAGTTTATACTGATGACCAGTAGATCCCTGCTGTGCCTGCTCCCGTGTGGAGTTCTTATTCATCCATTAGATATTACTAAACTGTGTGTCTACTGGAGAAATGATAACTTGCTATTAAACTAACACTTATTACTTAACTGGGAACCGCTGTGGTGTAGTGATTAGTCGGTCGCCTGCGGATCTGAAGGTTGCAGGTTCAGGTTGTGACGGATCTGGACATTTTTTTCAGAAAATGTCTTAGGCTTCCAGGTTGACCTCGACTTAAATCGGTACCAGGCAATTTCTTGGAAAGTAAAGGCGGTCGCAGTGTTGACCATATCAAGTGCCGTCAATATGACACAAACATATAAAAAGGATGTAAGCTACCCAGGATCCAAGAAGCGAGTTTATGGAGCACACCTCTCTTGTCCTTTCTATGCATGTCTTGTACAAGGTCTTCCTGGCGAAGTGGTCAAGCCGTTTCCTCTGCGCTCAGAAAGTCGTGGGTTCGTTTCTCGGCTGCTACTTTCGGTTCAAGGGTGCAGTTCTGACGAAGACGTCTGAGCACGGTCGTCTGAGATAAGGTGCTCGTGCTCTGTGTGACGCTTTTGAGCAAGCAGTTAGCCGTTGAGAGAAGAAAGACTGGGCCATGGGGAATCAAACCTGGTGCACTGAAGTTGATCTTGTTAGTGTTACCTCTATTACACTCAATTCAGTCAATGTCAAAGCTGCATGGGTTGCGTGGTTTCGAGGCATGGCGTCCGTCCCGGCTGCTAGAGGTCCCGGGTTAAGGCCTTAGTAAGGGCTGGGATTATTTCACGTGGACTTTTCATTATTTCTCCTGGTCTCTGGGTAGTAAGATAGGACGCCCGTGTGAATTGTTGCGCAGTTAAAAAAATCCATTGACAGTTTAAAATCGAAAAAAGCAGCCCGACTGCACTGCCCGAACAAATTTTGAATTAAAAATCTAACCAAAGTATTTCAGGATCCTCACCAGTGCTACGGAGATCGTGCACTGTGCTGAGACTCTTCGGATTCAGGGTTAGGAGTAGAACGGAGCACTTATGGGTTACTATAATTGTACCATAATGCAGCCATCCTATTATTACTGTGTGCATCAACACTGCAGTGTTATGTCTCTAAGGAAAGACTGTTTGAGCGATCAGCTTGACACCCCATCCCCTTTCCCTAATATAACACTGAACTATCCGCTTTAAAAAAAGATCAACAGAGTTTTGTCCAGTATAGCAGTCTTCAAATGACGTTAATTTATCTTCTTTAGAGCTCATAAATGTCACTATTATTGACCTAAAACAAATATGACATCAGCTAGGTCTTCCGGCCGAATATGTCGGATATCCATGGCATAATGTTTAACTTCGGGGTTATTATGTCTTCTCAAAGAGCTTTATTAATGCAGTTTCCACATATAGGCGGAAGTCTACGATTTCGTTGGCTACGCTACTGAGTTAAGTGGTTGTTGCAACACCGTGAGGTGTGTTTTTAATGTTAAATGCCTTATGTTTGTGCAGAGGTTGTGATGTGGTATTCAAAACTACGAGTAGCCGGGTTACGAAACACCTTATGCAGTCAACTCGAATTTTTTTTTCTCCAATGGTACAGTGAGGGGCATTTTATTTGATTTGTTCTGTCACAGAAACGGAACATGTGTAGGGAAACCCGACTGAAGTAAAGCTGAAACCTCGACTACTGCTATAACTGACAATCGTAATAATGTACTCTTCGTGATTTACTTTTTTTTCGGTTTTTAAATCTTTTCTATAACTGACAACAACTAACTTCTTTGAAACAATACACATACTGTGATGTCTTAAACCTAAACCCATTTTCCCTCTTACAGCTATCAATGCGGTAGCCTTGGGGAAAAAAAGGTACAGAAAAAGATTTATATTTTTTTAAACCATCCCAGAACCAATGTAAACAGAGTACTCGTATAGAGTCTATATTTTAAAACCATCCTAAAATCAAGCTGAATAAACAAACTCGTCGGTATAGAATTTAAACAACGAATCGAATACAAATCAGTATTTAGATCCACAAGCATGTAAACACATAAAATCGAAACATAGTAACTAGATCGCACTTTTCGTCTGCTTCTTGTGAGCAGTTTATCTTGTACTAAACGGGCTGGTATGTCTGTCTGTCTGTCAGTGTCTGTCTGTCTGTCTGTCTGTCTTTCTGTCTGTCTGTGTCTCTCTCTCTCTCTCTCTCTCTCTCTCTCTATATATATATATATATATATATATATATATATATATATATATATATATATATATATATATATAAACTTACAACCATGGCCATAAACAATGCATTTTACCTGTGCTAATGATCTAGGTAAATGCCTGGTTGAAGTAAAACCGTCTGTTTTATTTCAGTACCTTACGTTTACAGATGTAAAGCCAGAATTTAGCACCATGTTTATAGCCACAGTGGCAGATATGTGGCTGTTAACATCCTGACGCTAGAATTGAGTACCATATTTCAGCATTATCTGGCGGGTCGAGGCAGGCAACGTACGTAGTTGATTGAGTCACTGCAAAACTCTTATGTGAATGCAATTACCATCATGTTTGTCCAAGGATATGCAGGTGTTGTTGATAATGAAAGAGGAGATAGACAGGCAGGTCCTGCATTAGTTACAGATGACCAGATTATGGATCACGCCGATTTGGTCAATACCCTAAGAGAGATAGGACGTTACGGGGACTTTGGAAGCAACGCGTCCACATCGCTGCTAAGAATACGAGAACTGGGAGTAAAAGTCGGCACAGCCAAGCATTACAGAGACACCGGACGCACACGTAGTCTTGTTAAGCAGCATAGGACTGGGATTTTTTACCACGAGACGCTAATGAATATGTTTAAACGAGGACTCTGAGCATCTATGGATGTGTCCGAAGTGCTGTGAAGTACTCCAGCTCATAACTCATTTGAGTTTATTTTGGATATGAGTAATAAAAGAAACTCTCAATTCAGTTTTAAACACAAATTGTTACTGTAACACAAATCCTGTTTCAAGGTCATATCAACTTTCGTTTCAGTATTCTTTGTTCACAGCCGATTTGTTCGCTGTAACATCCTTGTTGAACGATTATTCGTTGTATCATCCATTGTTGTAGCATTGCTCGCTGAAGCATCGTTAGCTGAACTGTCGTTTGTTGTAGAATTGTTCGCTGTAGCAACCTTTGTTGTAGCATTGGTCACTGTTTTATAGTTTGTTGTAGCATTGCTCATTGTTGCAGTGTTTGATGTAACATCTTTTGTTGTAGCGTTGCTCACTGTGGCAGTGTTTGCTGTAGCAATTTTTGTTGTAGCTTTGCTCATTGTAGCATTGTTCACTGTGTTGTCGCTTGTTGTAGCATTGTTCCCTGAAGTATCCTATGTTGAAGCTTAGGTCACTGTTTTATTTTTTGTTCACTGTAGCATTATTTGTTGTAGCATTGCTTCAACTTAGCATCGTTTGTTGTTGTTTGGTTCAACGTAGCTTCAGTTGTTGTTGCTTGGTTCACCAAAGCAGCGTTTCTTGTTGCTTAGTTTAGCATCTTATGATTTACATAGTTTGCTCTACCGTCGTTTGTTGTAGCACTGTTCACGGCAGCTTTGTTCGCTGTAGCACTTTTTGTTGTAACATTGTTCGCTGTAGCATTGTTTGCTGTAGCATGCCTTGTTGTAGCATTGTTTACTATATTATCATTTGTTGCTGTACTGTTTGTTGTTGCATCGTTTGTTTCAGCAATGTTCACTGTAGCATCCTTCGTTCTACATTGTTGGTTGTTGCATCGTTTGATGTAGCTGTGTTTACTCTAGCATCTTTGTTGTAGCGTTGTACGCTGTAGCATCGTTTCTTATAACATTGTTTGATGTAGCTGTGTTTACTCTAGCATCTTTGTTGTAGCATTGATTTTTTTTTTTTTTTTATCGATCACCGGCTGTGAATTCCAGTGGAAGGTCCCGGTTAATCGTCCGCTTGGACTTTTGGCTTTCACCTGGACCTGATTTTTGCGTGTACAACCGTTTTTCATTTCCCTGCCTCATGGGCAGCTGTACTCCGACTTCGAAGGAAGACGTCAGGCCTATTTCTAGGTTGACTGTGGCCACTGTTTTGTGTGGGTCGAGACGTTGCCTGATTTGTGTGGTGTCCACTTTGTCTCCTCCGCAGGTATTGCTCTCGGAGTACCCCTTTGGGGTAGCCCCCTGTGGAACAGTTAGCCCTCAAGGGAAGGCAGGGGCAGATCATGGGCATTCCCCGCCATCCAAGGAGGCTTCCATGCATGCAGAGCCGGCACATGGCGCTCTGGTTCTGGGCTCACCCAAGGAATCGTCACGTCCTGCACATGCCTGCTTAACCTCACAACCGTATCAGGCCTCCCGCTCGACAGGGGCTGCGCCCTCTGGATGTCAGCGGGGAGCAGCCCGTGGGTTTTGGACTTTTGTGACCACACAGATAGGTACATTCTTTTTTCTTCGCACGTTAGATTTCTTTGACGAGCCGTTAGCCCGACATAATTTTACATCCTGCATCAGGCATATCGTTATAAGTTTTGTCCCAACACTCGGGCGAGTGGGGTCTTTGGGTGTGGACATTCGGTCTTTTTCAGTTCAATACAAATTTTGATGGTCAGATTTTGATCCGTATGATCTAGTTTTGTCGGACAATTAGGATGGTTGCTGTTGTGGTGTACCTCAGCGCGGTGTCGACGACACTGAGGGTTAACCGAGGATGTACATGAATGGCCAGCCTATGGATGGTTGCTGTTGTGGTGTACCTCAGCGCGATGACGACGACACTGGGGGTTAACCGAGGATGTACAAGGATGGCCAGCCTATGGATGGTTGCTGTTGTGGTGTACCTCAGCGCGGTGACGACGACACTGAGGGTTAACAGAGGATGTGCAGTGAACAATGTTCTCTTTACTCCGCAGTCTTTTAACCAAGGGTTGTAATTTTGGCTGTACGTTTGGCAAACCTACTCATGTTCCTAATGAGTTTTGATAACATTTTTCACCCAAGCGTTTGGGGGCGGGCTGATGAGAGCCACAAGGACACATCTCCTCTGGGGGCCGCCGAACTCCGAGATCCCCTGACAGCTCTGTTAATGCTCATTTGAGACATTATCCGTGGCGCACGACGAGGACGTGCTGTAGGCGTCTTGCGTGAGGTTCCGTGCAACCAGGATAGTTAAGGACTGGCGCCCGAGTGACGTACGGAGTATCTCCTTATACACATCATGTTGGACTTAACTTCCCCTCACGCCTGTGACATAAATCACCGCGCCACTGTAGCATTGTATGCTGTAGCATCGTTGGTTATAACATTGTTTGATGTAGCTGTGTTTACTCTAGCATCTTTGTTGTAGCATTGTACGCTGTAGCATCGTTTCTTATAACATTGTTTGATGTAGCTGTGTTTACTCTAGCATCTTTGTTGTAGCGTTGTATGCTGTAGCATCGTTGGTTATAACATTGTTTGATGTAGCTGTGTTTACTCTAGCATCTTTGTTGTAGCATTGTACGCTGTAGCATCGTTTCTTATAACATTGTTTGATGTAGGTGTGTTTACTCTAGCATCTTTGTTGTAGCATTGTATGCTGTAGCATCGTTGGTTATAACATTGTTTGATGTAGCTGTGTTTACTCTAACATCTTTGTTGTAGCATTGTATGCTGTAGCATGGTTGGTTATAACATTGTTTGATGTAGCTGTGTTTACTCTAGCATCTTTGTTGTAGCATTGTATGCTGTAGCATCGTTGGTTATAACATTGTTTGATATAGCTGTGTTTACTCTAGCATCTTTGTTGTAGCATTGTATGCTGTAGCATCGTTGGTTATAACATTGTTTGATGTAGCTGTGTTTACTCTAGCATCTTTGTTGTAGCATTGTATGCTGTAGCATTGTTGGTTATAACATTGTTTGATGTAGCTGTGTTTACTCTAGCATCTTTGTTGTAGCATTGTATGCTGTAGCATCGTTGGTTATAACATTGTTTGATGTAGTATTGTTCACCATAGCACCGTGATGATAGAGCACTGTTGTAAAAGATTCTTTATAGAATCATTTTTTGTGGCATTGTTCGTTTGACGGTTTCAAAAAACTAGATGCTGTTACATTTAGAAAACTTCTTCTTCTTCTTTTTCTTCTTCTTTTGTTGTTGTTGTTGTTGTTCGCCAGATACAGGATTCCGTTCAGCTGAAGTTGATCTGTCAACATACCGCTTTGCATTGGTTACAACCATAGTATAAGCGTTGACCGTTCTGAAGCAAACTATTGAATGTAATATTGTCAAGTAAAACCACAGTCATAAAATGCTGGGACTGTAAAGGTAAGAAAAATATCTTTAACCTAACTGGCTAAGTAATTGTATCCGGTGCTAGAATATTTCGCCTTGATTCGCTTGGTTAAAAACGGCATTAAAGTGATTTCAGGCGTAGAGTTTCCTTCTATTTCCTGTCTTCGCGCCTACATCAGTAGCTCTGTAAAGTTTTTTTTGTTTTTTTAAACAACGCATAAATAAAGCGTGATAACAAACTTAGAAGCCATTAAAAACTCTTAAATCTTATAAAAAAGAATATATATGTACATAATACAGTCCCATTGATTTTTTCTAAAAAGGAAAGATGTCGGCTTTGTGGTAAGACGATGAGAACGCTTCGTAATGTCGGGTTCGATCCCAGCTGCGGGCCATGCGCCTTGCGTTGGTTTAGACAGTGGTATCAGGGGGGCCAACCCTCCAGAAAGCAATGGCAAACTAATGGACATAAATGCCTAGAGAAACCACACAATAGCCAGGGGCTACTGTGGCTGGTTCTGCAACGTCCTGTGAAGGAAGCGCAACTAATATGGGAAAGATAAACATATCGCCAACGCTTACAGGCATAATTATGATACAATCATCCTCTTATGGAATGCAATTTTTAGTTTTTAGTTGTTTCGAAGCCACCCCCCCCCCCCCACTCCCCCCCCCCCCGGTCTTTTACCAGGTCCCTAAATATAGCCAGGCTGCAAATATAGCCTACCGGCTGAGAAAGGGGACCGGAGTGCAAAGCAAGAACGGTCAGATTCGAGAGCAACACAAACGAGAAGACTCTATAACAAACCACTACCATTAGGAAACTGACAACGCAAAGGAAAACCTAATTTGATAACAGCCAGACCAGTAACCACAAATATAGCGGACAGGACAGAGAGCAGCAATGTTTTCTGGGCCTTAGCTGAAAGTAGTCACGGCTAATATTGAATTGAATTAAACGGGGATTCCGTGACCTCTTTACTAGTGATCCTCATTCGCATGGTGAAACTGTGTGTCATCGGATGTTTATAGCTTGTGTGATGTCCTGGTGGGGTATACCTACCTATCTACAAGCACAACCCCAACTGTGCTTTCATACTTGTTCTTCAGCAGTGAAGGCCAAGTAGCAAAATCTATTTTCAAAGCAAAATGTGTTAAATGTTGAATTAGCATTCCACATCACAGCGATCGAGACACTCCTATAAGTGCTCCGTGTCCATCTTTAGCAGCTGTCTAAGAGTTCCAGTTCTGAAGGTGCCAGCAAATGTTTGTACATCCGCCTCACCTTTCCCTTGACTGTTGAGCGTCGACCGGATCCCCTAGTGTCTCCCCGCAGCGCCATTCTCCTCAGACCGTAATGACCTTTTTGTGCCTCCGCTTTGTTCACTAGCTCCCAAACAGCCCTCACAACATCTAGATTGTCATACACCAGTTCACCACTTAGTAGTGCAAAACAGGTCAGTTTATCTGCATGCTTGTTTACCAACACACCAACATCATTTGGAAAAAAATATCAACCGAGAGGTCTTTTTTTCAAAACAATGTCATTATGTAGACCATATTATAGAAAGAAAAAACTTGGTGTTCAGAAAAAAAAAAAAAAAACCGTTGTTTTCCTATGTATGGAACCTAGTGCAACACACAGACACACTTATATATATTACAAGAGAGAATACGGTTCCTTGAACTCATAAACAGGAATCAGATTTTGAAAGGTGAACCACCTTGATGTTAAATATAGCCGTGTGATGGCAGTCTGACGTCATGTTTACAATGAGGGCAACATGCATGATTTCCGGCACGCAGATCTGTAAATAACATGTCGCGGTTTGCCAGGTTGTAACAGAGTCGGAAATTTATCCTGGTTCACTTGGTGAACTGTGAGTGGCAAATGGTGTTTATACAGAAGATCAAAGGCGAAGGAGGGAGTGGGGATAATAAAAGAGATATGGACTGTAGCAGATGTGCAGACATCTAGAATGCTTGGAAAATTCCGCTGTTTTTCGTTGTATAAAGGTCATGGTTGGTCGGATGTTTGATATATATTGGTTGGCTGATTAGTTAGTACTCCATTGTTACCTTACGTCCTTCTTAGGACGTTATTTTTTGTTATTTGAAGCCCCACTCTGGCTTTTGCCAGGGGCCGCAATATAGGCAGGTCATCATTATGGCCAAATGTCTGAACGCGGTTTCTGGGACCTCTCCAAGGTGATCCTCATCCGCATGGTGGCACTTTGTGTCATCGGGTGTTTATCGCTTGTGTGATGTCCTAGTGGGGTAGAAAGTCAAGTCAAGTTAGTACTCAATTTGTCTTGTGTAGTAGCCACGAATAACACCACTTCCCGCTTGCTAGGCCCGTGGCGTGGTGGAGTAGGAAACAAAATATGACCTGTTTGATGTCCGTCTCCTTCTGGACGAGCCATTCACTTGTTGTTTAGTGTGTTGTTTCCCTAAGGTCACTGACAATACAAGAAGAAACAGGGTTATGGATGGCAGCATGAGAGAGAGAGAGAGAGAGAGAGAGAGAGAGAGAGAGAGAGAGAGAGAGAGAGAGAGAGAGAGAGAGAGAGAGAGAGAGAGAGGGAGGGAGAGAGAGAGAATCGGAATAAGACCATGTAGGGATTATATTGACAGACGAAGAATGACATTATTTAGCCATCTGGAGAGAATGCAGCCAGACCAAACTGCAAATAAGCTGTTTTAATGCAAAACAAAGTGGAAAGAAGGTAAGAGGAAGACTAATAAAGAGATAGATAAATTGTATTAAAACCTGCACACACACACACACAAAAGATGAACAAATCCATTGCCCAAGCCAACCGAGAAGCGCATGATAAATACAGAAAACCAAGACAGTGAGATACAGCCCGCTATTATTGGGACGACAAAACTACGTCACTGGGCTACAGCCTGCTATCAGTGAAACGACAAAAGCACGACACCGGGCTACAACCTGGTATTATTGAGACGACAAAACTACGACACAGGGATAAAGCATGGTATTAGTGAGACGACAAAACCACGACACTGGACTACAACCTGCTATCAGTGAGACGACAAAACTACGACACTGGACTACAACCTGCTATCAGTGAGACGACAAAACTACGACACTGGACTACAACCTGGTATCAGTGAGACGACAAAACCACGACACTGGACTACAACCTGGTATCAGTTAAACGGCAAAATCATGACACTGGACTACAACCTGGTATCAGTGAAACGACAAAACCAAGACTCTGGGCTACAACCTGGTATCAGTGAGACGACAAAACCACGACACTGGACTACAACCTTCTATCGGTGCAACTACAACAGAAGGAGAAGAGAAATAGTTAATTGGCTGGCTGAATGTTTGATTAATTGGTTGACTCGATTTTTAGTTATATTTTTAGTTAATTATTTAGTGGACTTGGTTATTATTTTTCTTAATGGTTGGTTAGCAGGTTATCTGGGTGGTTCCTTCGTTGATAGATTAGTTGGTTGTGTAGATTTTCGGTTGAGTAGCCCCAGTTAGTCAACTAGCTGGCTGAATGGTTGATTAGTGGGCTAATAAGTATTTTGAGAATTAATTTTATTATTAATATTTTTGGAAGCGTTATGGTCTAGTGGTTAGACGCTCGCCTGCGGATCAGAGGGTCGTGGGTTCGGTTGCTAACGGTTTTTTCTTCAAAAAAGACATTGACTCCCAGGTCAACCCAGCCTTGAGTGGGTCCAGGTACAGTCTTAGAAAGTAAAGTTGGCCGGCGTGATGCTGACTACATCACTCAACCAGTGTCGTTTGGTCTATAATATATATACGCCTGAAAGGCGTGGGAAAGGGTTTTTTACTTTTATTATTATTATCATTATTATTACTACTACCATCTATTTATTCTTCCCAGGCATTCAGTCAATCACTCAGTCTATAATCGACTAACCAGCACTAAACTAATCGATTATTTAGTGGGATGGGGGGGGGGGGCGTGGGGGGGGGGGGGGGGTTGCTTCATATAGGGGTCAACTGGACTAAGCACAGTTTCTAGTTCCAGACCATAAAACAGTTTTATTTGACTCCAGCTGTGTAAGGTATTCTCGAAAATCATCTGAGATAGTATTTCTCCGTTGCTTTTAAAATCTTCACAGTTTGTTTGTTTACATGGCTTCAATGTCGATGGTGTTTCTGTCTCAGAGGCGAAAAACCGATAGCTTGCACACACATAATAATGATCTTTAATACTGATGTGCACGCAAATCTCAAATCAGTGAACAAGACTGTTAGCGCTGGGTGCAGCTACTCTTTTGGATTTTAAACTGCCAAGGAATGTTTTACGTGCACGACAGTGCGATCGGACGTCCCATTTCACTACCCAGAGGCCAGGGGGAATTACTAGAAGTCCATCCAAATCCACATAAAATCCTAGCCCTTCCCGTGAATTGAACTCGGAACCTCTAGAACCTCTAGCACTCGAGACGGACACCATGCTTCGAGACCACACAACCACCCAAAACAGTCTATCAAAGACTAACCTACGTAAAATTAACACATGTGAAATGAGATGGCCTAGATAAGCAGCCGACATAACCATTTGAGACAAAGTTAGAAATGATATTATCAGACAGACTCTAGGAATAACATCATGCACTGCCAGCTTAACCATCCGAGACAAAGTTAGAAATGATATTATCAGACAGACTCTAGGAATAACATCATGCACTGCCAGCTTAACCATCCGAGACAAAGTTAGAAATGATATGATCAGACAGACTGTAGGAACAACATCATGCAGCAAATTCTTTGAGAAACAGAAGATTGAATGGTTTGGTCATCTAGTAAGAATGCAGCTGAAACAACTACCAATGCAAGGGCAAGATGTGAGAAAATCGGAAGTGAGATCAACAAGCCACCCTAGGAGAACATGGACTGATGACATTAAAGAGCTTCCATATTAACACTGAATAATAATAGCCAATGCTGCTCATCAGGCAAATGAATCAAAAATTATTCCTCCCGACAACACTCAACGGCAGAAATTGAAATTGATGATGATGATAATGGTAAAACGTCCGTATCTGCGGATGACTCTAGGTTACATATACTCAAACACACAAACACACATACACACAAGCACACATACACACAAGCACACTTACACAAGCACACACACAAGCACACACACACAAGCAGACACACACACGCACACAGACAGACTCAGACAGACAGACACAGACAGACAGACAGACAGACAGACAGACAGACAGACAGACAGACAGACAGACAGACAGACAGACAGACAGACAGACAGACAGACAGACAGACAGACAGACAGACAGACAGACATACAGACAGACAGACAGACAGACAGACAGACAGACAGACAGACAGACAGACAGACAGACAGACAGGTGCATTAGTAGTCATTTCCACACCACTTTTGAATTGTGAATACCACATTTGTGCACGAGATAAACAATTACTCCCATAAACTTGTAGCATCAATTTAACTGTTACTATTACAATTGTTCTGAATTTTAGAAAATAATTTAATGCTAGCGTTTTGCTCCGTGCTGTTTACGTAACAGTACACCTCTGTCTTGGTTATAATATAATTAGTCTCATTACTTAATTGTCGGACCTTGTACACACACACACACACACACACACACACACACACACACATATATATATATATATATATATATATATATATATATATATATATATATATATATATATATATATATATATATATTTATATATATATGTCTCATTACTTAATTGTCGGACCTTGTACACACACACACACACACACACACACACACACACATATATATATATATATATATATATATATATATATATATATATATATATATATATATATATATATATTATTATAACCAAGACAAAAATGCCATCTAAGAAGCAAAGCGTGGAATCTAAAGAGGCAACATTCATCTATGATCTGGCAACTTTTCATCTCAGCTCTATAAGCAGACAAACAAACAAGCCGCCATTTTGTTGATCTAGTCAGAGGTGTACTGTTACGCAAACAGCACGGAGCAAAATGCTAGCATTAAATTATTTTCTAAAATTCAGAACAATTGTAATTGTAACAGTTGAATTGATGCTACAAGTTTATGGGAGTAATTATATATATATATATATATATATATATATATATATATATATATATATATATATATATATATATGTGTGTGTGTGTGTGTGTGTGTGTGGGAGTCGCTGTGGCGGAGTGGCTAGGCGGGTATTTAATTATTGCATAATTGCTGGGTGTGAAGTTTTTCCTTGCTGGGTTACTGAACAAAGTATGGGTGTCGTCTTGCTGATTATGTGTGGGTTTCTTTTTTGTTAGATAACTGATTATGTGTGGGTGTCTCCTTGTTAGATAACTGATTATGTATGGTTGTTAGATAACTGATTGTGTGTGGTTGTCCTCTTGTTAGATAACTGATTATGTGTGGGTGTCCTCTTGTAAGACAACTGATTATGTGTGGGTGTCCTCTTGTTAGATAACTGATTATGTATGGGTGTCCTCTTGTTAGACAACTGATTATGTGTTGTTGTCCTCTTGTAAGAGAACTGATTATGTGTGGGTGTCCTCTTGTTAGATAACTGATTATGTGTTGTTATTATCTTGTTAGACAACTGATTATGTGTGGTTGTCCTCTTGTTAGACAACTGACTATGTGTGGTTGTTCTCTTGTTAGATAACTGATTATGTGTGGGTGTCATCGTGTTAGATAACTTATTATGTGTGGTTGTCCTCTTGTTATATAACTGATTATGTGTGGTTGTCCTCTTGTTAGATAACTGATTATGTATGGGTGTCCTCTTTTTATATAACTGATTATGTGTGGGTGTCATCTTGTTAGATAACTGACTATGTGTGGTTGTCCTCTTGTAAGATAACTGATTATGTGTGGGTGTCCTCTTGTTAGATAACTGATTATGTGTGGTTGTCTTCTTGTTAGATAACTAATTATGCGTGGGTGTCTTCTTGTTAGATAATTGATATGTGGGTGTCCTCTTTTTATTTAACTGTTTATGTGTGGTTATCCTCTTGTTAGACAACTGATTATGTGTGGTTGTCCTCTTGTTAGACAACTGATTATGTGTGGTTGTCCTCTTGTTAGACAACTGATTATGTGTGGTTCTCCTCTTGTTAGACGACTGATTATGTGTGGTTCTCCTCTTGTGTTGACTTGTTAAACTGGAGCAACGTGGCGTCTGGAAACAGGTTCAGTTACTCAATAGAGAACAAGGAGATAAGGTTCTAGACATGTCTGAGACAGTAGAGAAAAACAAGATGAGAAGACTGTAGTCACGTTTAGGAAATTAGAGAAAGACACGCACAGAAGATTCTAGACACGTTTGGGAAAATAGAGAGAAAATGGGAGAAGATTCTAGTCACGTTTTGCAAAATAGAGAAAGACAAGGACAGAGATTTTAGTCACGTTTGGGAATATAGAGAAACACAAGGAGAGAAGATTATAGGCAAGCTTAGAACAGTAGAGAGAGACAGAGAAAGGAGATTTTAGACAAGCTTAGGACTGTAGATAAAGACAAGGAAAGGAGATTTTAGACACGTTTGGGAAAGTAGAGAAAGACAAAGAAAGGAGATTTTAGGCAAGCTTAGAACAGTAGAGAAATATAAGGAAAGGAGATTTTACACAAGCTTAGAACAGTAGAGAAAGATAAGGAAAGGAGATTTTACACAAGCTTAGAACAGTAGAGAAAGATAAGGTAAGGAGATTTTACACAAGCTTAGAACAGTAGAGAAAGATAAGGAAAGGAGATTGTATACCAGCTTAGAACAGTAGAGAAAGACAAGGAAAGAAGATTTTACCCAAGCTTAGAACAGTAGAGAAAGATAAGGAAAGGAGATTTTATACCAGCTTAGAACAGTAGAGAAAGACAAGGAAAGGAGATTTTACACAAGCTTAGAACAGTAGAGAAAGATAAGGAAAAGAGATTTTACACCCGCTTAAAACAGTCGAGAAAGACAAGGATATAAGACTGTAGACAGGTTTGAGAAAACAAAGAAAGATAAGGGTGCAACATTCTATAACTTTGTAGGGGTTATGATGAAAGATAAGGACAGAGCATTCTGGCCACATTGAGTAGATGAAGAAAGACCTGGACTAAAAATTATAGACACATCATAGAAAGAAGATTCTTGTCTTTGTCCATTTTCCAAAACGTGTCTACTCCTATCTTTTGTCGATCTTCCTAAAATATCTACAGAATCGTCCCTTTCTATATCTGCCCTTGCAAACGTGTCTGTAATCTTTTCTTGTTGTCTTATCAAATCAGCTGTCCCAAGCACAATATTCCTAACTTAAAATGTAATATAAAGTTCACTCTTTACACTCTGCTGTATGCGTAACCATGCAACTCTCACCAGTAAAACAAAATGGCTGGTTACTCGTTTGCTGCCTAGACGATAGTACCCTTTTGTCAGATCATAGATGAATGTTGCTTATTTTGATTGACTCACCCTTTTTTTCCCACGAATGGCGCAACTGTTTTAGCATAATAAAGTCGGTCTAATCTACTTGTACAGTGCTTATGTGATAACATGTTTACCAAGACTAAAATCAGTAGCAGGAGATAAATCAGGAAGTCATAATGCCTCTGTGGTGATGATTAGGTAGGACCTATCAAGGGTAAATTGATCTATACGAATTATAAGTCTAGCACTTCATACTCGATGCTCTAGTGGCGGGAAAGAAATAATTTACTCACTCCTATATGGGATAACTGATATAAGACTGACTTATGTTTGTGAGGTGTAAACGAAAACCAGCAGAGATAAGGGAGATGAGGTATTTATGGACAAGGAAGCTGTGGGAGATCTAAGTAGAAAGAAACGAGACAAACTGATAACAACAAGCAGGATTTAAAGAACTTAGATAAACAGATATAAAAAACTAATATAACGATAAACTGCAGGTGGGAGAATTAGGCGTTGAGGAAATGAAGCCGTTGTAATGATGAAAATGTGGTAGGTATAATTGCTTCTTCTTCTACTGCCTCTGCTGCTGCTTTTGTTGTTTGCCACTGCTGTTGCTTCTTCTTCTGCCTATGTTGCTACTTTTGTTGTTTGCTACTGCTGTTGCTTCTTCTTCTGCCTATGTTGCTACTTTTGTTGTTTGCTACTGCTGTTGCTTCTTCTTCTGCCTCTGTTGCTACTTTTGTTGTTTGCTACTGCTGTTGCTTCTTCTTCTTTTTCTTCCTCTTCCTCTTCTTCTTCTTCTTATTCTTTTTCTTCTTCTTCCTCTTCTTCCTCTTCTTCTTCTTCTTCTTCTTCTTCTTCTTCTTCTTCTTCTTCTTCTTCTTCTTCTTCTTCTTCTTCTTCTTCTTCTTCTTCTTCTTCTTCTTCTTCTTCTTCTTCTTCTTCTTCTTCTTCTTCTTCTTCTTTTTCTACTTCTTCTTCTTCCACTTTTCTTTCTTTTATGTTTTTACTGGCTTCTGTCAGAGAAAGGCGTTATATTAACCATTTGCATCTGTATGAAAAGAAGTAAATTAATTATCGAAATAAACAGCTAATAAATCAATATTCTACCAATTTTTTACTATCAGATGTAGTCAGTTCTATGAAAAACATAGGCGCACAATGACAACATGTCACATGAGATATATAAGAAACGCTTTACGACATACTGAGTAGGACAAAACAAGATGATTTAACTAATCACGTTTGACTATTTCTGCTTAATCGCCCGTGTGTAACCGGGACCCTAACGTGAAGCAAAGAATAGTAACACTGCGTCCTACCAGACATGTCGTAAGAGACTACTAAGAGTGAGTTTGGGCTTGATAATCGCTACCTCCTCCTGTGAGAACAATTGCCGCAAAAATCAACCAACTACGGAAAAGTCTCAGGTTTCTCAGCGTTTGCCCCACCCAAAGCCAGCGCATTTTGTTCACCTCTTGGTCCACTGGAACTTGTTTATTTCTCTCCCAGAGATTTACATTAGTGATTATATCATACAATTTCATGGTCGAGTGGGTTCCAGGGTCCCATTATGGAGAAAACAAGAACAGACCTACTGTCTCCCCAACAAGCATGCCGCAGAAGTCGACTAATTGTGGACATTCTTCTACGTCGGAGTACATCTGCATGGGAGGCAAGGGACCACAAGCCTGCATACAAATAATCCAGATCTGTGAAACTAAGTGCACGCCACACACTGTTCTGAAGCAAGACTAAAGTTCAGAAGTGGAGAACACCCAGAGCTTTTTACCCGGAGTTTACAGCTTGTGAACGCGAAGAAGCAAGAGTAGAAAATACCGTCGCATAAGTGTACTGTACTCAAACTGAGGGAGACCGAGCATCTATGAGTTGGATGCGAAGTGCACAAAAAAGATTTACGAAGCAAACAAAAAGTGTATCCACCAGCTATCTTCGTTTATACACACACTGCAATTTGTATTGGCAACACAACTGTGTGTTTTATTTTCCTATTACGTACGGAAGTAAAGGCTGATGTATTTTTCATTAGGGGATACAAAACATATATTCGTTTGTGTGGCGCCGTATCATGGTATATCTTTCCATTTTGGGGGCAAGTGATACCTAATGTGCTTTATATAGCACTCATGGGTACGTTAATGAAACAAGATATTATCTTCTGACTACTCAAATGTTATATGTAAACGGGCTTGCGACACTCAATGCGCCGCCGTTTTATTAACGTAATTACATGTCCATTTCATGTTTGAACCGCTGTTAAGTTCGAATTTGGTATTTATTTTGATTTTGTATTTATATAATACTGTCCCAAAAATGATATACCAAGGAAACTTGTGGCCAAGAGAAACATCGGTGCAAGTCAAACTTTACGGGTCGCAGAGTGAATTGCAAAAGAAGTTCATACTAGAGACTACATTGCAGATATAGATAATTTATTTAAAGCGAACGAAAGAAGAAAAATAAGTTGGAATTTTCTCTACATGGTTTGCATGCTTACAAAAATGAGTTGTAATGAAGCGTACCAGGCGTAGGTGGTACAGTGCTGTTCTATTACTATTACTCAAATGCTAAAATGTTGAAAAAAAAAGGGATCGTAAAAAAACAAAACAAAAAGTTAGGTGTGTAACCTTTACAGGACGTTGCAGAACCAACCATAGCAATTTTTGGGGGGATGTTCTTTTTTTTCTAACCAAATTTTACGTTCAGTACTTTGCCATTGCTACTGCAAGGTCAGCTCTCAGTACCACTGTCGAAACCAACGCAAGACAACTCGTCCACAGCTGGGATCGAACCTGGCACCTCGGCATTACAAATCGCGATCGCAACGCCCAAGCCACAGATGCCGACATGGGAAATCGTTACAAGCCAAAAAAACTCAAGCACCAGATAAGAAACACAAAGTCAATAATCAGTGGGCCACTTGCTAGCGCTCTGTGGTCAGATTCGACATTCGAGTCATCAGTTGAATAGCCCTGATATAAGGTATTCAGTATGATGTAAGGTATTCGGTATGACGTGAGGTATTCGGTATAATGTAAGATATTCGGTATGATGTAAGGTATTTAGTACGACGTAAGGTATTCGGTATGATGTAAAGTTTTCGGTATGATGTAAGGTATTCGGTATGATGTAAGTTGTTATTTATGATGTAAGGTATTCAGTATGATGTAAGGTATTGGTTAGGACGTCAGGTATTCGGTTTGATGTAGGGTATTTGGTATAATGTAAGGTATTCGGTATAATGTAAGGTATTCGGTATGATGTAAGGTATTAGGTATGATGTAAGGTATTTGGTATGACGTAAGGTATTCGGTACGACATTAGGTTTTCGGTGCGGTGTAAGGTATTCGCTACGATGTAAGGTATTCAGCGCGATGTAAATTATTCAGTATGATTTAAGTTATTCAATATGATGTAAGGTATTCGGTATGACGTAAGGTATTCGGTACGACGTAAGGTATTCATTAAAATGTAAGGTATTCGATACGATGTAAGGTATTCAGCATGATGTAAGTTATTTGGTATGATGTAAGTTATTCAGTATGATGTAAGGTATTCGGTATGATGTAAGTTATTAAGTATGATGTAAGGTATTCGGTATGATGTAAGGTATTCGTTATGGTGTAAGGTATTTAGTATGATGTAAGGTATTCGGTATGGTGTAAAGTACTCAGTATGATGTAAGGTATTCGGTATAATGTAAGGTATTCGATATGAATCTGGAACAATTTTTCACCCTGAATTTGCACTACGGCTTGGGGGTGGGGTGCTGAGGTGTTAGCTTCGTCGGTCTCCAACGGCGCAAGGACGGTTTGGGGGAGTGGGTTGTCGGAGCCTCACCTGCAGTAAGGAACATTGACTAAACAAACGTCAGCGGTGGAGACGGAAGATGACGTAGAGGGTACGGGATGATGAAATGCTCGTTCATTATGAAATGCGAAGTCAGCAAAATTAAATCTTGTAGAATGTAAAGGGTTTTACTACAATCTCGCTCAGACTCGGCGATTTCTGTTTTGTTTTGTTTTTCGTTTTGGCAAACCTCAGCTCCAGCCTTTCGCTCTCTTTCCCCGTCTGTGCATCCTTAACGAGAAAGACAAGTTACAAGGAGCATGTCCTAATGTATGCAGCTGGATCAATAAGGGGCAGTATAATAGTGAGAAAATAATTATGTGACAGCCGTTAAAAGATGGTAATGGAGTAGAAGGATGACAGCGTCATGGAGAAATAAACGCCTAATAAAGATATCTACAAGTGCGAACCACATGGGAGAATTTAACGCTCTGCCAGTGCGTTATGGGAAGAAACATTATGTAGGTGTCGGCACACTCATACTAACTCCTGTTTGTATGTGGGTGTCAGCACACAGGTACTAACTCATGTCGTTATGTATAATATGGCTGATGGAAGTCTAAAACTGACAATAAAAGGCGAAAGAAAGAAAGAAAGAAAGAAAGAAAGAAAGAAAGAAAGAAAGAAAGAAAGAAAGAAAGAAAGAAAGAAAGAAAGAAAGAAAGAAAGAAAGAAAGAAAGAAAGAAAGAAAGAAAGAAAGAAAGAAAGAAAGAAAGAAAGAAAGAAAGAAAGAAAGAAAGAAAGAAAGAAAGAAAGAAAGAAATATAGAAAGTAAAAGAAGAAAAAAGAAAGTTGAAGAAAGTTAGAGAAAAAAAGAAGAAAAATAGAAAGAAAGAAACATGACAATCAATTTATCAAGAAACAAATACAACAAATGAATACATTAAATCTTAAGCTACATCAAAAGTTACACATTATAGAAGTATATTCTAGACAAGTGCGGCTGTGTTAAAACTTCTCTATCGCGACACACACGTCAGTCAGCACTCTCCCACGCTTGTACTGTACTTTACAATTGCGACACACACGTCAGTCAGCACTCACCCACGCTTATACTGTACTTTCCTATCGCGACACACACGTCAGTCAGCACTCTCCCACGCCTGTACTGTAACAACTCCCGGCCGTCTCCGGATACTCCTGCCGGAGGTCACGTACAAAAAAAAAATGTAATCTCTCCGGAAAATAACATTTTGCTTTGACGGAAGAGTTACGTCTTCCACCTGGATACAACTTATTATTCTCCTTTCACAAGGACGAGTTTGAACTATGTAAGTGCTGATTAAAAAAAAAACGGAAAACAATTTTTTTTTTTCACTTTGCTTTGTGTCAGGATGGTAGAGGGGGGTGGGGGGTCATCTTTAAACTATCATTATGACGACACCGTGTTCGTCTGCATCGTAATATCACGCAATTAAGGCTAAATTGGTCAACAAATGCCCGCAAAAGTCGGATGTGTTGGCCGAAAGGTGCAAATATCGCAGCCCTGCTGTAAACAGACACAACGCAATTACATCTTCGGATGAACGCAAAAGAAAAAGAAATCCTTAACAAAAGCTACCGACAGATTATAAGACAAGGGCATAGTTAATGTAATTTTGGTTAAATTCGGAAGTTTTGAATTTAAAACCGCCCTTGTTGAAAAAAACAATGCAAAGAGTATGCTTGAGGTAGTGGGGCAAAAACAGACATCCAGTTTTAAAAACTTCGTCAGCAGCTGGGAATTAGAAGCGTGTAGCCAGAATAGCCATTGCTCTGTTCAAATTTCTCTATCACAACATACATGTCAGTTAGCAATCTCCTACGCTTGTAGAAAACCTCCCACAATCTTTCAGACACGACACAGCTCCAGGGCGCCTTCGGATAACCCAATGAATTATGTCAATTATCTAAATGGTTTTAACGTGTGCTGGGACTTGAGTTACAAGTGTACGGTGTTAACAGTGACAATTTCCAGTGCTGGCATTCTTGGGGGGTAATCAGGTAAAGCTAGAGCTCCTGAGAAATGCGCAGAAGCTAATAAGAGGTTAGAAGGCGAATAAGGACAGATAAAAGGAAATATTCAGATGACCTAGCACAAGAAGCAGAGACAGCAGCAGCAAAAATAGAATATCACTGATGTTATTTGTGACATTGCTGAAGTATCACAATAGAGACGGTTATCATCAGAATAATGAAGATTGACTGTAGACATGTGCTTTGCTTACAGGCTGTGTAACTAAAGCGTGGATACCAACCCAGATAGAGATGATAAATTGTAAATTGATCTTACGTTTCTTGACAACGACATATACATTGATCTTACCCCATAGTGCAGGGACGATAATGTATAAACTGATCCTACTTATAGTGCAGTGACGATAATGTATAAATTGATCGTACACCTAGTGCAGTGACGATAATGTAAAAATTGCTCTTTTGATCAGAAAAATTAGTTACAACAAATATTACAAATGTGTCAAACGGTACAATCTTCTCACGACAGTGTACAATTTACTTACATTTGTTGAGGAATTCCGCTGTTCCACTCAATTAATCCAGATTCGAAATATTTTCAATGGTCATGATGTTGACAGTTTAATCAAAACAATCCTTGATACAAATGCAGGGAAAAAGACACATCCACAGATTGCACACAAGGGAATGCAACTGTTTAGAGCAAGTATACTCACCTTGTTTCTTATCAAGATAATAATGCATTTTTTGTTTTTGTCTCAGTTATTTCTACTTAACCAACATATTCTTGTTTGTATCTCAGAAAAACAAACTGCACTTGCTGGAAGCAGACAGCAGCAATCAAAATGTAAAATTAAACACTCATGATTGTGATTAGTTTCCAAGTGTGCCGTTAACGGTTACGTGGGGAAGAACAGGTTGCTATCCATCCTAGTTTTTAAACTGACTGATGTTAAAAACACACACTGAAATACATTTTAACTCCAGAGAATCTGCAATAATGTTTACTCCATCGCCTGTGTAACCATACTATGCAGACTAAGGGTTTTGTGTTATGCATTAACTATAATAAGAAAGTTGGAAAACAAATAATGCGAATGAATCGTCAACTCAACTCGTCATGGCACGTCGTGGAAGGAGAGATAAACAGAGAATATCATTGGTCAATTAACCATTGCACGATTTCTTAAATGTGTCTGATTGTCTCGTGATTCGTATCTCTTCTAGGTTTTGTCCCCGTTATTTCCATGTGGCTTTCGAGACCCAGTTGGAAAGACAAATTGAAAGGGGTGTGGGGGTGGGGCGGGGAGCAGGAATGAGAGGTGGGGGTGGGGGAATAGGCCCACCGCTCCCGAAAAATCATGTCGTAAAAAAGAAAGCGGCTAATTAGAGTTTTCCTAAACGTGACGTGTTGGGTGGAACGTTCGCAGATTTCGCAGTCTAGCTGTAAACCACAATACAACGTGCCAATTCCAACTGTAAAGGTGAACGCAGAAATAAAGGAAGTCTGTGACCAAACATTTCCTATGTTCGATCGCCTCCCTGAAAATCAAATGGGAAAGCCGTCTTTTAAAGCACTCCTGTCTAGGAAACTACCAGAATTGCAAACACTGCTGACACAACTCAGCCTTCAGCGAAGAGTCGTAATGCAGTAGATACAGTCTCATTGTTAAGTGCCTGGAAAGCAGAAAGCTAATCAACTGGCAGGGGAAGGTGTGACAAAAGAGCAGCCGGATGTACCAGTCACATACCACCAAAAGAGAAGAATCATTAAATCGATCAGGAAACCACCAGCCCCAGCACAAGACGACTATTTTATTATGGACAGACCAGAACAAGTCATTATCCTTCCCCTCAGAACAGGGCACACCCGATTACGTAACCACATGTTCACAAAATTCAAGATAGGTGTATCAGGCATGTGCACCTGTGGAAATGTGCCCCAGACAGCAGAGCATGTACTCCAGGACTGCACCGAATTTGACACATTAAGGCAAACCTTTTGGCCAGAAAGAACAACAGTGGAACGTAAACGCTATGGACCACAGAATGAACTAAAAACGACAATGAAATTTATACAAGAGACAGAACTGCTGATATAGACAACTTATTTCAGGCGAACGAAACAAGAAAGAAGAAGAAAGCCCTCTTCAATACAAAGGAAAACGGTAAAACCAATGATAGTCCTTATTAACTGCTTCAGTAACAGAAAATGTTGTTTCAAGTACTTAGGGGAGATATTAAAAACAATGAAAATTGCAAAGGTTTATAACCGTCAAAAATACAACAGGGGGTTGTGTGACCTCGAGGCATGGTGTCCGCTTTGAGTGCTGGAGGCTCAGTGTTCAATCCCCGCTAAAGGCTGTGATCTTTTCACGTGGACTTGGACTTCTAGTAATTCTCCCTAGTCTCTGGATAGTGAGATAAGACGCCCCTGTGCAATGTTGCGCACGTAAAAAATCCCCTGACAGTTTGAAATCGAAACGAGTAGCCTAACGGTGTTGCCCTGGCAAATTTTGGAGTTTAGAATCTACCCAAAGTTTTTCAGGATCCTCGCCGATGCTACAGAGCCTGTGCGCTGTGCTGAGCTTCTCTGGAATCAGACCTGAGTTAGAAGAAGGACGAAGCACTAATTTGTTACTACTCGTGTGCCATAATGTTGATTAGTTGTTCAAAACCTCAAAAACTCAAACCTCAAAAAGACAGCGTATGCCATGTGGTGGTTAGCATTTCTAGCCAGATTACTTTTGCATGCTCAAATCAAATGTACAATACCTAATTAACTACCGTTCATTTTGTGATACACACTATCGCTCCTATGATTACACTTGAACCAGACACCAGTCTGCTATCTGCTCCTATGATTACACTTGAACCAGACATTAGTCCGCCATCTGCTCCTATGATTACACTTGAACCAGACATCAGTCTGCCATCTGCTTCTATGATTACACTTGAACCAGACATTAGTCCGCTCTCTGCTCCTATGATTACACTTGAACCAGACATTAGTCCGCCATCTGCTCCTATGATTACACTTGAACCAGACATTAGTCCGCCATCTGCTCCTATGATTACACTTGAACCAGACATTAGTCCGCTATCTGCGCCTATGATTACACTTGAACCAGACATCAGTCTGCTATCTGCTTCTATGATTACACTTGAACCAGTCATTAGTCCGCCATCTGCTCCTATGATTACACTTGAACCAGACATCAGTCTGCTATCTGCTCTTATGATTACACTTAAACCAGACACCAGTCTGCTATCTGCTCCTATGATCATATATCAACACAGCCTAAAACGGTGTCAGCAAATATCTTAGGAGATCATGGTGGCTTTTTAAAATATTACCCAAAGAGTGTCAATTGTAAGTCTGGCAATATGAGCTTGACGCTTCAATAGCGTTAACAGGATCTCGTACGCTTTAAGCTTCACCTCTCCAGAGCATAAAGCCTGTGTAGTGTAATAGAGACATTGTGTTGCCAATGCAGACTGACTCCTGTCTAAGCATGCATTGTTAACTCTAAAAGACATGGAATGAATCATACCACAGTACCTGTCGATCAGAAGAGCAGTGCTGTGTATGTCTGATGTTTGGAGCTTTCCTCCTAAATCAGCTGCCAGACAAAGCTAGGAACCTGGTCTGCCTATCCATAACATACAGTTTTCTGGCTGCATTTTGATTTCCTAGGATCAGATGCTATGTGTCTAGATTCTTGTATAACCGCGCCTGTCACCACCTACTGTCAATAACATTTCTTTTACATTTACTTAAACAGGATCCATTTCTGTACATGATTATTAATTTTGTCCTACTACTATTCCTGGTGAGATCCTTGTTTTCCTGCTAAAGTATTTGCAGTCGCTTTTACGCATCGTTAACAAGACGGATTCATAAATATAAGAGACAAAAAAAAAAAAACACACACACACACATTAGTGATTATGAATTAATCCCGCCGTTAACCTCGGTTCTCGGCCTTAATTCACAACGTCTAGTTTGAGAATGGAGGTGGAGACAGTCACTACCGCCTTCTGCTGGCTTGAGAATCAGCTGAACGCACATGTCATAATTGTAACTGACTCACAGAGCATGTTGAGAAAGGTGGAGATAGGCATGATCGGTGCAGAGTTGCAAGAACTGCTTCAGAAGTCTCTTGTAGTTATCCTTTCGATATTTTCTTAAAGTTATGCTATTGTGTTGGGAAACGAGCAGGCAGATAGAAAGACCGGTTTTGCACCACTTTGTGGTAAACAGATGTATGGCAAGCCAAATTTTGTGAGGATCTTTGGGAGCGAATGAATAGTGCAGCTTCCCAAAATAGATCATTGCGTTCTAAGGAGAATGGCGCTGCAAGGAGTTGTCAGGGGATCTAACCCACGCTCAACACTTAAGGGAAGGGTGAGACGGATGTATAATCAGACAGTTACTGGTGTCATCGGAATTGGATCTCTTTGCTTGCTGCTAAAGATGGGAAAGGAGCGCTTATGGGAGTGTCCAGAGTGCTATCATGTCGATTCTTGATACAGCATTCAACATGCAATATGCAACATTCAAACTTAGTTCGTACTTCAGGGTTTTTCTGATACGTGGCTGTTGGAAAATTGAGATCATCGTCGTGGTAAACGCTAATGTGAAATGGATTAATTCATTTCTGAACAAACATTACATAGTTTAAATTTTAAAACTACATTTCTTACATATTAGTGAAAAGAAAAATCATTAAACATATGGAAAAGAAGAGTACAGTGAACTGATATATTATCGAATAGATTTAAATCTTGTTATACAGCACGAAAGAGTGATGATGTTATTAATAAAATTTAACGAGGAAATTGTTTCCAGTAATTTAATTTTAATTCACCCCAAAAAAAGGAAAACCTAAGTTCCCGTGAAAGTCCAGTATTCTAGGGGTGTCACGGTTTGGGATTAGTGTTAAAGTTGTGATCTGTTTCAGCCGCGACCGCCTCAGAGACAGCGTCTTACCCTACCTCTAACCCTAACCCTAAGCCTAACCCCAACCAATAACACCCCTAGAATATTGGACTTTGGCGGGAACTCTGCGATTTCCTTAGCTTGGGGTAAATTTTCAAGAATAAAAACTCATCGGTTTTTCTGCCCCTTCTGAAGTTTGCCGGTTCTTTCGTAGAAAGCTCATTCTTGCGTTCTTTCAATTTCCTCCATTTTGACACTGTCAGCTCCAAAGCTTATGTACAGGAATACAAATTATGGCAGCACACAATGTGTCATAGCCATCAGTGTCTTCGTCTGCTAAGCAATCTGACCACAGTGCACTCTGTTTCCGGTTCATGGTTACGTAGGTCACTAGCTTTGCCAGGTATTATATAACAATGGAGAATGTTATTGTCTAGAAATACCAAAGTGTTACCTGTGTCCAGGGGTCACTTCAAAATAAATCAGACCAGTACATTTAAAAGTTCGCCATGGACTTAACGATCACAGGGTGGATTTGAGGAGGAGTAGCATCGGGAGCTTTAATGTGGAAAATATCTATCTCCGTCACCAGCTTATCCCCCACCCCAGAGGATGAGCGTGAGCAGTGTCAAAGAAAATCTTGAAAAGAGATTGCACTCTCATGTAGGAATACACACCGAAAGAAAATTGCTTTTCTCCAGCAAGCTCATCTCAAGAAGTGTCTTATTTTGGGATTGCCTGTTCAGAAACCGAGGTTCTGTTCAGAAACCAAAACGCCCCCTCCCTCTTTTCCAAACTGTTTATAAACCGAATTATTCCTCAGAGAAGGCTTTCGATAACTAAGATTCCTCACTACATCCTCCAATTCATAATAAATCTGGGACACGACTAGCTACAACTCTGTTAATATGTCCTTACCGTCCAACTTTTCAATTACACCTGCCAGTTTTGACTTTTTATATTTCAGAACGGACGTACAAACATCACATGATAATAGATGAAGAACAAACTTTGATGGAAATCCTGGACACAGCAAGGCAGGTCAGTTAGCACTAAGTTCATCAATTTTAACTTGTTCCGTCTGTCATCTTTAGTATCTACACCATCATTATCGCCATCAACGCCAACCTCATATATAATTCTCTCCCTCGCCAATTTTTGTTCTTATAAAAATTAATGTGAAATGGTTTAATTCGTTTTTAACAACGATGTTTCGAACGCTGAAATAGTTTGGTCATGTTAAGCGCCATGACAGACTTTAAAGAGGTGCAGGGGCCGACAAACACGAAGATGGGCTCAGGATATTAGTGACTCCTTGAAAATGAAAGTAAACGGGGCGAAAGAGCTGGCGAGCGATCAAGTTTCTGCAAATAGTGATGAGCGCGACGTTCTGCAAAGGACCTGCTACATGTTGATACACAACTTGGTTGTAAATAGATGCATGACAAGATAGATGTTGTTAGGTTTATTTTTTTTTTGGGGGGGGAGGAGGGGGTCGGGGTGGGGACGAGTGGACAGTGCGTAAGCAGAGATGGATCATCATGGTCTGAAGGGAATGGTACTGCAAGGAGTGTCCAGGGGATCTGGTCAACGATCAGCACTCAAGGAAAAGGGTGAGACGGATACACAGTCAGACTGTTATTGGTACCTTTTGAATTGGAACTCTGCGCTTGCTGCTGAAGATGGGGGCGAAGTGTTTATGGGAATGTCGGGAGAAATGTGATGTAAATTCTCAATTAAACATGAAAAATTCAACAATGATGATTGTTTATACAGTTTAAATTTAATTGATTCTTCTTTTTACAGTAGAATAGAAAATCAGTACAAGTTTGTACAATCTTGCTCAACAACAACAAACAAACAAAATGTGCACAGTAAATTTATACATTATCGGCAAGACTGTAATCTTTCTATCGCAAACGAAGTAGGGCTACTGTCCCACTCCAGTATTGCGTTCTGGAGATTGTCGTCTCATCCATGAAAATCAAACTGGTACAAATCCCAGAAACCTGGGTTTACTGTATGGCACAGATTTATTAGGGGGTATAACTCATGAAAGTCACACTATCTCGTCAGGCTCCTGATTTCTTAAGGGATTTCCCTCTAGTCTAGGAGTGTCCTGTGTTTCTCTTTCTTTTAACCGTTTTAAGAACATCCACCACCGTCGACAGCCACAGCCAGTAAGTGTAAAAATACAATATCATCAACGAGTAGATGCCCACGAACTGTCCCTCCTTCAGAGCTTCTCCCTGCAGTATTTCTTCCCTGCACACATGCGCCCTCGGCGCCTGAGACCTACTCACAACAACAACACATTCCAGAAACAACAGTCGTTCACAGAAAAACAAGTTATGAAAAGAAAAGTGCGCAGTTTCGTTTATGAGACAGTGTGTTGATCGTGTCGAACGAACACGAGACCCTCTTGGGCACGCTGTGTATAGCCTGTGAAGGAAGACATCTCATAACACCCCTACAATATAGGTCTTTGGTAACTGCTACGAAATTCGCCTCTGAATAGATGGGGTACCTTTAGTGAGTATTAAATATTAGGGTACCCACTTTTACGAAGCAAACTACAGACTGATAAGGCACAACAGTTCGCAGTGTTTGTGTTGTCGTTTTTACCCGAAGGACGCTTACAATGAATCTCGAATATTGTTCTTTATTATATAAAGGGCACTTTGATTGGCCTTGTTCAGTCTTTCTCTTCTTGTTGCTCACTCTCTGGTACCTTAAGCAGGCACCATTCATTAAAACACGTAAGGTAAGGGGTGTGTGCATGCGCGCATAAATTTACCATCCAAGCTTTTCTGTTATTTCGTCTTGATATTTATATTAAGCAAATCAATATATGTACAAACGTGCTTTATTGCTAAAATACAGAATCTGTGTGAACGATGCGTGTTTGGAAGAACCGAATCTAAAAAGCACCTGCACGCTCATTTTGTAACCCTAAAAAAAAAAAAAAGGTCGTTCTGTCATTGTCTTCATCTATCCTTGTTTCCACAAATCTTAAACCTTTAAAGTTGTCACAGTTTTTGTTTCTTTTTTTCTGCCGGTTTTAAGGTACACAATGCCTCAAATGTCTACTATTCGGATGTGAATCAAACAGAAGCAAAACCCAGATACCCTGTTTAGCTGAATACGACAGTTTTATTGGAAAATCAAAAGGTTGAAAAGTAATCTGTTGCCCAGAGTGGTTGTTTCCAGTGGGTGTCACAACTTGATCTTTGCTCACAATAAACCTTAGACTAACGTAGTGGCTCGAGAACTGGCAAGATTGCTGGGACAATATCAATAGAAAGGCAGAGATATAAATACAAATCTGAGTACACTGGCCTTATGAACTAGGAGCAACATCAGCTCTGACTTGATCCATGTATTTAGTGTTCGTGTTTGAGGTTTGCCAACGGATCAACATCATGGCACACGGGTAGTAACCCATACGTGCTCAGTTCTTCTTCTAACTCAAGTCTGTGCCCGAAGAAGCGCAGCACAGTGCACAGATTCTGTAGCACCGGTACAGAGACCAGTGTGAAGTCCAAGTCCACGTGAGAAAATTCCAGCCCTTACTGGGGATTGAACCCGGAAGCTCTAGCACTCGAGGCAGACACCATGCTTCGAGACCAAGCAACATCTTAAGTGTTCGTGTGAGATGATGATTTATCACTGACAAGGCTGAAAAGCAGGGCTTGTCGTCATGCTGTCGATAATTAACAATGAATGTTGTGTAACTGTTTTCAACTCCACTGTTAGCGATTAATTTTCTCTTGGCAGACCCATCAGGAGGAGACAACTCAACACGAGGGCAACTTCCGCTGGGCAGATGGCTACATCCTTGTGTACGCTATCAATGACCGGCAGAGTTTTCTGGCAGTGGGGGAGCTCAAGCAGCAGCTGGACACGATCAAGAAAACCAGCATTCAATGTCTGTTGGTTGGAAACAAGGTTGGTTCTACCAAAGACTTTTTCTTCTAAGAACAAAATTGGAAAAAAAAAAAAAAAAAAGGTGATAGTGTTCACCACAAAGGGTCTATTTTAGTCATGTCGGGAAAAGATCTGCCTAAAAAAGTGTTGGTACTTCGTACAGTTGCTTAGTGTTGGGGGAGGTGTGTATGGTGAACGCTTTCAGTTGCAAGCAATGAATCGGTTCTTCTTTCCTCTACTCCTGAAATGCCTTACAACGTCAGGACAGGAAGAGATCTCTGATACGGGCCCTTCTGTTCGCTTCGTATAAAGTACTTTTCAGTGTCTCTGATATTTCAGTAATCCATCTTCTGTGTTGTCGACCTCTGGAATGTTACGTTGTACTTATAAAACATTGCTCTGTATGGTGCCCTGTCTGATCACAATCTTGTTACATGGTCAAACCATTTGATTTGGGGCATTACATGACATTAAACTATTGGAGTGATTTCTTTTTTTCTGCAGGAGTTTCCTGATCTATAACTTCTTAGCTTTCATCGGCTGTAAACTCCACTGCGAAGTTTTGCTAGTTTGTCCACTTGTGGCCTTTGGTCTTGTTCAAGAACTTGAGTTGTGGGTAAACATCCATTTTACTTTACAGACCTGGCTAACCTGTAGGCAGACTGTTGCTTCCTCACTTCTTAGGCAGACTTTAAGGGAAAACCCTGAATTAATAGTCTTTTATGGCATGCCGGTTGGGGGTGCAGTTTACCTATTCATGCTCTTACCGCAATCCCCCCCCCCTCTCCCCCTCACCTCCTTTACCCCCAAAACTCACATAGTATGATTCCAGAACTCACACGGAAATGTTTCCTAACTAGGTATAAAGAATGTTGAATGTTGAATTGAGGATCGACATCATCGCACCGGGACACCCCATAAGCATTCCGTCCCCATCTTCAGCAGCAAACGGAGAGTTCCAGTTCCGATGGCACCAGTAACTGTCTGATTGTATATCCGTCTCGGCCTTCCCTTGAGGTTGAGCGTAGGCCAGATCCCCTGGTAACCCCTTAGAGCGCAATTCTCTACAGATCGTAATGATCTATGTGCGCTTCCGCACTGTCATTCGCTCCCTGAGGGCCCCGACAACGTCTGGCTTGTCACACATCAGTTCACCACTAAATGATGCAGAATCAGCCAGTCTATTTGCATGCTCATGTCCCAACAAACCGGTATGACCTGGAGAGAATACCCTAATCAGATGAAGAAAAATATTATCTTAACAGCAGATTTCTTTTTCTTGTCAACATTTAGGCTGACCTGCTGCATGAGCGACGAGTGGCAACAGAAGAGGGCGAGGCTCTGGCTCAGGAGCTGTGTTGTGGGTTTTTTGAAACATCTGCCAGGGATGGTGGCCAAGAAATATCTGAAATCTTTTACGAACTTCACCGAGATATAAGACGGCGAAAAATGATGGAGTCCAAGGGTAGACGGCGATCATCAGCCCAACAAGTGAAACATGTTTTTAATAGAATGTTGAACAGGATTGGCAGTACTTCGTGATGTGTTTCTAGGAACGGTTTGTGTACTTAGTCACATTGTTTGGAGAGATCTAAAAGTGACTGGTTGGCGTTTCAATTGAAGCATTCTGTATGGAACAGTGGAAGACGTGCGTCACACCATACGACTTCATGGAGGTCTGGGGCCTTCTTTTATGAAAACCACGGGCAGAGAAATCGGAAAGAAGAAGAAGTCATTGTGTTAATGCAGATGAGGTTTCTGTGGAAATATTAACGTCGTCATTAGGTGTAAATGATAGAAGTATACAACAGACACATCTAGGCTTGACTCTGTGTAACAGAGAACAATGAAGTTAGTTACAAATCATCGCATGTCTTGTAAAGTAAAGATCCCTTTTCACTCCTTAGGCGCATTGGGCACAGGGAAAAGCATCCCTAATCTTTACAGACAAATCGACACTAGGTGGGTAATGTGGTCAGCGTTACGCCGGCTGTCTTTGCTCGCATGACACAACTGGATCCATATTTGTAGACTCAAAACCAATATATGTGTGTGCAAGTCTATGCATAAACTTTCTCTCTCTCTCTCTCTCTCTCTCTCTCTCTCTCTCTCTCTCTCTCTCTCTCTCTCTCTCTCTCTCTCTCTCTCTCTCTCTCTCGCAAAATAGTTGACGGGTTAATGGTTCAATTCCTAATCTGAAAAGAATATTTGTTTGTTCGTTTACTTTCTCTCTCTCTCTCACTCTCTCTTTCTCGTTTTCTCTCTCTCTCTCTCTCATACACACACAGAAGGCATGCATACACTCACACACACAAACACACACATGTGTAAGCAAAAATACATGCAGAGAGATCCTTGCTCGAACTACGGAGTTCCATCGATCGTGCTCAGATACGACGACAAAAATATAAAATCTTTGACCCTTACACGAATGTTTGACTTGGGAGTGAAGCTGGTGAAGCATCTATATGCCATCTTCGAAGTCAAAACTGGAGACGTTATAACCAACTTCTCATGAGAACCGTCCTAAGGTTTTGAGGTGTTGAACAACGGATCAACATCATGGTACCCGGGTAGTAACCCATAAGTGTTTCGTTCTTTTTCTTATCCAAGTCTGAATACGAAGATGCTCGGCACAGTGCACAGGCTCTGTAACACCGGCGAGGATCCTGAAATACTTTGGGTAGATTTTTAACTCATAATTTTGCCCGGCCAGCGCCGTTGGGCTACTCTTTTCCATTTGCAGCCGATCAGACTACCCGGAGACCAGGTGATTTTACTAGAAGTCCAAGCCCACATGACAAAAATCCCAGCCACTACCTCGGACTGAACCCGGATCCTCCAGGACTCGAGGCGGACACCATGCCTCGAGACCATACAGCTCCCCTTAAACCGTCCTTAGTCCCTTAGAGTGGCTGCTGAATAGGAGGACTTGGCACTCATGTCAGTGCCCAATGTGTAATTGGAATTATAAACCGAAAGAGTTAAAACACAAATACATACAAGTACTTATAGCTCAGAAAACACAATGAGAAACAAATAAAAGTAACTGACATAGAACAGCTAGTCGAACAGTTAGAACGCTGGGCTCTCATGGGGGAGATACGGGTTCAAATCGTCGGTGAGGAAGGGTGTTTGTTTTCCTGTCAGAAGCAAAATAAAATCCTCACTTGCACAGTGTGGTCACCAGCGCTATCCATGCCGCCGTAAATCCTTCCTATGGTTATAGGACCCCCTGCCTACACCGCAAAAGTGGTATAATAAAGGCACTAATTGGCAGTTGGCAGTTCACATAGAACATGAAAACGATTCAAATCTGAAAAGTGGAGTCAACACGGTAACTTCGAAAACTGTTGACTCTTTCAGCAACAGTGCTGGTATAGTGCCAATTAATAAAAACACCAGAAATGTAGTAATTATGTTACATTCACTTTGAGACCATCATAGGTTCCCGAACGTTTTCGGTTCGAAACCGCATTGAGTCGGATTTGTTTCTCAAACAACCTTGGCTACCAGGTCGACCAGCCTACCCCCCGTGTGGGTTCCGGGGTCCCATTGTGGGGGAAAACAAGAATAGACCCACTGCCTCCCCAACAAGCATGTCGTAAGAGTCGAATAATTGGGGAGCTTCCTTTTAAGTCGGA
This sequence comes from Candidula unifasciata, assembly GCA_905116865.2. Lineage (NCBI taxonomy): Eukaryota > Metazoa > Mollusca > Gastropoda > Stylommatophora > Geomitridae > Candidula > Candidula unifasciata. The sequence goes on from CAJHNH020000106.1 coordinate 208,553, forward strand.
GTGCATCTGCCGGAGAGGCAAGGAACTAACAGTCTGTTTTGAAGAGATTGAGATCTGTAAAACTGATGCACATGCAACACTCAGATTCTGGAGCAGGACTGCAGTTCAGTAGTGGACGATCAACCAAAACTTTTCGCCAGAGTGAACAGCTGGTGAACGCGAAGAAGAAGAAGAAGAACCAGGCAAAAAAAGGAGACCACATAGAATCATGACCAGCTGAAACCTCCGTCAGAAAACTAAATTTTGTTGTTCGTCAACTTCTGGAATTTGGTCTTGTTCCAGATTAGCCCTCCAGAAATTGCACTAGAATTTCGAAGAAAAAAAAACCCATAAATAGTCGTCGTTTACGACATGCTTGTTAGGGAGCAGTGAGTCTATTCCTCTTCCCCAAAACTGAGTCCCGGTGCCCACATAGCGATGTAGACACTCTACGCGGATAGGAAATGGAGGAGGGACACACATCTCTACTGATTGTAACATAATAGTAACTCTTCGCTGGCTGCTGAATATTGGGACGGAACTCTTATGGCAATGCCCCGAATGTCATGATATCTGCTCTGAACTGATTACAACTGAGCTCAAGCTTTGTAAAGACCAAAATATGCCATTTATTATTCTAGACGCCACAAGAAATCTGAATTGTGATAACTTTTATCAAATAAAGAGGGAAGGGTGGGCAGGAGGGGGGGGGGGGGGGTGAGGAGGCGGTTATCCGAAAACAAATACTGGTAACGGTGCTGGAACGTGGGTCCTCGGTCACCTTAACCAAATGTTTTTCTCGGCTTTTTGGAACCTGACCAATGCCCATAGAAATCTGCAAATCGGCAAAGCAACTGAAAACTTACCAAGTATAGGCGTTCTCTTCTTAAATGCTTATTTAGACATTTTATATTTTTTTTTAAATATATTATTATATTTATGTGCCAGTCAGCAAATAATACTATTGAGGATAATAACCATAATTTGCATAATTATGATTATTATCATCATTCGGAGCCGCCATGAATATTTGCCTGCGGAGGCGAAGGTCGCTATTTTAGGTCCTGATGGCGTCGGACTTTGGTTCACAAATAACTTTTGACTCTCAGAAAGATCTATCTTCAAAATATTACCAGGTAAACTCCTGAGAAGTAAAGGCGGCTGGGGTCATGCTTGACCACATTACCCACTATATTTCCATTGGGCTATAAAAGTCGTGGCAATGGGATCTTTACTTTAATAAACAAACATGGCATAATCTCCATGATCCAATATGGACGGATGAGTCGCAATTAGCTCGCTGGTGGAATGTTAATACATGTATATAACTCAAGAAATGTATCACTTGTTCTAATACTTCACCATTTACTGGGATGTTGTTTTTTGTCAAAGACTTGAGAAAAGTATCACTAGTTCTGATACTTCACCCTTTATGGGATGGTGTTACTTGTCCAATAATGGAGAAACTGATCACTTATTCTGATACTTCATTATTTATTGGGATGGTGTTACTTGTCTAAAAGTGGAGAAACGTGTCCCTTGTTCTAATACTTCCTCTTTTACTGGAATGGTGTTAATTGTCTATAATTGGAGAAACATATCACTTGTTCTAATACTTTCCCATTTACTTGGATGTTGTGACATGTCTGAGAAAGTAGAAATGTTTCTTGTTATAATATCTTTGAGAGAGAAAGAGAGGGGGGGGGGAGAGAAAGAGAGAGACTTACAGTCAACGATACAATGAGTCTATAAATGTGTGGCAAGGTATACACACACACACACAGAGAGAGAGAGAGAGAGAGAGAGAGAGAGAGAGAGAGTCATAAGACTACCTGATAAAAGCGAGACAGACGGTCAGACACAATGAATGCAAACCACAGTATTTATGTTTGGCAGAGGCACACAGTGAAAACAAGTAAAGAGATATAAATAGAGAGAAAAGAGAAAACGAACGAACGAACGAACGAACTTTTTTTTCAAAGGGTTACAATTGGGGCACGCAGGCCTGTCTGACATTCGGCTCTTCTAAGCACTCATTTTTCAGAGTACCGATCAATAATGTATGTAATGGATATAATGAAGAAATATACATTACAGAATAATGCATACACACATCATGTGTACACAATCTTATACACTCACACACACGTATATATACTCTTACATTCTCATACATGCACACTCATATACAGACATGCCTAATACATACATACATGCATCTACATTCACACACAAACAGAAGAGATACACACATATATATATGGACATACATGCACACACACACATTCTATACATACACACCTACACATGCATGCATGCATACACACACATACAATCACATGTACAGACACCCACAACCACACATTTACACTCACATGCAAACATACATACATACATACATACACACATACATGCATATATACACACATCCATACATACGCCTACATCTTTACACAATTACAGAGCGTGAGAGACAGAGAGTGATGGAATGAAAGACAACGAGACATGATTTATGTACACGTATATCTATAGTTGATAACATTCAGCTGCACCTATTATAACAATCAATAAAAATAAATTAAAGATCAACACAAACACCCAAGGGCATCCCATGCCTTTTAGATTACTGCATAGCATGAAACATTTCATATGCAACCACTAAATTCTAGGCTAGAAAAAACTTTTTTTTTCCTTGTCTTTTACAAAATAACCCACTCCACGACTTATTTTTGAACTCACAACAGCAGCGTTGTCACATAGGAGTGCTGCGACTGGGCCACCGCTGCTCACTGGGCAAGAGATTCCAGAGGTCAAGTAAAGTAAAGGACCCGTTTCACATTAATGCCGCATAAGGCAAATGATGCTAGAGTCGTACTGATATAGGCCAATTCCTGCTGGGTGGGTGGTGAGGTAAACATCAAACCGGCCGCCTATGCTTCCCGTGACTTTCTTAAAAACTGGGTCGACCTGGAATTAAGAGGTAATTTTGATTCGAATCCAGGAGCTTCGGTCTGGCTGGCGACTTTCTGACCACGACGCCACCACAGCTCCCTCGAGGACTGTTTAGCAAAAAGAAGGATCAAAAACAGTAAAGGGTGCTTCACATGCCAGTATGGCGTCAGGCAAATGATGCCTCTTCTTCTTCCTTCTATCCCCCAATGGAGCATAGACGCTCAACCAACGCCAAGTCGTTCTATCCTTCGCTATTGCATGCGGGTAACCCATCTCCTGCCATGTTTTTAACTGCCCTTTCTAGCTACCTTCTCGGGGTATGTTGTACTGCTTTTATTTTCTTACCCCTGTTGGTTTCTAGTGCCAAAACATTCTAGTTATAGTATTGTCAGATTTTATCAGCGTGTGTCCTATCCAACACCAGCGTCTTTTTGTCACATCCTGACAACTCAAACTTCTATACCTCTCTCCAAAGCACTACATAAGTGATTCTATCATACAATTTAATTCCCTCTATTCTACGCAGATATCAGACAATAACAATTTATTATATTATGATGCAAGCGTACTCATTTTGTTATAAACTAATCTTCACTCGGTGGTTGGTGTACCAAAACGCTTACACTTCTATAACTAACTCAGCTTTAGTTGAACAGTTAGATAGCTCTCAGATGATCATCCGTCTCCGTATCCCGCACTTTCAATTGCTTCCTAGTCACCTACCCATTGACGATGTCCGAGTCTACTTCGTCTGAGTTCGAACTTTAAAGGGTTGTAGGTTCGCTATGTTTTGGTTTAATGGTCAGCCAGTTTATCCTCATCGCGAGCAGAGGCACATAAGGCTGATACAAACTGTCGCCACAGTTAACAGATAGGCATCAGACCCCCCCCCCCCCCTCCCTCCCCCAAATGATAACACGACGGTTTGCCAACGGGTTCTCCTGGACTCCACAAGCGAGCGACACAGCGTTTGTCTACAGAACACTGCAGGCCTCAACTTAGCGATAACGCCTTTTTATCCAAGGTCTTGCTGTGTCCCTTCTGTCTCTCTTTCTCTCTCTCACTGTCTGTAAGTGTGTATGTGTGTGTGTATGTGTGTGTGTGTATGTGCCCCTGTGTGTGCGTGTGTCGAAGGCTGCTGGTTTCAATATAGCGACAACCTCTTTCTATCCAATTCCTTGCTGTGTCGTATCTCTCTCTCTCACTATAAATACACACATCGGCTATCCTTCGAATAACGGTTCTAAATTATCGAGGCTGAAAATATACCTTAGCAGGGCCTCAGTCTCATATCAATCGCGAATTTTCGGTGACTTAGATTGCGCACTTCCGCTACCGCCGAGAGTATCTCCCGCGCCGCTTATGTGGCGTTGATTGGGGCTAAACTAGATGGCTGGGACTCAGGAGCAGCAACTACCGCATCTCCTGCAGCTTCCTTTTTTTTATTTGCTCGTGAGTGCCAGCCATCTAGTTTAGCCCCAATCCACGCCGCATTTGGAACCATTCTTTGTTAAATTGATCTCGATTCAGTTCTCCCTATTTTCTCCATATCTTAGTTTTTTCAAGTTGTGATCATCTTCTACGTGTTATCCCTACGTGTTATCCCTACGTGTTATCCCTACGTGTTATCCCTAAGTGTTATCCCTACGTGTTATCCCTACGTGTTATCCCTACGTGTTATCCCTACGTGTTATCCCTACGTGTTATCCCTACGTGTTGTCCCTACGTGTTATCCCTACATGTTATCCCTACGTGTTATCCCTACGTGTTGTCCCTACGTGTTATCCCTACCACAATATTTCAGTAATTTTTTACAACAACCGGCAGTATTGGATTGTTTTTGTTCCTATCAAATGCGACATATTCTTTTGTATATCTACATTTACAGAGGCAGTTCGATTTTCAGTTCTTGTCCAAGTTTTTGCACCATACAGGTCTGAGTAGCCGTGACCGTTTGTTCAGTAACAATATTGACGTTCTCTTCTTTTAATTCATCCCATCTCAGGGACTTCGAGATTTCGTGGGGAGTTCCTGAAAGAGTCTTTTAGCATTGGGTGTCAAAATAAAACTGTGATTAAAACTAGCCCTAACCCTATTACAAGCTATAATACTGGACTCTCCAGGAAACTAACTAACAGAGATGGGGTGAACTAGAGTACTATATGCGACTTGCGTTATAAGCTTGCAGAACAGGACACGTGAAGATGAGTAAACCTAAACCAGCCAGCCGACATCCTTAAGCTAACAATATCACTTATTGTCTACACATTCTGCTTCAGGTCAAAAACCTGCCTGATCATCTCATAACTTTCTATCAATGGCATCTTTTAGTACTTCCGGATCCACAGATAGGGTTGTAGGCTGGACAAAATGAAACATATCTTCTGCCCGCCCAGGACAAAAACATAATAAAAGGCGATTAATTAGTGTTGTGCTGATATTGGTTGTTTTGTGTGAAATGGTCCGAAAATTAATAACCACAAATGCCGACCACATAGTTAGGGAAGAAAACAAAGAGTAGAAAGATACAGTTGTTGCAAACATAGGTACTCCTTTCTTGACATTAAAATGGAACTAAATGTTCACCCAAACTATACAATTTTTTACTGTATGGCACTAAGACCATACAGCCAAAGCAAGTCAGACTGGTGATTAAATGTATTAGTACTAGAATGTGGCTAGCCCCTCGGATTTCAGAGGAAATGACTGGCTGACTGACTTTCTACCCCACCAGGACATCACTCAAGCGATAAAAACCCGATGACACAATGCGCCACCATGCGGATGAGGATCACCTGTGGGAAGGTCCCAGAAACCGCGTTTAGCTATTATTCCATATTTATGGCCGGGTTATTTTGCGGCCCCTGGCAAGAGACTGAGTAGGGCTTTAAATACCGAAAAACTACATACCACAAAGGGATGACAGGATTTTTCAGAGGCAAAGAGGCTAAATCATTATATATGTGACGGCTACAGTAAAGGACATTGTAAATTTTTAGTGTCATCAAATTATTGTAAAATGCCATCAGTAATTACGGAAAGTGCGCAAGCCTCAACCACTGAAGCTTAAGTGATTATCCAATAACTTTTATACAATAGAGAAAACCTATGGAGTTGCAGATATATCTTAACTAAATAATGAAATTGTCATAATGAAAAATATATTGGTCTTTACTTCCCTTTGTTTCAGAAAAGTTTGAAGATATATGAAATTTTCTTGGCACAGTTCAGTCTTTCCCGACGATAGTGTTATATTGCGCTATGAGGAGGCATGAGACTCACAGCCCATGGCGATGGCGAGTGTGACCAGCAAGACCCGCTGTCAAGAAAAGTCTTCCACAATGATAGCATGGGATTTCAGGACCATTGTTGTCACCATTTGTGTTTAATCCGTTTATTTTTAGACGCTCAGCTCTCATCTTTTCTGCAATTAATTCTTCCTTTAGTTACATTCCCTTCCTGATATGCCCTTTCCACACAACACGGCCTATGGCATTTTGTTCCCATGAGTCCGCCTCAGATGAAATATATCTGGGTCAAAATACACAATTATAACTGAAAACCACGAAACGGTTGTGCAGTAACCTGCAGTCTAGTGTTGATAGAGGTTGGCTGCAATGTGGATAAGACTATGACAATAATATATAGTGTGATGCAATTATCAACAAAAACTCTTGTTAATCAGGCATGTGTTATCCGCAGGCTGCTTTACTGCAGTAAAACTTGGTCAGCTTATTCGCACCTGGAGAGACGGCTAAATAGCTTTCGCATGCGAAGCCCAAGAAGAATACTTGGCATTTAGGTAGGAAAAGATCACAAACGCTGAGTTACTGGAAAGAGCAGGTATTACAACAGTCATATCAATGCTTAGTCTACGAAGGCTCCGGTAACGGGGACACGCCTAGAGAATGGAGGATGGGAGAGTCCATAAGGACATTGTCAATGGTGAATTAGAGACGGGCAGAAGATGTCCTCATCTACGACATAGAGATGTGTGCAAGTAGGACATGAATGATACATGTTTTGTGGTGGACTCGTTGGAACCAAATGCCATAGACCGTGTTGTGTGGAGGGGGCACACCAGGAAGGGAATGAGAATGAACAAAGAAATGACAGCAAAAACGATGAGAACTGAGCGTCCTAGAAAAAAAAAAATACACACAAATGTTACAATAGTGGTCATGAAATCCCATGCTCTAACTGTGGAAGAATTTTCTTAGCTCATGCGGATCTTACTAGTCACACTCGCCATCGCCATTGGCTGTGAGTCCCATGCGTCCTCAAAACGCAATATAATAATATGTTTGTATTGTACGTTTGAACGAGAGTTCTGTTACTTGGTTGATTTTCATCCGTGAGATGTTATTCCTACGGACTATTATCATATATGGTGAACCAATGCCTAAACCAGTCTAGTGTCTGTTGTGTATTACAGAGACCTAATGGTGACAGACATAATCACATTTTTGTTCTAATATTTGTAACGATGCCGATGTGAGATTTAAATTGTCCTGATAATATCTCTTCATTTACGGTGACGTTTTACATGATCAGGATGGGAGAAACCTGTTACTCGTTGTATTACCTCTGTGGTTACTGTAGATGCATAGACGACGGTAGGCCAACTAAAATGGCACAGAGACCAGTTGATGTGCAGTTTTAGTCAAGGCTTCTTCTTCTTCATCTTCTTCTTCTTCTTCTTCTTCTTCTTCTTCTTCTTCTTCTTCTTCTTCTTCTTCTTCTTCTTCTTCTTCTTCTTCTTCTTCTTCTTCTTCTTCTTCTTCTTCTTCTTCTTCTTCTTCTTCTTCTTCTTCTTCTTCTTCTTCTTCTTCTTCTTCTTCTTCTTCTTCTTCTTCTTCTTCTTCTTCTTCTTCTTCTTCTTCTTCTTCTTCTTCTTCCTCTTCTTCTTCTTCCCCTTCTTCATCTCCTTCTTCTTCTTTTCCACCGTTTGCCTCAACGTATTATCGCTGATGAGCTATGTAAAGAGCACTATTAGGAATGATTTTGATTTATGTAAGACTGTTTTTAATGCCATCACTCAGTCTTTCCCAAAGTCTTCTGCTCGCTCTATACCCGTTGTAATGTTTTAGTGTGGCTCGCTGTGGCAGATGGTACCAGGGAATTTTGGTCTGGTGTCCAAACCACTTTGCTTGTTGTTCTCTGATGACCTGTAAGACTGGCTTTATTCCTAGCATTTGTCTGATTTCATGATTTCTTTTTCTGTCATTCCATGAAAAGCCTGCAGCTCTTCTAAAGCATTGCATCTCTGTTGTCACAATTTTACGTTCATTGGAGGATGTAAATAACGTTTGGCACTAGTGTTGATAAAAAAATAGTTCTGATAAGATTCACTTTAGTAGCCCGCTGTACTCAAGCGGTCTAGAACCCATTTAAGTGAGAAAAAAAAATAACAATAATAATAGTAATGCAACCTGTTAATATTGTGGTTAAGCATGTCAACAGATCTAAGCATGTGACATAGCGGTGCAGACGAACACGCCGACGTCATAATGATATTTTGTAAAGATGGGGTTATTTATACGATGGTCTCCCCATTTACACAACACCGGTTGTAGGTCAACTCCATTGATAAGTTGGTTGGATTAGTCTACCGTGGTCGAGGTTATGGGTGTCGCAGTCTGCTGTTATCTGGCACTTACGTCCCCCCCCCCCCCCCCCCCCTGAGAAAGTGACGGCCTTTGACATAAGTTTTGCCACTCTCCAGGGGGCGTTGTGTGTTAGACACAGTATCTAAATGTTTTAGAAGTCTTAAAAAGAAAGGGAAAACTTATAAAGAGACTTCCGGAAATGTTTGGGTGCGGGACAGCCTAGCCCCTTCCCGAAGGGGGTCGAGGCTAATTCATTTACCTGGGAAAGCTCAAGGTGTCCCAACACCCTGTGTCCGTATGTCTTTGAGGTAGGTAGCTGATTTGCTGGAAAAAAAAAGAAAAAAAAGACACGCACAACCAGCATCCCAAAGGGGAAGCTTTAGATTATAATTGTGACTAGGGTCTGTGTGCAGTCTAAAATGGCTTAGCATTGCACGCCGCCAAGAGCCATGAAAAGGACTCCAGCAGTGATGCTACGACCAAAGGAGACAGACCCAAATACTTTCCCGACCGGCGACGAAGTCGTTTATCGGCAAGCCAGTGGGTGAACTAGTCGCCTGTGTGCCTGGGAGATGGCAAGCTGTATCATTTATCACAAAAGGTCAGGGTTTAAAATATACAGTGCACCAACACGGTTGGCATATCAGTAGCTATTGATAACTAATCTCTCCTGAAGGTTAAATTGACCGAAAACATACAACGCATTTTTTATTTTGTTATATCAGAAGTAATAATGACAATCCTAACTGCTTTTATTATTGTTGAAGCAAGTTTTATATTTAACCTGGTTGGTGAGTATTTTATTATTATTATTATTATTATTATTATTATTATTACTATTATTTTTATTCTTGATGTGTCTAAGCTTGATTTCATCTGCCTACGATGTATTACCGACCGGTGTCAACATGGTAAAGTGGAGTCTGACTAACGACCCGACATACCCGCTATGTAGAGCTGAGCACACGATCTAGCACCTATTGTCCGCGTGCAGAAATGCCCTAGGTCAGGGTAGGAACACATAGCGCCACAACGAGGTACTGAAAGAATTAGCGACCGTTGTGGACCAAGCTAGGATGAGGGCAAATGCGAAGGCCAGTCCCACCGTCGTCCCCATGCGCCTCTTTAAGGCTGGACAGATTTATAAATGTAAATTCAACAAGGTCGCATACGCTCCCTCGATGCTTGACTGTGCGAGGGACTGACTACTGGCGGTTGACCTGCCTTTTCACGAAAAGCACCGAGTTAATCCGAAAGACTGGCCTGCGACCCGACATATTCCCTCACTCTGCGGAGAAACGTCAGCTCATCCTGATCGAGCTGGCCGTGCCGTATGAGTCGCCAATGGACGAAAGCCACATGTACAAGCTCGAGAAGTACAGTGACTTAGCGGCTGGTCTGAGGAGAGACGAAGCGTACACAGTAAGAATCTTCGCCGTCAAGGTAGGCGCAAGAGGTCTCGTTTCCACTTCTATGTACAATGTGATTAAACAACTGGGCTTGCCAGGAAATGAGAGCAAACGAGCACTGAAACAACTGCGCGAGGCTGCGGAGAGGGCCTCGAGCTCGCTCTGGACACAACGAAACGTCGTGGGGGGAATGGGCCTAGGTGAGCTGGCTTAATCAGTGACTGCGGCTTGGTTGCGAACGGGTTCGATTCCAGCTGCGATCTGGTAGATGATCACCTTACGTTGGTTTCGACCGAGGTTAGAAAAAAAAAAGTAAAGATCCCTTTTTACGCCTTTATGCTCATTTGGGAAAAGAACCCATATTTTTACAGACCAATCGGCACTAGGTGGGTAATATGGTCAGCATTACACCCGCCTGTAACCGTGGGTGGTATCGAGATCCAACTGTTCAGGGTAATGGCAAACTACTGGACGTAACATTGCCTGTTTAAATTACAAAAATAAATTCAATCAAATAAATAGTACCAAAAAACAAAAAACAAAAATTTAAAATAGTTAGGGTTGGTCCTGCAACGTGGTTGGTTATGTAAAGGAAACGTAAAAACTGTCAAGTCTATCTTCAAGTAAATCTAACTAAGGGTGTGTCAGACCTGATTATCAACGATTCGCCGGCTCATAATACTATTATAAGGCGAATCGTCGGTAATCAGGTCAGAATCAGCCTTTTATCTCGTACACTGCCAATCCTTAATGACACAGTGAGTTGAGTTGACAATCACAGCACTTGGGGCATTCCAATGCATGCGCCGTTCTCATCTTCAGCAGCAAGAGCAGAGTTCCAATACTGATGGTACCGGTCACAGTATGGTTATATGTAGTGAGCCAGCTAGAAAATATGGTTATACCCAGATGCCTCATTCTCTCCACGCCATAATAATATTTTGTCTTTACTCCTTCAGCTGCTTGTTCCCAAAGGTCCTTGATCACATGTGCCTTGCCATGTATCATTTCATCACCCAGTGGTGCAGACCCAGCCGATCTGTCTCTCTGTTCATTGCCTACCGGAGTCGTTAAAGAACAAAATCGGAACTTTTGAACTGAAATGCTGCAGACAAAATTCTTAAAATTCTATGGATGAAACAGAAGAAAAACACATGGTCTGAAAATCAATAAAGGAAAGACAAGGATAATGAGAATAAATCAGGCAAATAGTAATGTGGTTTCTCTTAATGGCACCCCACTCCAAGACGTGGAGTTGTACACCTATTTAGGCAGTAATGTAGATAAAGATGGAGGAACTGATAGAAATATTAAAATAAGAATACAAAAGGCAAGGCGGGCTTTCATAGCACTAGGGAATTTGTGGAGGTCAAAAGAAATTAAAAGAAATACTAAACTAAAATTTTTTAATTCTAATGTCAAATCAGTACTATTGTATGGGGCGGAAACATGGAGAACAACCAAAGCAATTACTAATAAATTACAGACATTCATTAACTGGTGCCTGCGCAGAATAGAGGGAATAAAATGGTATGATAGAATAACTAACGTAGAACTTTGGGAGAGAACTAAACAGGCTCCAGTGGATCAGGAGGTGAGGAAAAGACGCTGGCTTTGGAAAGGGCACACATTGAGAAAACAGAACAGCATAACTAGAATGTCTTTGCATTGGAACCCACAGGGGCATAGGATTAAAGGAAGGCAAAAAAACACATGAATGAGCTGGAGAATGAGGTTAGAACGATTGGGACGACATGGGAAGAGCTCCATGCAGTGTCGAAAGATAGAACGACTTGGCGTGAGTTGGTTGAGGGCCTATGCTCCTTTGGGGGATAGAAAGGCAGAAGAGCTTCATTCTCTCCATGCCATAATAATCTTTTGTCTTTACTCATTCCGTTGCTTGTTCCCAAAGGTCCTTGATCACATCTGCCTTGCCATGTATCATTTCACCACCCAGTGGTGCAGACCCAGCCGATCTGTCTCTCTGTTCATTGCCCACCTTAGTCGTTAAAGAACAAAATCGGAACTTTTGAACTAAAATGCTGCAGACAAAATTCTTAAAATGCTATGGATTAAACAGAAGAAAAACACACGTACTTTATGATGTGAACACCTGGGAGACTTGGAATCCTGTCCCCAAAGCTGTGACATATTGGTCATGAGAACGGCGATGGAGGTTTCCATTTGCGAAGGCTAAGACCTGATTCCACAAAGATGGAGGGGGGCTGCATGATCGTGGGGCATGGTGTCCGCCTCGAGTGCTAGAGGTCATGGGTTCAATCCCTGGTTATGTCTGGGACGTGGACATGGACTTCTAATAATTGCCTCTGGTCTCTGAGTAGTCAGATCGGACGCCCGTGTGCATTGTTGCACCTTTACGAAAATGGATGCACGACAGTGATGGTGTATTGACTATGAACTGGCTAGCCAAAGAGAGACGACTGTGCTTTCCCTAGCAAACTTTATTTTGTAAATGCTACTAAAGCCAAGCTTTTAAAGACCAATCACCAGTCACTCTTTGGGTGACATGTTCAACATCAGAATGGCACGACCGACATTAACGTTTATACCTCATCATCACTATTGAACAGGACCTTTGCAAAATGCTCTCATCACGGTCTGCCTGAAAAGAAACTCCGTCTCTCACAAATTTCCTTACCTCGTCCACTTTTCTTCCCAAAGTGTCATTTACATCCTCTGCCCATATTCTTGCTGGTCGACCATTCTCCCCATTTTCGGTTCGGTAACCTGCCTTTATTTCTATTATTTTATCAATTTCGCCCTGGGGCTTTTTTTTGGCAACATATTTTAGCTTCTAAGACAAGAGGCTGTTTACTAGCCAATGTCCCTTGAGGCTCAGATCAATAACGTTGTCTGTCTTTTTTTTTTCTTTTTGGTCCATGGTCTTCTGGCAATCTTTATTGAGCATTATAGCCTAACAGCTCATAGTTTCTTCATAAACATTTAATATAAAAAAGAAACTCCACAGGGGAGCATGTACAGCAGGGGTCTACCAATCATCAGTAGAATTGATCCCTCGTCTTCAATTGTTTAGGCCTACGAGCTCCTTGACAATTTCAGAGGGTGGTCCCACCTGAGTTTATGAAGCTCAGGCTTGATCTGCTCCTGCTGCACGTTACCGGATGTTTTCGGACAGGGACAAGACGAAAATGGTGACTATGCAACAGGTACTGTGAGATTCCATTTATATAGTTGCTGCGGTAGCCTATTAGATCAGTCAGCATACCTTGATGACCAAGTGGCAAGCTCACGGTTAGTTTATTAGACATATGTCAGACTTTGTTGGCAATTGTCAGAACAACACCAGCAGACAAATGGAACAGAGGGACTTAAAGAATAAGACTTTCTATTTCACTAGATACCCTAACCAGCCTACCGAGGCCCATCACCCACGACTTTCCGTTGTGTCCGGAGCCAGCTAGAGGCCCTTTAAGCAGCCTCGCACAGTTGTTTTAGTGATCGTTTTGCGCTCGTTACCTCGCAAGCACAGCTGCTTTATCACATTGTACATGGAAGTGGAAATGAGACCTCTTGCGCCTACCTCGACGGCGACAATTCTTACTGTGTACGCTTCGTCTCTCCTCAATCACATTGCAAAACTTGCAGCTATGATCTAACTTAATCTCATAAATACATTCTTCTTTCACTTTAAACTACAATCTGTGCAGAGAGTACGTTCCAGGTGAATGCAACCGATGGCTCCTACGGCCTTGTGGTCAACAACATCACGTGGCTGACCAGTGGCGATACATCTTTTAACGGCAATGGGACAACATTTTCAACGGTCAATGGGACACTTAAGGTTTATGTTTTATGTGTTTGTTTCAGTTTATGAATGTCTAGTAATAATTCAATGTATTTGTTTCAGTTTATGAATGTCTAGTAATAATTCAATGTATTTGTTTCAGTTTATGAATGTCTAGTAATAATTCAATGTGTTTGTTTCAGTTTATGAATGTCTAGTAATAATTCAATGTATTTGTTTCAGTTTATGAATGTCTAGTAATAATTCAATGTATTTGCCACATTCTATAAGTTGAAAAAAAAATTTTTTTTTTCTTCCAATAGTAGTAAATGTTTTTTTTTTCTTCTTTTCTATTCCTGGTGCTGTTAAGAAAGTGTAATTTCTAGCGCAGCTTGAAGAATAGAATACGGTAATATAGTTGGAGCTGAGTTGAAGAAGGGGACAGCGCGCTTATGTGATTTTCCCAAGTGCTGTATGCCTGCTCTTAACTTAACCGAAAACATGTTCGGTAGATTGTCATTAATATCAAAAACGTATGTAACTCGCATCGTCTGCGCTTACTAATTCTAAACTCCTATCTTCGGGATTGTGAAACAGGTCACAGGCCAACTGCCAGTCACTGCCTTTATTTTACCACTTTTGCGATTTGAGCCTGAGGATTTACGGCCGCATGGCTAGTGCAGTCGCCATGATTGTGCAGGTGAGGTTTTTTTTTTGGCCCTCGACAGAAAAACACCAGCCTCACCGAGGATTTCAATCCGGGTCTCCCACCGTTCTAACCGTTCGTTCAGACGCTCCTTACAGACGCCAGCGAACATAGGAATGTGAAAATTAGCAAGCTATTTCGGAATGTTTACGTTAAATATATATCTACTTCTATCAACGCTCTGGGCGCAGGTAGGTAGGGACTTTGCTGGAAGAAAATCGTTCGTTCAGTCTGCATCCCCAAAGGGGGAGTTTTAGGTTATAATTGTGACTATGTTATGTGTGCATTGCACGCCACCATAATCCCTGAAAAGCACTCCTGCAACGTTGACGGATTTAAAGGATACATACTAAAAATTGTGTCCTGATCGGTGTCGAAGTCGTCTACCGACGAGCCAATGGGCGATCCGGTGGTCGATGTGCCACTCTGTTTGCACAAACGCAGCTAAAAATATTGTGGTGAGGGATTGAATGAGGTTGGGGGGGGGGTGGGTGGCTTAACTGCTCTAACTCTCTCCTCTCTCTCTCTCTCTCTCTCTCTCTCTCTCTCTCTCTCTCTCTCTCTCTCAACTACACGTATTTTACACACTGTTATATTCTCCAACATCCGAATTCGACATTTACATCTCAGATGCTGACCAGCTCAACGAGCAACGGGTCAGACACCTTCGGCCCCTGGTCATCATGGAGTTTCATTTACCAAGCGGGGACGTTTGCTGTCAACACAACGGTTAAGACTTATACTGACCCCAGTTTACAAGTAGCCGTGTTCACGCAGGTCAGTTTCAGAGTATTGATTTGCAAAGTTGATTACTCAATAAATAGTAAGAAACGTATCTAATGCATACATACAAACATATTTTAAAAACTCGTATGTACATCACGTTCACACAGCACAGAGATTGGTACTTAGTTACGAATGAACACATGAATACATCCATACACTTGTCTACATTCTCACATTCATAAGCAAATGTGTTAATCTTGTAATCAGACATACTTAGACACTTCAACCAACACGTCAGCACGAGATATGGACCGTGTGATCAGCTCATTCCCAAGCTTCAGACTGAGTCCAGTTCCCCTTCGTTCTGGGTATCTTTCTTTTGCTGGGCATATGGTCGGATACACTCGACTGGCCATAGGAAGGTGAGCATGCATGTGTGGTTTTTAGGCAGGCATGTTTATTTCACAATAATCTGCATTATCTTTCAGGGCCCCTTTTGTGGAAAGGGGAGGGGAAGGGGGGGGGGGGTAGATCTACTGCTCCCTAAAACGGATGCGCGCGCAAAATGCAGTCCGTCAAGAAGACAAAGCCCGGCAGTGGATGAACATTTAGAACTTTCCACCAGAGTTTACTGAAGTTATTGTTGCCAACGGAATCGGAATTCTTCGCTTGCTGCTGAAGATGGGGACGGGGCGCTTATAGAAACGTTATGAGAGCTGTGATGTCAACTCTTAATTCAAATTTCAGCTGGAGTTTACAGCAGGTGAACAGGAGGAAAAAAAAAGAGAGAAGATTGCACGTCGAACACACTCATGAATGCTCATATATGTTGCTTGTTTGTTTACGCTGACACCTGCTCTGTACTGGATGCTGTAGCCAAATTGAGCTCTTGTGTGGCTTTTACATCGCTCTTCTCCAAAGGGTTTATCTAAACTTCGCTTTCGAGTCAGAGAGAGAAATAATTATCCTCATGTCTGAGGTCTTTAGCACACATTGTACCTCGTATAGAATTTATTTTGCCCATTCTGTTCTTAGAAGGCCAACTTTCTATTAAGGTAGTGCAGTAGATTTATTCAGTCAGTATGATGCAAGTCTTTGAAATGCTGAACTTTAAATTTTCAAACTTTAGATTTCGCTGCTTATTCCACCTCCTGATTTGACAGTCTCTCTATGTATCATAGCACGGCACAGCAAGGGCGTCCGCTCTCTAGATGCATTTAAAGCCAGCATGTTATGTGAGAAAAATAATTGCGATGTATAAAGGAAAGTAGGTACAAAGTTATGATTTTGAGTAAGTAGATAAAAATGTATGGCTTCGGTATGATTATAGAAATATATGACATTCGGTAAGTGTTTACAAATGTTTGGCTTTTGGGAGGACTAGAAATTTGGTAGGATTAAATATATGTTTGGCTTCGGCATTATGTAGACATGAATGACTTTTGGCAAGATTGTAGAAATGCATGGCTTTAATAGGATTGTAGAAATGTATGGCTTTTGGCATCATTGTATAAGTATATGACTTTCAGCAGGCAGTACAGATGATCGTTGACACTTTGCCAAAGTCATCTGTGCTGATAGAATCTTTGTTTGGAGGCGATCCTTTTTAAGAGGGAGACCTCTCTGAAAAAATCATATTGTGGCAAATGAAAGTTTCTCCTTTCTGTTCTTGTTTGTACTTGTTGGTTGTTTTCCATATTTTGTTTTGGCCGCTAGGTGTCGCTGTCTAAAAGATAATCGGTATCCGATATGCTGTGATGTAGTGTATTCTCAAGATATCAGTGACTCATGCAATCCATTTTCTTCTTGATCGTCTCCTGCCTCTTAGTGTTTCTACTTTGATGTTGCTGGCATCACTGGATTCTTTCTCATTATATGACCAAACTATTTCAGTCTTTGTTTTCAATTAATTTAATGATAGGTGTTGTTCCAATTGTTCTTGTAATTTATTTTTTTCAAAGGTTGATCCAGTTGTACTATGTATGTCAGAAGTGGGTCACCAGTTGCTGTTAACTGTCTAATCAGCTCCTTCCATCTTTGACGGTCAGATGCGATTGACTTCATGGTTGCATTCCTAAAGCCTGTTTATTCAGTTAAGTTCTATACCCAGATCGTTCATGGTGTGCCTCTTCTCCTCTTCCCCTCTGCTGCGTCCTGTAGTACTATTTTTAGGAGGTCGTTAAATCTTACTACATTTCCGTACCACTACATTGTCCGCATTTTAACTGTAATCGAAAAATATTTTTGTTGCCAAAATGCTGGATAATTATTCGGCTAACCCCGTCATTTGTTATGTGCACATTGTATATTATATCAATAATTTTCTTTCCTGATAGACTGCATTTCTAATACTTCTTCTTCTTCTTCGCGTTCACCAGCTGTACACTCTGGCGCAAAGTTCTGGTTGCTCGTCCATTACTGAACTGCAGTCCTGCTCCAGAACCTGAGTGTTGCGTGTGGTGTGCATAAGTTTTACAGATCTTATTCTCTTGAATACAGACTGTCGGTTCTTTGCCTCTCCGGCAGATGCACTCCGACTTTAAAGAAAGCTCCCCGACAATGGGACCTCGGAACCCACACGGGGAATTTCCAATACTTATATCTTCTTTTCGAGTTTAGATGTTAAGGTTCACGTTTCACATCAATGCGTAGATATATTTGATACAACAACAACAACAACAAAATCATTTTAATATAAATATCTATGTTCTACTTTACAGATTTCTACCGGATATCAATTTTCCAACTGGGATGCAAGGTGGACCTTTAGTCATATTTGATAACACCAGCAATGCGGTGGTGATTTCACCCTTATCACAATTTATGGCCGCCTCCAGCTACATCCAACATGGACAGCAAATCAACTGGGGCATCATGGGAATGGTAAACGAAGTGCCCCGTGGATACAGTGTCGATTTTATTGTTTACTATAGCAACCAGGGAATAAACCAGGTATGTGCACACTAATTCACCCGTCTATAATTCTCTAGGCATATAGTAACAAATTGTTAGGGAAACTAATGAACTTTAAAAAGTAAATTTTTTTTTTTTTTGGTTCACCATATTTCGGAGACACAGAGATATAATTAGTGAATTTCCCGGAAAGTCAATTATTATGGGGGGGGGGGGGGTGGGGAGTTTATGGTCAATTTTATGCTACTGGAGTTTCTAAGAAGTTCCCCACGAAATCTTGAAGTCGCTGAGATGGGGTGAACAAAAATAAAAGGACTGATTAAGAGACGTAAATTCAATAAAGAGAAAGAAATCTGCACGCGCTAATTCCAGTAACATTAGCGGGTGTTGTGGGGTGAAGTGGTTAATTCCAGAATCAACCCACTTATCATTTTCAAGGATCCTTGATGAAGGTGCCTAAGTCTTGTTTTAGTGTGCAGTAATAATATTACTATTAATAAGCTAAATGGCAAATAAATATACTGATACTTCTGAAATGTATAAACAAACGCCAGTTCGTTGATCTAATTAACGCCAACAAACAGAGGTCAAGACCATAGCCAAAGCAGACAAAACAATAAATATCCAACTTACATAACACCCTCTAAGACAAACCAAGAGTGTCAAATACTTAGAAAGCATAATATCATCAGATAGCAAAACAGAAGACAAGATTGATGACAGATGTAACAAAGCAAACCAACTCATGAGGTAAATGGTGCCAACACCCAGGGTCTGTGCTTCGTAATGCCGAAGTCCGGGTTTGATCCCAGCTGCGGGCCCTGCGCATTGCGTTGGTTGCGACAGTGGCTTCGAGAAGCCGACCGTTCAGGGCAATGGTAAACTACTATGCGTGAATTAGCCTTAAAAAAAAAAACCGCAACAGCCAAGAAAAGCTGGGGTTGGTTCTGCAACGTCCTTTAAAGGATACGCAACTAACTTCGAGATAAAATACTGCATACAAACACGACTTGATTAGTCTTTTGTTTTCGCTTCGTCCAGAGAATGCTGTTAGGGGAAATTGTTCGTTTATGACAATCGTTTCTATCGCAGGCCATGCAAGGATGGGGCAATTACTTGACCAGACTCTACAAGAAATCCACAGCTCCAAGAGACAACGATTTCACGGTACAGTATATGGGCTACTATACTAATAATGGTAGGTTTGAATCATTTTTTTTTCATGCATACATGTATACATCATCATCTTCATCGTCATCATCATCTTCACAGTCACTTCCATCATCATCACCATCACCCCGGCCATCAGCACCATGATTACAGTTTGTGTCTCTGCGTTACGATATTCTCCATACAGAGGTTGATAGAAAAAGAAAAAAAAAAAAGCCAATCCCCTAGCAGTGAAATGTATCAACAGGTACGATATTTGCGGTTTTTGAATACATTCCTGTAGCCTTAGATATGGAGGTCAAACATCGCGGATAGGTAATTTCGGTAACCTTAGAGGTTCAGATCAAATATAGCGGATTGATACACTTCGGTAACCTAAGATGTTTTGGTTAAATATCGCGGATATGTACAATTCGGTAATCTTAGATGTTCAGGTCAAATATCGCGGATATGTACATTTCTGTAGCCTTTGATGTTCAGGTCAAATATCGCGGATATGTACATTTCTGTAGCCTTTGATGTTCTAGTCAAATATCGCGGATAAGTACATTTCTGTAGCCTTTGATGTTCTAGTCAAATATCGCAGATATGTACATTTCTGTAGCCCTGGATGTTCAGGTCAAATATCGCGGATATGTACATTTCTGTAGCCTTTGATGTTCAGGTCAAATATCGCGGATATGTACATTTCTGTAGCCTTTGATGTTCTAGTCAAATATCGCGGATATGTACATTTCTGTAGCCTTTAATGTTCTAGTCAAATATCGCGGATATGTACATTTCTGTAGCCCTGGATGTTCAGGTCAAACATCGCGGATAGGCGTACAGACCGTTAAAATCTCAGAATGTTTTTTGCATCTGGCCATGGTTAGCTGTTGCATTCACCTCGTCCTCTCTGAAGATATGTATCATGTTTCCCAGAAATAAAACCTGCTACAGGAATAGCCCTAACAAGATTTTCTCGATGTTTTTAATATAAGCCATACCCCAAACAATTAGCCATAGTTAAAAAAAAAAAAAAAAAAACTCAGGTCCATGTAAAAGCCAAAAGTCCAAATAGACCAAATAAGGAGACCTTCCGCCGGAATTCACAGCCGGTAAACGAAGAAGTAGTTGAAGTCAGCTAGAATGAGAGACTTGCTGCCGCGTTGTGTTATTCTGTTTCAAGAACCGTCACCCCCTTCTTTAGCCGCCAGTTTCGATGCCAGTAGTGCCAGTTGCAGTCTGATTATATGTCCGTCTTGCCTCTCCTTTGAGTCTCGAGTTTGGGCCAGATGCCATAGTCACTTTCCGCTGCATCGTACTCACCAGACTGTGATGATCTATTTGCCCATAATGCCTCAACAATATCTGACTTATCTTCTTCTTCTGCCTTTCTAACCCTCAGTAGAGCGTAGACCCTCAAGCAAGTCACGCCAGGTCGTTCATATTTTTCTATTGCATTCACCTCTCCCATATCCTCCCTATCTTTTTAGCTTCACTCTCTAGCTTCCTTCTCTATGTGTTTTTGGTCTTCCTTTATGTGACGAAAGTCTTGACACATTCTTGATAGCAACAAGTCAAAAAGAACTACAGGAATTGATAGACATTGTGGTGTTAGAAAGTGGAAGAATGGGCCTCAGTTTGAATAATGGGAAGACAGAAGTATTGGTGGTATCAAAGAAACGAATTATTCCTAAATGTGTAATAACAGTTGATGGTGTTATTTTAGGACAAGTACATAAATTTAAGTATCTTGGCACATGGACAACATCAGATGGAAGATGCATAACTGAGATAAGAAATAGAATAGGACAGGCAAAAACTGCATTTTATAAAATGAAAAACATCTTGTGCAATATATCCTTGTCATTGAGACTTAGAAATAGAGTTCTTGCTTGCTACATACATCCAGTTTTAACATATGGCTGTGAATCCTGGACAATCGGTAGGCAGGCCAAACAATTTTTAGAGGCCTCAGAGATGTGGTTTTACAGAAGAATGCTTAGAATACCTTGGACAGCCAAAAAGAGCAACCAAAAGGTTTTGAAAGAGGCGGGAGCCCGAAGACAACTTATCACAGACATCAGAAGGAGACAGTCATCATTTTTCGACCATGTTATGAGAAGAGGGCAAATAGAACATGTTGTGACAACTGGAAAGATATGTGGAAGGAGAGATAGAGAATGACAGCGAGAGAAGATGCTTGACAGTCTTGTTGCATGGCATGGAGGTGTGTCGGCACACGAACTGATACATGCTGCAGGTGATCGCAGATTATGGAGAATCATGATCGCCCACGCCAGTCGGCAAGGCACCTGATGATGATTATGTGTAGGCCACTATGGATCTCACTGCAAGGACATTCTAGTTATATTGCTCTCAGGTTTTCTCAACGTGAGTCCCATCCAACGCCAGCGTCTTTTCTTCACCTCTTGGTCTGCTAGGACTTGTTTAGTTGTCTTCCAAAGCTCTACATTAGTGATTCAATTATACCATTTAATCCCTCTATTATGCACCACTTAATGCATGTTTGTAGTTTTTTCTTCTTCTTCTTCTTCTTCTTCTTCTTCTTCTTCTTCTTCTTCTTCTTCTTCTTCTTCTTCTTCTTCTTCTTCTTCTTCTTCTTCTTCTTTTTCTTCGCGTTCACCAGCTGTAATCTCTGGCGGAAGGTTCTGGTTGCTCGTCCACTACTGAACTTATTTGTAATAATTGCATTAGTTATTCTCCCTGTTTCAGCTCCATACAACATAACGGATTTGACATTAACATTAAAAATTGTAAGTTTATTATTAGTTTTAATTTCTTATGACCTCCACAATTTCCCTATTGCTATGAAAGTTTCTTTTGCCTTTTGTGTTCCGTATTTTAATTTCTATATAGTTCGACCATCTTAATTTATATTACTACCCAAATAGATGTACGACTTCACGTCATGGAGTGGGATACCGTTAAGAGAAGTCACATTACTATAGGTGTGATTTATTCTTTTTTTTTTTTGGTGGGGGGGGGGGGGGGGGGGGGGGGGGGGGGTCGTCTTATTTCCTAAATTGATTTTTAGATCTAGCTGTTGTAATCTTGCATCAAGTATTTTTAATTTATCTTGCATCTGATTCTGCGAGCGGGACAGAAGAAGATGAGAAATATCACCAGCGATGTCCAGATCATCAATCTGTTTTGTAGGAGTCCACTGAATTCAGATTTGTGAAATAGATGTGCACCCGAAATTCGAGTTCCTTTTCAATACAAAAGACCAGGAGTGGACGAACAACCACCCGACTTCACAGCCGGTAAACACTAAGAAAACAAGGACCTTGGCTACGAGGGGAACCCAACCTAAAATTGTCACAAGGTGAAGTTCTGGAAAGTAAAGGCGGTCGGTGTGATGTTGACCAATCATTGAGGGCCGATTGCTTTGTTAAATATAAGTCCAGAACAATATGCCCACTGAGCCACTGGCTTAAAAGGGGACTTTACTTCTATTCTTCAGGAGCGTACTATTATTACAACACAGAACAAGGCAAAAACTACGAGAGTACAATCATTGATATTGCTGGTTACATCAACAATATCAGCGTGCCATTCAAGTGAGTCAGTTTGATAATGACATTATCTGATACATTTGTCACCATATAAGCAGATGTCAGAATGTTATCAACAACCTGAATGGCTTATTTGCAAGTAGTTGCGTAGCAAGGTCAGGTTTTACCTGGTGCGGAAATTACCCCCCCCCCCCCCCCCCCCCCCCCCCCCCCGAAACTCTCCTCTTTCTCTAGACATATATACAGGTACAAGAAATGTTATTGTAAAAAACGCATAATTTTGCCTTTCGTGTTTCGCTATATCCCGTCAGTTTCATACCACGGTAACAATTAAATAAATCAGCAATTAAGTTCTTATTTCTTCTTTGCATTCGGTTTCGTATTCTTAGATCAGACCATCATCTGGGTTGTCTGTATGAACTCGTAGATCAGTAGCGGGTCCTGAATGATTCTCCATATCTTGTTCTGCACACTTTGCTCATGAGGCTAGGTGTCTTTTCGAAGCTGTATGTAGAGTGTCAGGTCTGCAGAGCATACTTAGGTGTGTGTGGTCCTGTTTGACAGGCACACTGCTAGAATCTTTATTTTCATGGACTTGGTAGTTAACCCTGCACTGTCCTGTTCGCAGACGGGAAAAACTTGTATGTTGCTATCTGTTGAGTCTGCTGACAGGGTCTTGTGGATGTTTACTGTCAGTAAGCCAATAAGTCAATCCTTTATAAGTGAAATACAAATTGTTACACTCAAGAGGATTCGGTTATTAACCTAATTTATTTAATTGTTCACCTGATGAGAAATAGCGAAACATGCCACGCAATAAATTGTGCAATCCATTGTTCGTATCTTCAGTGTTCAAATTTACAAACGGGTTTAATTGCACCAGATTTGATCCCATACGACTGGTCTCTTTCCGCAGAACGGCTAGCCGCTTGCCGAGTGCGTCGCACAAAGCACTAACTCCATAGCTCCGGCGATGATTCCCGGTGATCTTTGTAAAAGCTTTTTTTAAATGCCATTTAGCCTCTGCATAGCAAATCGTTTTCTGGCTTCTTTTGTTCAGTGACTGTCGTAGTTTTTTGCTAAGCTTGACAACTCTAAATTTGTGTTGATGAATATGATGTTTATATAAGGTGCAGTTAGCGATACTATATGAGATTGTTACCGACAACCAGGTATCTGCAGTTCGATTCGTGGTGGTATCTGAGAGGCAAACATGACGGGACAAAAACATGGGAGCCACAGAGAGATATATTCCCACACGGTTTCCAGTAAGTTACATGTTACATGCTTATACTTGTGGTTTTATTCAGCTCACAGGAATATTTTAGTGATGAGATAGGTTGTGTCTGGAGATAGGTAGGGTCTGTGGTGAGGGTTGTTGGAAAGCAAACATTGTTTCCAATGCGCTGCCATCTCTAGCAAACGTTTTTGTAAATAACTGTAGAAAAGTGAAAAATGATTCATCCCTGATTGATAAATCATCTAAGAGAACAAAGCTGGTTAAGTGCACTCACCATATTTCAGTATATTAAATTATTGTGTACTATAAGTGATAGGTTGTGTGGTTACTTGCATATTTCCACATATGTTGGTATTGGGACACTTGAAGTATGTGTGCTTCGTGCAGAGTGGCATGCTTCACTGCGGAGGACACGTGTGAGGAGTATTGTCTGGATTTTTTCACCAGGGGACGCCGGTGTGTTGGGAAATGAACATGCGGACATACTGGCTGGCTCTGCACAACATGGTGGAATACTGATACATGATAAGGCAGACGTGGTTAGTGCCTTGTGGGAGAGTGTGTACAGTTCGGAGGAGCAGATGGATCACCACAGTCTGGTGAGATTGATGCAGCGGGGAGTGACGCGAGGTTCTGGCAGATGCTCGAGGCTCAGAGGAAGACGGACGTTTAATCAGAATGCTACTGGTACCATTAGTATCGGAACTCTTCGCTGGCTGCTGAAGATGGGGACGGAGCGCTCATGGGAATGCCCCGAATGCTGTGATGTCGGTTCTTGAATCAAATCAAATCAAATCAAGTATGTGTGAATATTGTTCAAAAGTTTTTCGTGGATTTTATGGATACATATTAGATTTTAACCAGCTAAAATATTCAGTAGTTTCTGTTTTTCTGTTGTTCAAACTAAGATCAATTTTTTTTTAATATGCATAATTTCTAAGTAGGGTGACAATTATATCTTGAAGCTGCAAATTGAATATCCTAAGCAAACCAATTAGTCATTATTTGAAACAATTATTTTAAATACTTTGGATGTTATGTGCTTTTCTTGTATGACATGTCCGATTTCATACCAACCGAAATAGGGAAAACAGCTGATCTAAAAAGAGATTATCCGACTGAAATATTTTGTTCATCGTCAACCATGCCCACATTAACGCCATTAGATTTGTCACTTGCAATATCGTTCATAATATCAACAACAAAAAAAGGGTAAAAGATAAAGTCGGGAGACTTGAACCAGCGTCATTGCACACGATTATAAACAATAAGTGCTCTGCCATCAGTAGAGACAGCTGATAAAAAAAATGTCCGCCTGTGTCGCCGTCTGCACGCAACTCCGTAGCTACAGCGACGTTCCTCCATTTACCACAGAGTGTTAACTCTGGTACCATTTTCCTAAAGCCTGGGTTAACCTCAGGAATAGCCTGATTTCGAACACTAGCTGTTGGCTACAGCAAGTCGCAGCTGAATTTAGAAGCGAGTCTCCTGTTGACCGCGCCTATGCGGCCCACAAGACCATTGTGACTATCTGGCCCAGATAGCAGCTCTGCATCTTTTCGCTTACCATTTGGTCTGGAAAATCACCTAAAAATTGTATTGCATGTAATTAATCTAAAACAAATCAGAAACTAACGTAAACCGTATGCAGAACTTCAAAATAGACTTCGTGTCTATTTTTAAAAAAAATATTTTCAGACAAATTCGTTTCCCCAGCAAACAAAACAATATTAGAGTGTTTCTATGATGCGCTACCATAGAGGCTCAAAGTGGAAACGGGGTGGATTCCAACAAGCCACTTAAGTGGTCTTTAGTCCATACAGTGTTAAGGAACTAATATATTCTAAGAACATGATAACATATAAGCCTTAAACTGTATAAGCCATACTAATTAATTAACATTAAAATGTATTTTTCAGCTGCCTGCCTTGATTGTAGTGGTTCCATTTATACAGTGTAGATCTATCTACTAATGTAGATCTATATATTTCCCTTTTAATTTGTGTATGTGCGTATACTTCTTTAAATGTTCTATTTGCGTACTTAATCCTTTGGGGTGGGGGGGGGGGTGGGGGGGGTGGTGTTGTACTCAGAGGACGGCAGGGACACACCAAAAAAAAAAAAAAAAAAGGGGACTGTCACATATGAAAACGAGACATATGTTTACCTTAATTCAAAGATGTAGATTACCTTTCTGAAAGTTGTTTTTGTTAGCATCGTAGCCTGAGGTGGTGACGTCACACTCAAGCTGATATCATCAACCCCAAGACCCATATTGGAGACGGCCTTGGTAAGACAGACTGACCTTAAACAAGACAGAGGGTTAGGGAAAAACATGGCTACCATAGGCTGTGAAAAAAAAAAAAGAAGTTTCTTACCCATTCCTCTTAGCCTAGTTTTAGTAGTTTTTAATTTCCTGCCACACTTTAAACAGTTTTCACACAGTCAATATAATATCGGGTGAGTATATTTAGCCGTAAATACATTAAGTGTGCTATACAAACAACTATTATAAATGACGGATACCATAATGTGTAATATATGTTCTAATATAACTAATGTGAATAATTAAATTTGACAGATATATCTATAATAGGACAAAGATGCCGTTTGGATGCGATAACAGATTTTGGTAAGAACAGATTTTATGGTTCATAAATACTCGTTAGGCACTATCATGTTCAAGATGAAGTATGGGCACCTTGACACTGATTAGCTAAATAATAGACGAAGAACAAGAGGAGGGAGGGACATAAGAAGAAGGAAGAGAAGAAAAAGAAGAAGAAGAAGAAGAAGAAAAAGAACATAAAAATGAAGAAACAGGGAAGACAAAATAAGGATAGTAGGATGCGATTCTTGTGCTATTTAAGGTTATTTATGTGCAGAGATAAGCTTCTGTGTTTGCCAAAATAAATAAAATCACAAAAGTATGAACCATAAGTTGGCATCTGCAGCCTACGAGTAATCAAAGCGGTTCCCTGTTAACTTCCAGCGACGAGTCATTGCTCGATCAGCAGACTGATATTTCGACAATGATATAGACAGCCCATTTCATAGCGGCAGTGACAAACTACTGAACGTAAAATTTTCAAGCAAAACCACAAACAACTTACACATTGGTTTGCGAGGCTCTGTAAAGAACATGCAACTAAATTTATTCTTCCTTTTCTTACAGGTCAAACCTTGTGGCTTGTCTATCCAAACCTTCTGTTTCGTGTACTTTCAGTCAGTTTTGAGACCGATGATGCTCCATGCCATGATTTTATAAACTGCCCAGCATCTTCTCCCTCAATCTATCGCTGCATCTTTTCCCCTCGAACTTGTTCACTCGTTTTCTCCTTCTCAAGACATGATCAGAGAATGTAGATTGTCTGTCTCTTTCTGATATGGGCAAATTATTATCTTGAGTCAGTTTCTTTCATGATATGTTTATTGCACCTTTCATCTTTCCAGATAACTGTATTTATATTTACAGTAAAACTTCGATTAATCGTCATCGTCCTGACCAGGACTGTGATGGATAATTGAATAGACAGAAATTGATGAACATCATAACACATATTTATAGTAACGTACTTTCACCGCTGGCTTTCCAGGAAAATGCAAGTAAAATCCTTCAACAGGGAAGAATACTAACACCTTTTACAAAAAGGCTTCTCATCTGTTGACATTTCAATGCGCGTAACCGATCATGTGACAGTACTGGTGAAAATAGGCAAGGAAAGGCTTCAACAGAGGCTATGATGGATGCAGACGTAGTCTGTATAGATGATAGTACGCCAACCAGAATGGCAACGAGACATAGTGATGCAGACACGGCTATTGACAAAACCAAATGTCTTAGGCGATCACGGGAGGGATCATATGCCATGCTCGGTCTTGATTTCTGAAGCTAGCAAGGTCAGGGCTGTGAGATTGCGTAAGGCTTTTAAGGATGAGAGAGCCAGTACCATTCATGGTCGCCTCCGACAGAAGGTATGAAGCAAAACCACCATCTCTGCCTTTGTGCAGCCTCCATGGTAAACCCAAGAAGAAGAACAGGCATGGAGAGCAAAGCGAGCAGCAGTTAAGAAATTACAGAAAGTGTGAAAGGTTATAAGAGGATGTAGAGAGGCTAGAAAGAATAAGAAAAGAACAAGTGGAAGAGTTCAAGCATTGTGCAGCAGATGCAAAAGAGGCGAAATTGGAATATTTTATGAACGAAATCGGAGAGGATCATTCACTGAGTAGGTTTTGGACACTTCACAGACAAATGCAAAGAAAGGAGAGGACTATCACGACAGGCATTGTATACAATGATAATGATATACCGATGACAACAGACAAAAAGAAAGGGGAAGCCTTTTTGAAGAGATTCATAGCCCAGACTCATCACAATGAAAAGGAGCTTAGAAATTCAGTTAGAGACAATCTGTTTAATACAACAAATGATCATTATTTTGAGGATATAATTAGGGTGGAGGATATCAAACATACATTTAAAAAAGCAAAGGACACTGCGCTAGGGCCAGATAGAGTAAGGTATGCCCTCTTGAGTGATGAAGACTTGAGGAAGATGGATTTTTACTTCAACCAGAGCTTCAGAACAGCTTCAGTACCCCAGGAATGGGTACACAAGTACCTAATCACACTTCCAAAACTAGGCAAAGGGCATTCCTGATTAGCAGTTTCAGAATTATCACCCTACAAAATACTTTTGGAAATATTCTAGAGAAGATTATTGCTGTTAAAATACACATGTTTTTTGGAAGGGGAAGAGTTGCTGCCAGAAGGCTTGGGTAATTACCGGCCACGAAAAGATACTTTTGCTTTTGACGTTTATGAGGGGTTCCAGAACAGACAAGAGACGGTTGTGGCAGCACTTGTTCTTGAGGATACCTAAAATAGCAAGGTGATAGAGAAGATTTTTGCTGTTAACTCACAGAGCATGTTGAGAAAAATTTAGACAGGTATGCTCTGTGCAGAGTGGCAAGCATCACTTCAAAGGACCCGAGTAGTTAGCATCCTTTGAATATTTTCTCCAGGTCATGCAAATGTGTTTTGAAATGAGCAGGCAGATAGACTGGCCGATTTTATACCACTTAGTAGTGGACTGATGTATGACAAGCTGGATGTTGTGAGGGCCCTTTTGGAGCGAGTGAACAGTGCCGAGGTACAGATAAATCGTTACGGTCTGAGGAGAATGAACTGCGAGGAGCTACAAGGGAATCTGGCGGACGCTCAACACTAAGGCGTACGGCGAGATGGATATAAATCACACAGTTACTTGTACCATCGGAATTTCATCTCTTCTGAAGATGGGGACGGAGCGCTTATGGTGGTGTTCCGAGTGCTGTGATTCCTTATTCAACATTAAACCGCGGGCCCGACCACAAGGAAGCCCTAGACGTCATAACTGACTGCACAATTTATTGTGGGAACGCCTTAAATTGATACAGTTAACTAATGTAATGTATCCATACGTCTTCCTCAACAAGAATGTAGAAGGAGTCGACTAATTAAATGCACCCTTTGAAGTCGGAGTGCATCTGCATAAGTGGCAAGAAACAACCAAGTGCACACAAATAAGCTAGTAAAACGGATGTACACGCCAAACACAGGCCCTGGCGCAAAGTCAGTCTAGATGGATGGACAACCAGGACCTTCAGTCGGAGCTTACTGTCTGTGATCAAAGAAGAAGAATATGTTAAAACATCTTGAACTGCATATCCTATCTCTTGTAAGAGAACCAGTGTTTTGTTGTTTCTTCAGGGACGTGGACACAACCTATGCCAAATACAACGGTGGTTCATACAACTTCATACCCGACAGACAATCTGGCTACGCTGTGCCTGACGATTATGTAAACGAAACGTTTTACAGAATAGTGTATCTCAAATTCTTTCTCTCTCTCTCTCTCTCTCTCTCTCTCTCTCTCTCTCTCTCTCTCTCCCTTTCTCTCACTTTCTCTCACATTCTCTCTCTCTCTCTCTCTCTCTCTGTGTGTGTGTGTGTGTGTTTGTTTGTGTGTGTGTATTCCAAAAATATATACATGTATTTATCTGCCATTGGGACTTCTCTTTCAACTGCACTCTTGAATGTCCTCTAGACCAATCTCTCGTGAGTGCTTCCGCCTCGAACGCTCTCAACTCAGCTTTCTCTCTTTCTCTCACTCCCTCCCTTTTTCTCTCTCTCAACTGATCTCAACCCCAGTATAACACATGCTCCCCTTTTTCGAGCTTAATCAGTGGCGGCTTCTTGAATCTCTCATTTGGAAGCCGTAATCCAAAGAGGCTGCTATCGGAAATACGTCAGTTAAGAAATGTTGTGTTTTGTTTTGGTACATGTGGTTTTGTTCATTTTTGTAACATGCTGATGAAGGCTCTGAAACCGCAGCTTTTACTTTCCGATTCTGTTTTGTTTGACGCCCTGAAGCTCGCTGGTCTACTTTTCGTTTACTTTTATATCTTTTCATTGCACTTTTTTGAGTAACCATGCGCTGTTTATTAAAAGGTTTAAGGTTTGAAAAACATATCAACATCATAACACACGGACAGTAACCCAAGAGTGCTCCGTTTTTTTTTTCTTACTCAAGTCTGAGTCTGAAGAAGCTCAGCACAGTGCACAGGCTCTGTAGCACCGGCGAGGATCCTGAAATACTTTGGCTAGATTTTAAATCAAAATTTTGCTCAGACAGCGCCGTTAGGCTTCTCTTTTATAATTTCTAACAGCCAAGTAATTTTTTACGTGCCAACAATGCACACAGGCGCTCGATCTCACTGCCCAGAGACCAGGGGATATTACTAGAAGTCTAAAGTCCAAGTGAAAAAACTCCCAGCCTCCCTTACTGGTGATTGAACCCGGAACCGCTACCACTGGAGGCGAACAACATGCCTCGAGACCACGCAGCCCCCCTA
The DNA here is from genome assembly GCA_905116865.2 of Candidula unifasciata. Lineage (NCBI taxonomy): Eukaryota > Metazoa > Mollusca > Gastropoda > Stylommatophora > Geomitridae > Candidula > Candidula unifasciata. The sequence goes on from CAJHNH020000106.1 coordinate 239,440, forward strand.
TAGAAAAGCGGAGTGTGCATGTTAGACAAATGTAGGTGACATGCAACTGTGTAAACATTTGATTGTGCTTGTTGTTGTGAGTGATATTGTAATTCTTCCAAAATAAACGTTTAAAAAAAAGTTAATAACATTTTTGCACTCATGGACATATGGGCTAGACAATATTTGTATAGATCAGTCGATGAGTGGTGATTAGTAAGGATTATCATCACAGCACTCCGGACAGATCCATGGGTGCTTCGATCTCTTCCTCTAAATCTCCGTAAGTGTAAACCAGCTGATGACGCCTGTTCTGTATTGGTTAATGAAACGTCTTGTCCCCTTGTCCCTCCCCCCCCCCCCCCCCCCTCCCTTGTCTATCAGCATAGACAGGGATATGGAGCCATGCCCTTTGGCATGCTTGTTGTCATAGCAAATTCTGCGCATGGCATTGATAACATTGCTTCCGTTCAGTACTTGGCCAGCCATAGCAACCGCAGTGTCTGCAAGATAAACCGCATGCTCGTTCAGTTGAATACCCGCATCGGTAAAAGTTAGGGTAGCTATTCGTGAGGTGCTTAGTGTTACAATCCATTCTTGTCTGATGAATCCAACCTGGATGTTTTTAAAATGCATATTCATTGAGTAACTACCGGTACCCACGCTAGGCTGGGTCGACCTTGGATTCTAGGTACGTTAAAAAATATGATTTGCTGTCAATTCGAAACCAACGATCTTATCTTTCATCCTGGTCATCATCCTCAACAGGTGCCTTGCCGACTAGCGTGGGCGATCATGCCTCTCCACAATCTGCAATCTACTACAGCATGTATCAGTTCGTGTGCCCACAAACCTCCATGCCAACAAGACTTTCATGAATCTTCTCTCGTTGTCTTCCTCTATCCCTCTATCCACAGATTTTTCCAGTGGTCACAACATGTTCTATTTTTCCTCTTCTCATAACATGGCCGAAAAATGATGACTGTCTTCTTCTGATATCTGTGATAAGTTGTCTTTAGGCTCCTGCCTCTTTCAAAACCTCTTGGTTGCTCTTTTTGGCTGTCTAGGGTATTCTAAGCATTATTCTGTAAAACCACAAATCTGAGGCCTCAAGAAATTGTTTGGCCTGCCTACCGATTGTCCAGGATTAACAGCCATATGTTGAAACTGGATGTATGTAGCAAGCAAGAATTTTTTTTCTTATTCTCAATGACAAGTATATACTGCACAATATTTTTTTTTTTCATCCTGGTAGTAAACTATAAAACCGCTATCGATTTGTCTTTTCTAAGCTGCTACCTCAACGTTTATCACAACATCCTGAGATTAAAAAATCTCAGGTTGAAGAGCAGACCCATTCAGCAGATCCTCGTGCAACCTTCAAAGATGTTAATAATTAGGTCATCCTGTAACGGCTTCAATAGCCAGCTGTAACTCTTCAGTCCTGTGCGGATAAGTGCGATTAACCAAACTCGTCATAGTGAAGTAAACGTAAAGGTATCTTTTCCAGGCCTTTTAGTCGTATTGGGTATATAGGCTAGACCTATATTTTAAAGACCAAAATGCACTTGGTGGTCGGCGATGTGGTCAGCATCACGCCGGCCGCCTTAACTTCCAAGGACTGCACCTGGTACCCACTCAAGGCTGGGTCGACTTGGTAGCCAAGGTCAATTTTTAAGAAAAAAAAATCCGGCGCTTATCAGAAACCGAACTAACAAACTTCCGACCCCGAGGCGAGCGTCTAGCTGACATGCCACTACACCAAAGTGGCTCCCTGATATCATCATAGTGCCCTTACATTTTTATCGCAATCTGATTTTTCTCGCGTTGTTTTCTCGCGTTTCTCGAGTCCGAAATCTTTCACTTGTGTTTTTATGATTTCCTTCCGCAAGTCCTATGTTTCTTTAATTTCGAATTTAGTTTCTAGTTCTTCCTGTTGTTTGTTTAATAAATACTTGTCATTTGTTTTGGTTTTATAGCATTTCTGGGAAGACATTTTTAACAAAACTCAAACCTGGGGCAAGTGCATCTTTTATGAGCAGGTTCGTGATATTCGATTTAATCGGAATTTTTTATCGTTTGATAGTTGTCGTTATCCTCAGACTTATCTTGCCAGTCATAATACTTCTTGTTCTGCCGCTGTTGAGGCTTCATGTTATCGTCAACTGTTTCCTTTTTTTCTTCTTCATCTTCCTAGCCATTATTATAGAGTAATAATAATTATCACGACCACCACTGCTACCATCACCATCGTCGTCATCACCATCGTCGTCAACACCATTGTTGCCATCACCATCGTCGTCAACACCATTGTCTCCACCATAGTCGTCAACACCATAGTCATCAACACCATTGTCTCCAACACCATAGTCGTCAACACCATTGTCGTCAACACCATAGTCGTCAACACCATTGTCTCCAACACCATAGTCGTCAACACCATTGTCTCCAACACCATAGTCGTCAATACCTTCGTCGTCAACACTATCGTCGTCAACACCATTGTCGTCAACACCATTGTCGTCAACACCATCGTCGTCATCACCATCGCCTTCAACACAATCGTCGTCATCACCATCCTCGTCATCCACATCCTCGTTATCACCATCGTGGCCATCATTATATAAAAGACACAAAACGGTAACAACTACCTGCAAATGAATCATATTACTTGCTGATTGGCTATTGCTTTTAGTTCAGTAGTGTTCAACCTGTTTTTGCCAGGAGGCACCCCCTTGAATATATCAAAAGACCAGCGCGCCATTTTAGAAAATGTGATTGACACAGGACAACGAAACCGATCTTAAGCACTATTAAGAAGAATCTCGTGAAATAGAAAGTACGGACATACGTTTTGCATTTTTAATCTGTAGTTAAATGCATGTGTATTCCTATGAATTAGGTTTTTAATGCTAGGTGTGCAAAAATGAAAAACTTCCTTGGCTTTTTTGTTTTATAAATAGTTTATAATATTTTATTTATAATTGGAAAAAAAAATTATTGTAACTGTTTATTACAAGCCCTGTAATCAATTTCAATTTTTTTCCTGAAGCCTTCTTACAGCTGCTTGCGCATTCCTAGGGAGCGTACCTACAGGCTTAAAACCTCTAGCTTCATTGTAAACTGTCTACTGTCACTACTGTCTGATTTACTGCCTTAATAGGGCGGTGTAGTAGGGAAGTCGTGAGCCTGAGGTTTAAGGTCGCATGACTAGTTCTTTCGCTACGGACTGTGCGGGTTAGGATGTTTAATTTTGCCCCCTACAGAAAATCTTAATCAATCACCTTACCAGGTGCCGAACCCCGGCCTCGTGCATGAAAGCCAGATTTTACTGTTAAAAATGATGTTACTCGTATTATCACAGGCTGGAACTGTTCACATTTCTCGCGGCCCACCTAACTCTTTTTCAGTCTGATCTAGGTCAGAGGAGTGTCACGTTTTACTGTATTTTTAGAAAACAGTCTCTCGTGTGACCTAGGTTGAGGCTGTGTGTAGTGGGGTTTGGGTTAGGGCCAGCTCTACATGTTCTAAGGTCATTACAAGCTGTGTCGTGGTGTAGTATAAAACATGCGACATCAACGCTGATGTAATTAGAGGGAAGACAACGTGACACCCTGCGACGTAGAAGAGTCTGAGAAAGTTTAAATGAAAGGTCAGAAAGTGTGTAGATGGGCTGGGTAACGTGAACAGGACCCACAAGCTTTCTTATGATACATGCGCTTCTCTATCTTTAAGATTTTTTTTGTAGATTCCGCCTCCAAAATGGAGGTTTGCTGGAATGCATGTGTGCATCCACTATTATCTTTGAATATTCAGCAGTGAAGTCACAGTCTCTTGTACTGCATGACAAGCTACTCGAATAACATTTGTAGTTCCAACACCGTCCAACTTAGAAATCAAATCTTAGGATGTCGGGGATTGTTACACCTTCACTGACCTATTAGCCACCCGACTGACTACTTTCTATTGTTAATCTTCTTTGGCTCAGACAAGAATAAATACATTTCACAGCCCTTGAAGTACCACTGTTTCAATACTGACAGTTTATTTAAAAAAGAAAAGGATAATGGTAACATTGTTCTCCCATTTACTCAGTTTTGTACACTAGTTCACTTCTAACTGGTCGACCTTCAGTCTAGCTCATTTCTGATTGGTCGACTTTGAGCCACGTGTCCTTGGCACTCGGTTTCTGTGGTGTTCCGCAATGCCGTTAAAATCGCGTGTTGTATATTTCAGCATGCCAGCGCTTTTAACACTCCAAAAACCTTGACAAACTGAATCTAACACAAAACCTCTTTAGAGAATGCTGCAGCCTATGTCACAGGCATTCTCTTTGTGGGCACTGAAACGTAAATGCAGGACAATCCAGAAAGTAAACAACAGAGCGGCACAGCCGTAACCTCCAGCAAGGTAGACTAGTCCAAAAAACGTTATAATGAACCGTGACCTACTTTGTTTCGTGAGACAAACGTTTGTCAAAAAAAAATAAAGTTAGCGGGCGAAGGGTGAAGTGTGCAATCACTTCGATATCATGCATGGAATTTTCTCCAGCATCTTTGGCTTATTTTGTCAACATTATAGTCACTCTAGGACGCCCTTGTTTATTCAGTCCTTCGGTTTGCCATTAATCTAATCACCACAACCATCCCAGTGCAGTGTGCAGTTTTTCTTGTTGAAAAGCCTTCATCCTGGCTGTGGTCAGGGGTCCTATATAACCTAACCTTCTTATCTCACAGTACCTTCTGCAAACCACCAAGTCGTCTTGTCTCTATCCGAAAGAAAAACACCATCCTGTAATTTCGTGCAGCAGGGTACCAGCCCTGAGCTTCATGAACTCAGGTGGGCCCACCTCCGAAAGTGTCTAGGAATCGTGGGCCGAAACACTTGTCGACGAGGATAATTTCTACTGACGACTGGTAGATCCCTGCTGTACTTGCTCCCTGTGAGTTTATTCCTAACGGTCCTGGGACCTGTTGCCGGGTGATCGTCATTCGAATGGTTGCACATTGCGTCCCTGGGTGTTAATCACTGGGTGTGATGTCCTGGTGGTGTTGCACATCAGTCGATCTGTTCATATTTGATCATTTCCTGCTTGTCACTTGTTAGAACTCGTCCATTATAGCACTATCTTCCCTGTTATATAACTACAGATAACAGTGGTTTTCAATATGTCTTTTATTTCTTTACTCCTCTTGAATTTATCCTATTTCTTCTACTTTGAGTTCACCAGCTGTAAACTCTGGTAGAAAGTTCTGGTTGTTCGTCCACTTTAGGAGTGCAGTTCTGTTCCAGAACCTAAGTGTTAGGTGTGCATCCGTTTGACATATCCAAACAGTTGTGTGCAGACTGTTTCTTGCCTCGCAGGCAGATGCAATTTGACTTCGAAGGAAGCTCCCAATTAGTCGAATCTTACGACATGCTTTTTTGGTAGGCATTAGGTCTGTTCTTGTTTTCCCTATAATTGGACGCCGAAACCGCCACGGGGATCCTATTTCATATTCACCAATTCCTTACGCATCGGCACATAGCTGAAAACAGAAATGTTATATGAAGGTTGTGAGTTCAGCTCATAACGAACCGGACTTTTTCTAAAAACGAACTCGGTTCCCACGTCAACCCAGCCTTAAATGGGTACCAGTTAAAGTCCTGGGAAGTAAAGGCAACCAGCATAATTTGTACCGTATGTTGAATGTTGAAATACGAATCGATAGCACAGCACTCGGGACACTCCCATAAGTGTCCCGTCTCTATCTTCAGCAGCAAGCGAAGAGTTTCAGTTCCGATGGCACCAGTAGCCGTGTGACTGTATAACCGTCTCATCCTTTCTTTTTAACCATATCGCCCACAGAGTGCCGATTGGTCAATAAAATGTAGGTCTAACCCTATATGCCCAATACCCTGAAAGTAATGTAAAGCGGTGTTTAATTGTATGAGTTCCTTTGTCTTCAGGACTGGCTGAATCTAGAAACAGACAATAATACTGTTCTTCACAGTGACCTGTTTGTGGGTCAGCGATGGCTGTCCCAGATGGGAAAGGCTGCGGAGAATTTTGGTATAACGATCCAATACTGCGGGGCGTATCCCAGGCATATTCTTCAGTCTCTGGAAGTTCCATCGGTAACCCAGGTGTGTTTGTGAGTAGCAGCTGTTTTTATTGTTGTTTTATTGAAAGGAGGATCCATGTTTTCCAATGTAAATGCTACAGACGCATTTTACGAATAAGTTATTTAGAACAAAAAACTAATAAATTTGTCAGAGACAAAATATACAAATTTGAGGAAAATCAGGAGCTTCTCTTGGCTGTGGTGAAATGTCGCAAGCTAGCTTTGTATGGGAACGTTTGGAGACATTATTTGATTGCAAAGGCTGTACTTCAAGGAACATTGGGGGTAGTCGAAGAAGAGGAGGGCAAAGAAGAACCTGAAATGACAACATAAAGAAATGGACAGGACTAAGTTATCATACACTTAATTATCAAGTCGAAGCCATAGAATGATGGCGGGTTTTATGTGCTAGAGCTTTCGTCAATACACATCTAGGACCCTAATGGGTCAAGTGTTATTTTATGTTATGTTATTGTTGTTATTTGAGTACATTGTGTGTTACATGTGTTTGGCTATTATGTAGGCATCGCACTAATCCTTAGAAAAGATTCATTATTAATATTAATTTTAACTGGGAATTACACAAGAATCACTATTTATATGTATATCACCATTGCATTTACATACCAATAACTTGTTTATGTGTATCTTGATGTCACATTGTGAACATTACACAAGATTCACTATGTATATGTTTAACACACTTGCGATTACACAAGATTCACTATGTATATGTTTAACACACTTGCGATTACACAAGATTCTGGACATTATAAAGATTCAATATTTATGTGTTTACAAAAGTTAACATTAAACAAGATTCACTATTTATATGTTTTTACAAAACTGGAAATTATAAAAGATTCATTTTTTACATGTTTGAAAAAATAAAAAAACTGGACATTACTAACAATTCACTATTTACATGTTGACATAACTGGACATTACTAACACTTCACTATATATGTGTTTACAAAACTGGACATTACACAAGATGCACTATTTATGTGTATTTTATGTTGACATTTCTCAAGACTGACTTTTTGTCTGTGATTCAGACCTGACATAACACAAGATTCACTATTTATATGTTTGTCACACTGGACATAACACAAGATTCCATATTTATATGGGTGTCACACTGGACATAACACCATATTTCATCTTTATATTAGTGTCACACTGGCCATAACACAAGATTCTATATTTATATGGGTGTCACACTGGACATAACACAAGATTCCATATTTATATGGGTGTCACACTGGACATAACACCATATTTCATCTTTATATTAGTGTCACACTGGGCATAACACAAGATTCTATATTTATATAGGTGTCACACTGGACATAACACCAGATTCCATTTTTTATATGGGTGTCACACTGGACATAACACAAGATTTCACCTTTTTTTTGGTGTCACACTCGACATAACACAAGATTCTATATTTATATGGGTGTCACACTGGACATAACACAAGATTCCATATTTATATGGGTGTCACACTGAACATAGCACAAGAGTCCATATTTATATGGGTGTCACACTGGACATAGCAGAAGATTCCATATTTATAAGGGTGTCACACTGGACATAACAGAAGATTCCATATTTATATGGGTGTCACACTGGACATAACACAAAATTCCACATTTATCTGGGTGTCACACTAGACATAACACAAAATTCCATACTTATATGTGTGTCACACTGGATATAACACAAGATTCCATATTTATATGGGTGTCACACTGGACATAACACAATATTTCATCTTTATATTGGTGTCACACTAGACGTAACACAAGATTTCATATTTATATGGGTGTCACACTGGACATAACACAAGATTTCATATTTATAAGGGTGTCACACTGGACATAACACAAGATTTCATATTTATATGGGTGTCACACTGGACATAACACAAGATTTCATATTTATATGGGTGTCACACTGGACATAACACAAGATTCCATATTTATGAAGGTGTCACACTGGACATAACACAAGATTTCATCTTTATATTGGTGTCACACTGGACGTAACACAAGATTCCATATTTATATGGGCGTCACACTGGACATAACACAAGATTTCATCTTTATATTGGTGTCACACTGGACGTAACACAAGATTCCATATTTATATGGGTGTCACACTGGACATAACACAAGATTCTATATTTATATGGGTGTCACACTGGACATAACACAAGATGTCACCTTTATATTTGTGTCAGACTGGACATAACACAAGATTATATACTTATATGGGTGTCACACTGGACATAACGCAAGATTCCATATTTATATGGGTGTCACACTGGACATAACACAAGATTCCATATTTATATTGATTCACACTGGACATAACACAAGATTCCATATTTATATGGGTGTCACACTAGATATAACACAGGATTCCATATTTATATGGGTGTCACACTAGACATAACACAAAATTCAATGTGTATATGTGTGTCACACTGGACATGACAGAAGATCCCATATTTATATGTGTGTCACACTGGACAAAACACAAGATTCCACATTTATATGGTTGTCACACTGGACATAACTCAAGATTCCATATGTATATGTGTGTCACAATGGACATTATTCAAGATTCAAATTGTGTGTGTTTCAAAGTTTTTGAAATTGAAGTATTTCTTTCCTATATTGGCTATTGTAGGCGAGGGTAACCAGGGACTACGAGCAGGGAGGTCGCCGTCAGTGGAACACCGGGATCACGTCCATTTTTGCTGACGTTGTGAATCTGGCTCCGTTCAAAGACACGTTCTGGACCACGGAGAGTCAACCCGGCAACCCATACAGTAGGTGCTGCTTTTGTGTCTGTACGGGTGAATGGATGTGTCATGTGTGTGGGTGTGGTAGTGCGTGTGGGTGCTATGTGGGTTTTTGAATATGGCGTATTGTTCTTGTATTATGCACGTCACATTTCATTTCATCCGTGTGAATTCAGGGCCCTTGTTTTGAAGGAATGAACAGTAGATACAGCCCCATAATAAGCAAGTCGGAAAAGGCTGCTAATTATGAATTTCCTTAAATCTGATGTGTTTAGCCGAAAGACGTAAATATGCCAGCCTAGCTATAAACGGCTACACAACGTTTGGTTTTATTACAGACATACAAATGAGAAAGAAGAAGACGATACTGAAGCATTACAATAATCATATTATAAAGATTACAAGTGAAAAAAAAAGGAAGAAGACGAATAACAACAATAATAATTGTTATCATAATAATATTAATAATAATAATAATAATAATAATAATAATAATTAAAAGAAGAAGAAGAAGAAGAAGAAGAAGAAGAAGAAGAAGAAGAAGAAGAAGAAGAAGAAGAAGAAGAAGAAGAAGAAGAAGAATAAGAAGAAGCAGAAGAAGAAGAAGAAGAAGAAGAAGAAGAAGAAGAAGAAGAAGAAGAAGAAGAAGAAGAAGAAAAAGAAGAAGAAGAAGAAGAAGAAAAAAGAAGAAGAAGAAGAAGAAGAAAAAGAAACAGACGAAGAAGAAGAAGTAAAAGAAGAAGAAGAAGAAGAAGAAGAAGAAGAAGAAGAAGAAGAAGAAGAAGAAGAAGAAGAAGAAGAAGAAGAAGAAGAAGAAGAAGAAGAAGAAGAAGAAGAAGAAGAAGAAGAAGAAGAAGAAGGATTAGAAGAAGGAGGAGCTAAGAATATGACCGTAGGCTATAGAAATGTCTTTAACAAAGGTCGAAAAACAAACACAAAAACAATTGCAAACATCTGGTACCGTAATGCTGTGTCTAGACTAAGACAAGCATTTAAGAAAGTGATTTACATAAATAATCAGAGGGGGGAACCCTTGAGTTCCTTGAAATATAGTATACATATATAATAAACAAAGAGATAATGTACTGATTGACACTCATATTTATGTTAACATTATTTGTGTTTAAAAAAGAATAATTAGATATTTCAGGACACGTCATAAAGTTGAACATGTACAAGTCATTGGCGAAGCGAGTATATTTTGGTAGCCTTATACAAATAGATCTTCAGCAGTCAAAATGTGATGTATTTAAATTAACACAGTGCCGACCAACTTTACTTTACAAGAAATGTCCTTGTACTTATTTTAGACTATTTCGAGATCCAAGCCCTCAGTCAGTTATTAACTCCTGACTTGTTTGCTGATTCTAACTCCGAACTCCGAAACATCTGACCGACAGACGGAGTTTTTTCCCTGCTCTAAAAAATGTCACTGATTCCCAGGTCGACCCAGACTAAAGTGGGTAACAGGTCATGTAGTGGGAAATAAAGGTGACTTTGACCACATTACGAAGGTCTAGCCGCTACACCACAGTGGCTTCTTAAAACCAGCAGTCACCACTGTGAGGACACGCTAGAGATATGAACATAGAGAGCTGTAGTGGTTACATCGGGTTCGAACTCATACTTTCACATTCCTTTGCTTTCGTGGTGTCTGATTTCAGATAGAACAGAACCAAATACACGTACTGAAGCAATGTTGGCCACTCTCAGTACAGGGCCTGTTGGACCCAGTGATGGCATTGGTTACATCAACAAGACCTTGCTCATGAAGTAAGAGATGTTTTAATGCAAGTTGTCTTAAGTAGGAGATATTTAATACAAGATGTCTTAAGTAAGAGATATTTCAATACAAGTTGTCTTAAGTAAGAGGTATTTTAGTACAAGCTGTCTAAAGTAAGACATATTTTAATACAAGCTGTCTTAAGTAAGAGGTATTTTAGTACAAGATGTCTTAAGTAAGAGATATTTCAATACAAGTTGTCTTAAGTGAGAGATATTTTATTACTAGTTGTCTTAAATTAAGTAAGAGGTATTTTAATACAAGTTGTCTTAAGTAAGAGGTATTTTAGTACAAGTTGTCTTAAGTAAGATATTTTAATTAAAGTTGTCTTAAATTAAGTAAGAGGTATTTTAGTACAAGTTGTCTTAAGTAAGAGGTATTTTAGTACAAGTTGTCTTAAGTAAGATATTTTAATTCAAGTTGTCTTAAGTAAGAGATTTTTAATACAAGTTGTCTTAAGTAAGATATATTTTAATTAAAGTTATCTTAAGTAAGAGATATTTTAATACAAGTTGTATTAAGAAAGAAATATTTTAATACAAGTTGTCTTAAGTAAGAGATATTTTAATTCAAGTTGTCTTAAGTAAGAGATATTTTAATACAAGTTGTCTTAAGTAAGAGCCATTTTAATACATGTTGTCTTAAGTAAGAGACATTTAAATGCAATGTTGTCTTAAGTAAGAGATATTTTAAAACAAGTTGTCTTAAATAAAAGATATTTTAATTTAAATTGTCTTAAGTAAGAGATATTTAAATACAAACTGTCTGAAGTAAGAGATATTTGAATACAAGTAGTCTTAAGTAAGAGGTATTTTAATACAAGTTGTCTTAATTAAGAGGTATTTTAATACAAGTTGTTTCAAGTAACAGGTGTTTTAATACAAGTTGTCTTAAGTAAGAGATATTTTAATACAAGATGTCTTAAGTTAGAGATATTTTAATACAACTTGTCTTAAGTAAGAGATATTTTAATACAAGTTGTCTTAAGTAAGAGATATTTTAATACAAGTTGTCTTAAGTAAGAGATATTTTAATTCAACTTGCCTGAAGTAAGAGATATTTTAATACAAATTGTCTTAAGTGATGTTTTAATACAAGTTGTCTTAAGTAAGAGTTTTTTTAATACAAGCTGTCTTAAGTAAGGTACATTTTAATACAAATTGTCTTAAGTAAGAGATATTTTAATACTAGTTGTCTTAAGTAAGAGGTATTTTAATACAAGTTGTCCTTTTTAAGAGATATTTTAATACAAGTTGTCTTAAGTCAGAGATATTTTAATACAAGTTGTCTTAATTAAGAGATATTTTAATACAAGTTGTCTTAAGAAAGATATATTTGAATACTTGTTGTCTTAATAAATCAGGAAAGATTTAAAACCGAATTAAAATTAGATCAGCGAACTTTACAGTATAACAATCAGAAATGAAACGTCAACGCTGTGGCTATAGAGCCTTCACTAACACATTAATAAATCCGGCAACCTCTTGGAGTGCCACATTTTATGAAAATGCCGCAACGACAGCTGTCTGCGATCAACAACACATTATGAGAAAGAATAAGTAAGAATGCTTGATAGCAATTGCAAGCAAGACACACACGTATACTAGGGAGCACAGGGCTATAAAACCCAAACAACTCCTCTAGAAACAAAAACAAAACAAAAAAAATGGCGGAAGTCTGAAGGAACCGGAATATGGTTCAATGGCCGGATTTTTTAATGTCATCCTATATTCCTTATATATATTGAACACTATTTTTTTTTTTTCGATTCTCAGTTTACCCGTTGCATAGTCACCATTTCGTTCGAGAACATCCGGTAAAGTGCAGCAGATGAAGATCTAGGCCTGGGGGTCATGACCCAGGTTGGCCCACCCTCTGAAATTGTCTAGGAGCTGATGGGCCGAAACAATTGTCGACAAGGGATCTTTTACTGATGATCGGTAGACTCCTGCTGTACATGCTTCCCTTTGGAGTTCTTACTATTAACCTTTACAGTACAGGAAATCAGCTCTAGTTTAGTGATTAGACGCTCTAATTCTGACGGAAGCAAAATGTTCTGTTTAAATCCTAGGTGATTTAAATTTTTTTTTTCGAAGTGATATTAGTTGCCAGGTCGACCAGCCTAAAATGGGGACGACGAATAATACTTGGGACGTAAAGGTGTCTGGGGTGATGTTGACCACATTACGAGGGTCTAGCCGCTACGCCATACCGGCTCCTAAAAACTAACAGTTGTCAGCAGAATAACAGTTTGTCGTTGACTCTACTGTCTATATGTTTACAATAAAATGCTCAGACTTATGTTTTCAATGGGAGTCGCCATGGAGTAGCGGTTAGAGGCTCTCCTGCGGATCGGAAGGTCGTGGGTTAGCACCTCTAACAAGGCCGGAATTTTTGTCCAACATGACCTTGGCTCCCAGGTAGACCCATTCTTGAGTGCGTACCAGGTGCAGTCCAGGGAAGTAAAGGCAGCGAGCGTGATGCTTACCACATCACCCATCTTTTGCCGATTGGAGTATAAAATATTGGTCTAGCCCTATATGCCTTATAGCCTGAGGGTAGTTGCTTATCCTTTACAGGACGTTGCAGAACCAACCCCAACAGCCCCTGGCTGTTGTTTGTGGTTTTTCCAGGCAAATTTACGTCCAGTAGTTTGCCATTGCTTCCTGGACGGTCGGCTCTCTTGATACCACTGTCGAAACCAACGCAAGGCGCATGGCCCGCAGCTGGGATCGAACCCGGCATCCCGGCATTACCAAGCGTTCTCATTGACTTAGCCGCAGAGCCGAATGCACCTAAAGGCGTTGAAAATAGTTTTTTTTTTTTTTCAACTTACTCATGTTTTTAATCACTGACCACAAGTATTTATGTATTTGTGCTAAAAGGTGTTGTGATGCCACTGGCCGAATTCTGAAACCTGACAAGCCGGTCAAAGCTATCGATGATCAAGTCAAAATGGTAGGTGAACAGTAATTATGACTTCGTAAAGTGTAAATATATACCAGTGGTGGACGAACTACGGTTCATGGGCGAAAATGGGCAATTTTTACTGTCCGGTGAGCTGGTATGACATTACTATTTAATATGACCACTAGGTTAATAAAATAACAGAACACAAAAAATCTCACTGATACCAGGTTGTAACACAGTGTCGTGAAATCCAGATAGAATCCACCCTCCCGCCCCCCCCCCCCGCCCCTTCCCCTTCCCCCACTCCTAAACAAAAAGCGATAACTTTAAACTTTGATAACCAGATACTCGTGCGGTAAAACATATAGAATGGCTTCAGTGAATGAGTGTGTCTGCTCAGAGGCGTAGCGCCTAGGGTCTCACATGCCATTTTAAATTCATTCATTTTCCTTTCTACAATCCTTTTCTTGGTTTCCAGAGGTCGACTGCGTCTACTTTTTCAGTCAACATTATGTAGGCTTGAATTTAAGTTTGTGATTACAAAAGGCGTCTGTGATCAGAAGGCTTCATGATGATGTCTCTGCACAATTTCAGTAGGAAATCTATGGAGATATACAAGCTCAAATTGTCTGTTACATTTTTATATGCGTCTATTGTGATGTACAAAGAAAATAAAAAAAGGCGAAATTCAGAAAAAGAATTAGTAGTAACAGCAGTGGTGACTGTGGAGGTAGTAGCAGCAGCAGCAGCAGCAACCGTGGTGGTGTTGGTAGTTTTAGCAGTTGTTGTAGTATTAGTAGGAGTATGAATAGAAGTGGTAATAGTAGTAATAATGGTGGTGGTGGTGGTGGTAGTAGTAGTAGTAGTAGTAGTAGTAGTAGTAGTAGTAGTAGTAGTAGTAGTAGTAGTAGTAGTAGTAGTAGTAGTAGTAGTAGTAGTAGTAGTAGTAGTAGTAGTAGTAGTAGTAGTAGTAGTAGTAGTAGTAGTAGTAGTAGTAGTAGTAGTAGTAGTAGTAAAATAAGATTAGGAAGAAGAAGAAGAAGAAGAAGAAGAAGAAGAAGAAGAAGAAGAAGAAGAAGAAGAAGAAGAAGAAGAAGAAGAAGAAGAAGAAGAAGAAGAAGAAGAAGAAGAAGAAGAAGAAGAAGAAGAAGAAGAAGAAGAAGAAGAAGAAGACAAAGAAGAAGAAGAAGAAGAAGAAGAAGAAGAAGAAGAAGAAGAAGAAGAAGAAGAAGAAGAAGAAGAAGAAGAAGAAGAAGAAGAAGAAGAAGAAGAAGAAGAAGAAGAAGAAGAAGAAGATTAAAAAGAAAAAGGAAAAGACGTGGCAATAAAAAGCAGAATAAATTAGTAGAAGAACAAACAACTCAAAATTTTTTCACCATGTATCTCAAAACGTTTATATCATTATATTGGTGCTGGCTTTGTATAGTATTTATGAAGACTGTATCTCTCACAGGCTGCCTTCAAGTCACCATACCCAGGACCCATTGGAGAAGTGTACACATCTTACACCAGGATATCCGGGTTCTTCTTCGGCATCATTGTAGTCCCACAACTGAACAACAGTTACTTACTGACGTCAGCCGCTGCTTGGCCAGTTATTGAAGTTAGTACATTTTTGTAACTATTGCTGTTTCATAGCTGGGTATTTACGTGTCCAGGAAACCTAAAACCAAAATAAAGATTGCCGAAGTTTGAGGTGTTCAACCATGTGGATGTGATAAGCAAGAGGAGACTACCACATTATATACATATAAGTAAAGTAAAATAACTTTTTTCCATCCCTTTAGGCGAACTTGGCATTTAAGGTAGGTCTATATTTTATAGACCAATCGGCAGTTGGTGGGTGACGTGGTCGGCACAGGTCGCGTCTACTTCCCCGGACTGCACCTAATACCCCCTTAAAGCTGGGTTGACCTGGGAGCCAGGCCATTTGTGAAAAAAAGCTTGGCTCCACCAGGACCCGAACCCACGACCTTCCGTTACACCAATATGACCTATAGATATATACATATACATATACATACCGTAACGGAAGAAGCAAGTATATAATCTTTACTAAAATCTTTATAATCTTTATACATAATCTTTACTATCAAAGCAGAAGAAGGAGGAGGAGAAGAAGAAGAGGAGGCAAAAGAAGAAGAAGAAGAAGAAGAAGAAGAAGAAGAAGAAGAAGAAGAAGAAGAAGAAGAAGAAGAAGAAGAAGAAGAAGAAGAAGAAGAAGAAGAAGAAGAAGAAGAAGAAGAAGAAGAAGAAGAAAAAGAAGAAGAAAAAGAAGAAGAAGAAGGAGAAGTAAAAGAAGAAGAGGAAAAAGAAAAAGAAGAAGAAGAAGGAGTAGAAGAAGAAGAAGAAGAAGAAGAAGAAGAAGAACAAGAACAAGAAGAAGAAGAAGAAGAAGAAGAAGAAGAAGTAGAAGAACAAGAAGAACGAGAGGAAGAACAAGAAGAAGAAGTATCATTATTTTCTGTCATACTATCATGTTATAGTTTTTTCGTTACTGTTTTCAGTTTCCTACTAGCCTGGCCTTTTCCGAGAATGACCCCAAGAAACTCTTCGACTTTTCCAACACGACGCCACTTAAACTAGGGAAAGAATGTACAGTTAGAAATGCTTGCCTCTTCTACACCAGTCCATTGATACAGTTGAGCTCTGGGTAAGTTCAACATTTCTTCTACAGCTGAAATACTGTTGCCACAGTAAAAGACAGCCTTTTTTTTTACAGACACACTACTGTTTTGATGCGGCGTCCGTGGCTTAGGCGTTGCGAGTCCGACTCGTGATCTAACGTACCGCGATCAAAACCCACTGCTGGCTGCGTGGATTTTTATCGTAGTATAGGGCGTCGCAGGTCGACCCAGCCTAAAATGGGTACCAAGATGGCTGTCCTGGGAAAGTAAAGACGTCCGGCGTAATGCTGACCACATTACCCATCCAGTGCTGATTGGTCTGTAAAAATATGGGGCGCTCTGCCCATATACCGGATGCGCCCAAGGCGTAATAAGTGATCTTTACTTTACTTTACTTACTGATTTGATGGAATAATTAAGAAAACAAGTGAAAAAATAATTCTTTTCATTTCATGTTAGTGAGACACTCGAATGATGGCCCGTATATCATTGGTTAAAATACTCAAATGGACGACATTTTTTTTACCCTTGGAAAATTGATCTTGGCTCTCACGGCCACAAAGCCTTCAATAGGTACACGGTAAGGAACTTGGAAGTAACGGCCACCGGCACGCTGCTAACCACGTCACAACTGAGCGTACACTAGTCTAACAAAATGTGAGTCTGGAGGGCGTACAAATGACGTTCCGTCATGTTCAACCAGCATCTATGAAGGTGGGGCTTCAGATTATTATTGTAATCAGGTTGTGTGATCAGTATAAAATCTCGTAGAATTGCACGCCACCAAAAGCCATGAAAAGGACTCCCCCAGCAATGATGCGATCATAGAAGACAGACCCAAATACTGTCCAGACCTAGGAAGAAGTCTACCAGCCAGCCAATGGGCCACCTCGTTGCCGATGCGTAAAAATCACCCTTTACGTTTGTTGTTTATTGGATATTATTCTTTTGATGGGAGAGGCAGGAAATCGTATATTATCTATCTTCTGGGCTTGTTGTAGAGAAACTACTATTTTGATGTCTAAGCTGGCGAACTGAAATAACTAACCATTTATTCGCTTCTTATGTTATTATAGAGACACTATTGTTTTGATGGGGGAGCTGGAGAAGTGGGTCCCAATGTCTGGGAAAAGAGTCAACAGTATTCAGAAGACAGACGGGGATGTCTTAGTTTATGTCCTGGTTCAGGCGCAAGAAACTGTGACCTTCACCTACTACTCAGTTACCAGGAACCAGCTGAAGACTGTCCTGTGTGACAACACCAAGAGTTGGTCACCTGCAGAGAACTCAGTTATTAGTCTTGTGTTCGGAGTTTGTACTCTCGGATAGATATATGTTAATAAGCATGCACAGTATAAAATGCCTAATATATATATATATATATATATATATATATATATATATATATATATATATATATATATATATATATATATATATATATATGGGTGTGTATGTATGTACTGTATGTATGTATGTATGTATGGATGTATGTATGTATGTATGTATGTATGTATGTATGTATGTATGTATGTATGTATGTATGTATGTATGTATGTATGTATGTATGTATGTATGTATATCTGTATTATGTATGTATGCATGTATGTATGTATGTATGTATGTATGTATGTATGTATGTATGTATGTATGTATGTATGTATTTATGTATGTATGTATGTATGTATGTATGTATGTATGTATGTATGTATGTATGTATGTATGTATGTATGTATGTATGTATGTATGTATGTATGTATGTATGTATGTATGTATGTATGTATGTATGTATGTATGTATGTATGTATGTATGTATGTATGTATGTATGTATGTATGTATGTATGTATGTATGTATGTATGTATGTATGTATGTATGTATGTATGTATGTATGTATGTATGTATGTATGTATGTATGTATGTATGTATGTATGTATGTATGTATGTATGTATGTATGTATGTATATCTGTATGTATGTCTGTCTGTATGTATGTCTGTATGTATGCATGTATGCATGCACGTATGTGTGTATGTATGAATGTATGTATGTTAGTGTGTATGTAATAATGCATATATGTATGTATGTATATATTTATATATATTTTCCCATTTTATAAGTATGGTGTTAGGTACTTGATGATTGTGACTATTTACCAGACTCTTTCCTTAGCTAAAATTAATCTTTGTTTTTTTTTTGTCTACATCGTGCCATGAAAAAGTTGTATAGTCAGCTATTTCAATTTTAGATAAGATTGAATTATTTACATAATGGAACCTTGTGTGTTGATAAAATCACCAGCACATAAAATCCTACGTCTCCCTTTCTATTCTCGGCTTTATGAATGAGTTAATTATAACTGTCTTGTCAATGTTTCGTTTTTAGCATTTACATTCGAACGCCTGAATCTAATTTTTCATTTCCACAGTGAGAGTCCAACTTTCACGTCCGAATAAGAAAAATAGACAATACCAGGGATATGTAAAAATTGACCTGAACTGTGATGCTGATTTCAGCTCTTGAAATATTAGGTCTTGTCTTGATCGTGTTGGTACAGCTGCCTGTGTTACTTATGTAGGAGTCAAGATATTTAAGGTTGCAACCTCCAGTTGTTTTCCCTTTTATCTGTGTGTTGTTAGGTACTTGATGATTGTGACTATTTACCAGACTTTTTTTTTTCCTCGACAGTAATTTCCATGCCACAGACTGTCTCTAATAGTAAGTTTTTGGAGTTATGTTTTAGAATCAGCCATGAAATCAACGTCATCTGGGAAACGTAAATTATTGTTCCGCCAATAAAAGTATTGTAAGCTCATCGAATACACACACACACACACACACACACACACAAAATACTACAACCAATTAGCTAGTTATAATTTTTTTTTTTTATCAAAGATAAAAATATGATACATACACTGAAAATAAACAAAGCAGTTTAATAGCCCACGAAATATTAATATCACAGAAACCTAGAATATGGTCAGTTGAAATATATAGTAGAAACACTACGATACAATAATCTTAAGGAATTTTAAGAGAAATAAATAATAAAATCAATCTCCCATGGGAGCAATCAGTTGTGGTATTGTTTGCGTTCGTCCCTCTCGAGTGATAAAGATCACTTTTTATCCAAATAGCAATGATCATATGCACGAAGGTGGCTGATTAGTGCAATAAGAGCACGGAAAGATCTTGCGCAGTGCGGACAATAGGTGAAAACCGCAGTAAGTATGGGTTTAACGATACGATTCTTTGTAGTTGTCTTCCATTTCTTTGCCTGTGCAACCACTGCCTTAGGGATGTACCCACCCAGAACAGTCCCGTGTAGTAGCCTCCCATGTCTTTGTAATAATGCCAAAAGAAATGAGAGAAGTTGTGAGAGTGTCCTGGTAGTGCTTTTATGTAGTTTCTGGAACCACTTACCTTGCTGGAGCTCGCCAGGGACAATCAGTAGAGGTACCTTGGAGTAGCTGCTACATTTGAGAACTGAGCACACATGGAAAGTCCCAAAGTGCAGTGACATCGATTGTAATAACGTATTGTTGGGCCATTGCAAGTGATGACGACCTCTCTTTCTTTCATCCATCATGAAACTATAGTTGATTTTGTGAGTCAGGAGATGGATTGTAAGTCCAATACTGGCCTGGAAGGATCTAGGCATTTAAGGCAGGAAACAGGGTCTGTAGGTAAGGGCCCGTTATATGGATTTTTCTAGCTTGCTTGCTCTGTTCAACCAGAGCCGTTTTAACAGCATTATGGGTCCCCGGGCAAACCAGTGTTCTGAGGAACCTACGTTACAACTAAGGAATGCAATCTAGATTTATGACAAGTTATTTGACACACCCAGTTTGGCATATGACTCTGCGCTTGTGAGGCAAGTGGCTATCGGGCCCATTTGGTAGGACAACCCTATATTCAGCCGCCTTTTTTCTGGAAGCCTTACAATTCTGCCCGTCTTCCGATACACCAATGGCTCTCAGCCTTCCTAATGCGGCGACCCTTTAGTACAGTTTCCTCGTGTTGCTGTGACCCTTTAGTACAGTTCCCTCATGTTGTGGCGATCCCCAAACAATTATTTCCCTTCATAACTTCAACGAATATGTGTTTTCCGATGGTCTCAGACGACCCCAGTGAAAGGGTCGTTCGACCTAATAAATGGATCGCGACGACAGGTTGAGAACCGCTATGATAGACGTTCGCTATATTGTCCGGTTCAAGCGTCAGAGTTTTTATGAAGGCTTTAAATTATACCTTTAGCGTTTGAAGTATTTTTGTTTTGTGATAACATAGCATAACACAACAGAAACAAATTGTCTCCAGATCGGTTATAAAGCCAATATCCAGCGGTCTTCACTTTTCAGGACGTGTTCTGGTATCACGTTAGCCTGGTAGTCAGGACGTGTTTTGGTATCGTGTTAGCCTGGTAGTCAGGACGTGTTTTGGTATCGTGTTAGCCTGGTAGTCAGGACGTGTTCTGGTATCGTGTTAGCCTGGTAGTCAGGACGTGTTCTGGTATCGTGTTAGCCTGGTAGTCAGGACGTGTTCTGGTATCGTGTTAGCCTGGTAGTCAGGACGTGTTCTGGTATCGTGTTAGCCTGGTAGTCAGGACGTGTTCTGGTATCGTGTAAGTATGGTAGTCAGGTCAGTTATGAAAATCCTCTAATTTGCTGATTAGAAACAGTCCTTCAGGTCTGCAGGCAAGCGTCGAGACCAGGAGTGGGACAACTATTGCCAGCAGACAAAGTGGCCCTCTGAGGTATTTTTACTGGCCCGCAAGGCTGGTGTAAGTTTTCTGTACAATTGCCGCCGCCCCCAATCCCGCACTTTCCCCTAGTAATAATATTTCTGCAAGTAACTATTTTAAACATGACAAACTTATCTCTTAGAGTCCCAGGGGGTTTAGCATCAGAGGCCCAAGGGGTAGTCAAAAGAGATGTAAAAATCGGCGCATCTTGCGTTCATTGGGCCTATAGGCGGGAACCTATGAACGTATGATGCGTTCCTTGGGACTCAAAGAGTTAATTAGGAATATATAGAAGAGCTTCAGTGGGTGAGTGTGTCTAGTTAGAGGCAAGACGAGAGATTACAAGTTCAGATTGTCTTAAACAAACATCGTGTTATGAAGAAATCTGGGTGTTATGTTTATTAGGCAATTTTATTTCTATATGGCATGCGACAAAGCTGGTAATTATAAATCTTGCCGCATCCCCCCCCCCCCCCCCCCCCCCCAAAAAAAAAAACAAGGTTGCCCACCGCTGGTCTTGTCACACAAGCCGTGCCGCCGGTAATTCTCTCTTTTTGCTCGATACTTCCGTCAGAAACTTTTCTTAAAAGACTAGTAACCAGACAGAACTACACTCATTAGATTTCTAATAGCATGCATCCTTGCTATTGAAACAACAGCGCATAAGTGCTTTGAATACAAATGTTATAGACGGGTTCTAAGAATATCATTGGTAACGAAAAGAACAAATGCATGCACACTTCAAAAACTGAAAATTGAAAAAGGTTGACATGATAAAAACATAAAGATTTAAGCATGTTGGTCACCTGAAACGGTATAAGCCTGGGAAGAGAGGAATATGACAGCCAAAGAGAAGATGGATGCAGAATGTGGAGGATGATCTCCAGGTGGGTGTATCGGAAGCTGAACATTTTGCTTGTGATCGGGACATTTTTCGGAGGGTGGTTTTGTGAGCAATATTCTGTAAAGGACATGCTACTGACAGACTAGGCAGCCTGGATGAAAGCTATCGGGCAGCCCAGATCTCAGTGTGTACCAAACAGCTTTTTTCTTTATTGAAGATGAAACAGGTCAAATTGATTCTCTATTAGCTGTTGTTGTTGTTGTTGTTGATCCAGCGGCGCATGAGCCTTGGCCCTCTGGCCCAGTGCCATGTAGGTGAATTTGTATGTTTTCATACGCTGTTCTTTTCCTCCGTGCAAGGTGTTCCACCTGTCTGGTCTGGGAGGGAGTAGCATTCTTCTAGTCTCGCTGAATTTGGGGCACTCAGAGAGGTGTTCAACAGTTTCGTAGGGGTAGTTACATAGCTGGCACTCTGTGGAGTGTTGTGGTTATATTCTGTTTAGGTGTCCACTTAGTGGAGTATGTTGTTTTCTGAGTTTGAAGATGGCAGCCTGGTCCTTTCTTGTTAGGTTGTTATTTTCTGTTAGCAGCTCACAGTTTGTACTGTTTGAGCTCATGTTTAGCATTTTCAGGTGCCAAGTTTGCAGATCCACATCTCCGTGTTTCTTACACCTAGAGACGCAAACAAATAATGGTGAAGTTCTGTTGTGTCTTGTTCCTAGTCTGAATACGACCCACTGTCCCTGTCTATGGGATGATGCGTGTGGTGAGGAGACTGTTTGGTGTTGGTATCTGTTTACATTTGTTGGGCATTTGTTATTTAATGATTGTTTACTGAGGGAACCGCTGAAGTGTAGCATCTTGATCAGCTGTATTCCTATCACGTCGGCATACAATGACGTTAATTACACATGAAGAATTTGTCCTCTGCCATTCATGTGTTCTCTCCTGATCTTGTCTGTGAAAATAGTGAAACTGATTAGGAACATGGAAGAACCTTAAGGTAGACCTGGGCTGACTGTTAAAAGCTGAGAAGATTAGTTACCAGTTACCAGATCGGAGCATCACACTTCTCCAGACCTTGCAGAAGATACGCATCATGTAAACACGACGTGAGGGGATCTCAGTTCCACATATTGACAGGTTAATTTGAATGGAACTTTGACTTAGGCATCGTCCAAGCATATATAGGCTGTACATGTTTTAGTCAGCATCGTCACCACCAAAACATAAACAAAAAGTACGTATCATTCCAGCCTAAACATATCAAATTGTAGGTGTATCTATAACCATTGGCACTACTTTAAATAGCTACAGTTAGACGAGAATGATGAAGACATAAGTAAAATTAAAGTAAAGGTCCCTTTTCCACACCTTTAGGCAAAGGGGCAAATAGGGCTAGACCTTTATTTCTATAGACCAATCAGCATAAGATGGGTGATGTGGTCAAAATCAAGCTACCCGCCTTTACTTCCGATAACCACTTAGGCCTGGGTGGACCTTGGAGTAAAGGACATTTTGATAAGGACATGAAAATGTTTAGATAACTATAACACACTGGTTTATCAGCAGCTGACAGCGCTTTTCTTGTGTCTAATAAATAGTGGTAGCCCTGGATGGTACTATAGTTAGGACAAGTACATACTGACAGCCTTAGATAGCACTGTACTCATGGTACTTTTGAAAAACCTATGGCGCAGCAACTGCAAGGGAGTAGCCGTGGTGACTAGACGCCCGACTGCGAATCCGAACGTCGTGGGATCGCGTCCTGACGGAGCCAAACTAAAAAAAAAAAAAACTACACTACTCCCAGGTAGACCCAGCCTTGAGTGGGTATCAGGTGCAGTCCTGGGATGTAAAGGCCGCCGGCGTGATGGTGACCACATCACCCACCAGGTACCGATTGGCCTATAAAATATAGGTCTAGCCCTATATACCCATTTTATTTAAAGGCGTGAAAAAAGGACTTGTACTCACATAAACTGCAAGCCAGTTAAAATAAAAACTGTGGGATCATGCATGATCCCCGTGGCAACATATTGACTCTTACCATCTATCTATCTTATTTTACCCCACCAGGACATCATACAAGCGATAAACACCCTATGACACAATGTGCCACCATGTGGATGAGGTTCACCCGTGGAGAGGTCCCAGAAACCTCGTTCAGCCATTAGACCATGTTTATGGCCGAGCTATATTGCGGCCTTGGCTCCCAGGTCGACCCAGCCTTGAGTGGGTACCGGGTGCAATCCCGGGAAGTAGAGGCGGCCGGCGTGATGCTGACCACATCACCCATCTTGTGCTGTTGGTCTATAAAAATATAGGTCTAGCCCTATATGCCCTATACGCCTAAAGGCGTGGAAAGGGTCCTTTACTTTACTTACTTTACTTATATTGCGGCCCCTGGCAAGAGCCAGAGTAGGGTTTCAAATAACGAAAAATTGCATCTCACAAGGAGACGACTGGAAGGTGAGGACTCTTACTCAATCTTCGGAGCTTTTAAACTGCAATGTTACAGAAGATGTTAATGTCAAGCTGAGTGGTTCTCATTGTCGATTGCTTTGATATCTTTTCACAATCCCGAATGGGTTCCGGGACCCATTGTGAGAAAAACTAGAAAAGATCCACTGCCTCCCCATCAAGGGTTTCGTAGGAGTCGACTCATTGGAGACACCTTCGAAGTGTGAGTGCATCTGTCTTAATGACAAAGAGCCAACAGTATGCATAAAAATATGCCACATGTGCGAAACTGATGTGCACGCAAACACTCAAGTTCTGGAAGAAGACTAAAGTCTAGAGGTGGACGAACAGCTAGATTTTTCCGCCGTAGGTTACAGTCGATGTACGCGAAGAAGAAGATGGTACCTTTCATTCCACGATATTATGAACGACCGGGAAGGGCTTAGAAAAGGTGGGGGGGGGGGGGGGGGGGGGGGGGGGGGGGGGGGGGGGAGCTGGGTGTGAACGAAACTCAGTTATTTTTTCATAAGCAGTGCTGAAGGTACCTAATCACCAAGGCCTCATAGTCCTAGGAACAGCACACATTTTCATTTATCACAGTTACGTCATGAAATTTAAAATGAACAGGATGTCCAAAAAGTATTCATACATAGAGATAATACACATTTTATTTTAATGGAAACCATTTTTATTTATTTTCTTCTTCTTCTTGTTTATCTTCTTCTTTTTTTTTTTTTTTTTTTTTTTTTGTCTTTTGTTCGCTTGAAAAATATTAACTATATCTTTAATGTTGTATCAAGTGTGAATCTATTCGCAATATAAGTATTTTCCTATAGCGTTTGTGCGTGGCATCCTGATTTTCACGCTTCGCCTCCTGGCTGGTTGTCTCTGACTTCAGCATCTAATTTTAATTATTCTGGTAATCTAGATCGACGTACTGGCATATGGGACTGGACTATCCACCCTGGCATGTGTGTAAGTCTGTAAATATGACTTTGGCATCGTAGGCATCATTCTCGCTTCAAAGTTTGCACTTAATGCTGACATAGCCTTGTTGCTTTGTTGACAATTGCAGTTATATATTTTATTGTTTGTGTAATATACTCTTTATGACTGCCATTGTTTTAAAGAGACATTTCGATGCAACTCGTCTAATGCTGAAAAACACGTATAAGCACAGCTGCAGTTACATTGTAATTGTGTTTATCTTCTTCTGTATAAAGTTGGTTGCCTATCCTTTACAGGACGTTGCAGAACCAACCCCAGCATGTATTGGCTGCTGGGGTTATTCTAGACAACTTTTACTTTCAGTAACTTGCCATTGCTGCTTGAACGGTCAGCCCTTGGTACCACTGACGAAACCAGCACAAGTAAAATCGTCCGGTACAGGGATCGAACCCGGACCCCGACATTACGAAGCGCGTTCGCAACGCCTAAGCCACAGACGCTGACCTTCTTATGTTTATGGAAACTTATGGGACACACTGAGAACGCAATCACATGGCGGTCATATCAGTAAGAGTCGATAATTAATCTCTCCTCGAGGTTAAACTGACTGAACATATACATGTTTGCTGTTCTATCATTATAGCGATGGCAATCCTAACTGTCTTTGTTATTGTGGAGGCAATTCTTACATTTAACATTGTTTGTGAGTATTTCATTATTATTCTTGATGTGTCTCAGTATAACTGAAATCGTTGTTTAAAACTCTCTCCCCACCTTTTCTCTCTCTCTCCCTCTCTCTCTATCTATCTATCTATCTATCTATCTATCTATCTATCTATCTATCTATCTATCTATCTATCTATCTATCTATCTATCTATCTATCTATCTATCTATCTATCTATCTATCTATCTATCTATCTATCTATCTATCTATCTATCTATCTATCTATCTATCTATCTATCTATCTATCTATCTATCTATCTATCTATCTATCTATCTATCTATCTATCTATCTATCTATCTATCTATCTATCTATCTATCTATCTATCTATCTATCTATCTATCTATCTATCTATCTATCTATCTATCTATCTATCTATCTATCTATCTATCTATCTATCTATCTATCTATCTATCTATCTTTATCTCTCCCTCAGCAGCTATTTTTATTGCGGATCTTTCTCAGTGTTTCTTACTATACGATATCCACTTATTTATCACCTTTGTATCTTTTATTGCCTGTTTGCTAGTGTTTCGTTGTTGTCTGAAAACTATTGATACATCCTCTCGTCATGTCTGTCTGTTCTGTCCCTGTCTGTCTGTTCTGTCCCTGTCTGTCTGTTCTGTCCCTGTCTGTCTGTTCTGTCCCTGTCTGTCTGTTCTGTCCCTGTCTGTCTGTTCTGTCCCTGTCTGTCTGTTCTGTCCCTGTCTGTCTGTTCTGTCCCTGTCTGTCTGTTCTGTCCCTGTCTGTCTGTTCTGTCCCTGTCTGTCTGTTCTGTCCCTGCCTGTCTGTTATGTCCCTGTCTGTCTGTTCTGTCCCTGTCTGTCTGTTCTGTCCCTGTCTGTCTGTTCTGTCCCTGTCTGTCTGTCTGTCCCTGTCTGTCTGTTCTGTCCCTGTCTGTCTGTTCTGTCCCTGTCTGTCTGTCCCTGTCTGTCTGTCTGTCCCTGTCTGTCTGTCTGTCCCTGTCTGTCTGTCTGCCTGTCTGTCTGCCTCTGTTTTTATTGTTAACATTGTAGCTGACCTTCCTTATTGTGTGTATCATCATCATTAGGTGCCTTGCCGACTAGCCTCTCCACAGTCTGCGATCTCCTGCAGCATATATTAGTTCGTGTGCTGAGACACCTTTATGCCATGCAACAAGACTGAGAATCTTTTCTTGCTGTCCTCCTCTTTACCTCCTTCCACATGAGCTTTCGTAGACTGAGCGTTGGGAATACTGTTGTAAGGGAACAGTAGGGCCTGTTTAAGATATCTCTTTCTACCCTGAAGATAATGTAATGCAACAGTAACAGAGCCACTGGTCTACCACGCAGAAGATGGACTGCGGAAATACCAACATATCAGTGTTTCTATCGTGTCTGGCTAGGGGATTTGGACGACGCTCGATACTCAGGGGAAAGGCGAGACGGATATACAATCAGACAGCTACTGGTAACATAGGAATTGTATCTCTTCGCTAGCTGCTATAGATGGAGACGGAGCGCTTATGGGGGTGTCGCGAGTGCTGTGATGTCGATTCTTAATTCATCATTCAACACTATCGTGTCTTGCTACTTAATGCCAAGTATTCTTCTTAGGCATCGCAAGTGAAAACTATTTAGCTGTCTCTCCTGGTGCAAATAAGTTGACCAAGCTTCACTGTCATTAGGCAGAATGCTGAGAACAATTGCCTGATAGACGAGAGTTTTTGTTTTAACCGTGAGTTTTCAAATTATAATTTATAATTACACTGACGAGATTGCTATTACCTTCGATCTTAACCTCATACTTAGGCTTTATGATCGCTTTAATCTACAGCCTGTGCGGAAACGACATTCCAGGTTGACGCAACTGATGGCTCCTACGGCATTGTGGTCAACAACATCACGTGGCTGACCAGTGGCGATACATCTTTTAACGGCAATGGGACAAACTTTTCAACGGCCAGTGGGACACTTAAGGTTTATATTTTATGTGTTTCAGTTTAAGCCTAAAATATGAGTATACAGTAAAAATTCAATTTGTTTGCCATCTTCTGCAAGTGCAGATGAGGAGTTTTTTTTTTTTTTTTTTTTTTAATGAACTTTATTAGTAGAAAACAGATCCTGCTTTATATATATATATATTATATATATATATATATATATATATATATATATATATATATATATATATATATATACACACACCTATTGTATGTTCAATTAAGTTAGATTTGATAAATCAGTTATTTGCGCAGCTTCTCCGGCTTAGACTGGAGTTAGAAGGGTAAAGCAAGATTCTGATGCTGTTCCCTCTGACTATAGAGGTTATGGCTGTGAACAAAGCCGTGGCGGTCGCATGCGTGTAAAGAAATGAGCAAGCTGATAAGCTTGCAGGTGAAGCTATCGAAGAGGGTGGAAGTGCCATGGACCGTACTGATATACTGAATGCTCTACGGAAAGTGAGAATTTAGCGAGAACCGAGTGATGAAAGTGATTCTGCTACCATGACCATGCAAGTACAACGAGTTAAAAGGGGTGTGGCTAGACAAAGGCTCTATGCAGGAAGGCAAAGAAGAATAAGAAACTAACACCGAAGAGGAGTCGTCAGCCGCTACACGCTGCGGGAGTTACTGGGGAGGGGATCTGAGCACTTATGCCCTGAATGGTTTGATGTGCATGAATATAATATGTGGACGAAATAACTAACTAACTAACTAACTAACTAACTAACTAACTAACTAACTAACTAACTAACTTACTAACTAATTATCTAAAAAAAACTATCTACATAACTAACTAAATAACTACCTAAAAACTAATAACTGACTGATCGACTTACTTAAAAACCAACTAACTACTAGCTAACGAATAAAACGTGTGTATTACATTTCAAGCACAATGTAACCGTTAGTTTAGAATACCACTGCTTTATACCGGTCTTTTCTTAACTCGTCTTAGCTATAGTGGTGTTAGTTGAGTCTTTCTGGTTGAGCATGTGTTCTTCAATTGTGACAGGTATTCGAGTGTGGTTGTTCAACAATTTGTGATATAATTACCTGATATTGAAGTGCTTCACCCTAATACTGTTAGCAATTTAACCAGTAGAACAATTGCGGGTAGGGCTGAACTGTGGAAAAGGTACCAAAAATACGGCACACAATAGCTGTATGTGTTGGATTAACTCCACAGAATACATGGTACTGTTTTACAAACATAAAAACGACAACATTTAAAAAAAAATACAGTCATTAAACAAAATCCTGTATATACATATTTGTATATATATTATTTCCACAGTTCAGCCCTACCCGCAATTGTTCTCCTGGTTATATATATATATATATATATACATGCATACACATTCTCACTCTCTGTTCTCTCTCTCTCTCTCTTTATCTCTCTCTCCCTCTCTTTCTCTCTGTTTGTCTGTCCGTCTGTCTATCTGTCTCTTCAACTAGATGATTTATACACATCATCAGCTTGCTAGATTATTATCACCCGTTTTTTCCCCAACATTTACATCTCAGATGCTCACCAGCTCAACAAGCAACGGGACAGACGCCTTCGGCCCCTGGTCATCATGGAGTTTCATTTACCAGGCGGGGACGTTTGCTGTCAACACAACGGTTAAGACTTATACTGACCCCAGTTTACCTTTGGCCGTGTTCACGCAGGTCAGTTTCAAAGTATTCATTTGCAAATTATCTATTTAATATTATTTCCAGGCCTCCTACATTTAATAAAATGTAATAAAAATAAAATTTAATAATATGTTCGTCATATGAATTCTAGGGCTCCAATGTGGGGGAAAAAACCACATACAAAAATAAAAAAACCCACGAGCATGTCGTAGAAGTCAACTAATTATTGATGTTCCTTCGAAATAGAGGTTTGTCTGCCTGAGAGGTATGGAACCAACAGTTTTCATGCAAATAAGCCAGGTGTGCAAAACGGACGTAATGCAAAACTCAAGTTACAAAACTAAAGTTCAGTTGTGGACTAACGACAAGAACATTCCATAGGAGCTTTGAGCCGGTGAAAGCAAAGAAGAAGAGGAAGAAGAAGAAAAATAAGAAGAAGAAGAAAAAGAAGAAGAAGAAGAAGAAGAAGAAGAAGAAGAAGAAGAAGAAGAAGAAGAAGAAGAAGAAGAAGAAGAAGAAGAAGAAGAAGAAGAAGAAGAAGAGGAAGAAGAAAAGAAGAAGAAGAAAGAAGAAGAAGAAGAAGAAGAAGAAGAAGAAGAAGAAGAAGAAGAAAGAAGAAGAAGAAGAAGAAGAAGAAGAAGAAGAAGAAGAAGAAGAAGAAGAAGAAGAAGAAGAAGAAGAAGAAGAAGAAGAAGAAGAAGAAGAAGAAAAAGAAGAAGAAGAAGAAGAAGAAGAAGAAGAAGAAGAAGAAAAGAAAAAGAAGAAGAAGAAAGAGAAGAAGAAGTAGAAGAAGAAGAAGAAGAAGAAGAAGAAGAAGAAGAAGAAGAAGAAGAAAAAGAAGAAGAAGAAGAAGAAGAAGAAGAAGAAGAAGAAGAAGAAGAAGAAGAAGAAAGAAAGACGTAGAAGAAGAAGAAGAAGAAGAAGAAAGAAAGACGTAGAAGAAAAATATAACTTTGACACTATTCTTTATCTTTGAATACGCGGCGGCTTAAAAAAACAAACACATAAAGTAATGTAGTTTGTATATTGTATAAAAATAAGCAGCAGTGCAATTATTTACAGCACATTTTATTCGAAATAGGTAGGTATATACTTACTAAGCAAAACAGGAAATTTGACATTTGTGCGTTCTCAGCTAAGGGCATTTTCAACTCCGACGATGTCACAAGCACAGGACACACGCACACACACACACACACACACACACACACACACACACACACACACTTCTGAAACAATCTGTCTGAGAGCAAATGTAACGGTCACTATTACTGTGTCGTTTGACCAAAGTAACTATCAACTTTTATAACTATCATCTTCATGTCATAATTTATACATGAGTCGACTTTCTTGGGAACATTTAAAGCTACCTCGTATAACTGCACTGCATCCACTCACCTACAACAGGCTTCTCAATTATAATTTTTTTTTAACGAGTTTGAGTACGTAAGTCTACACAGTCTTCTTCTTTCTCTCGTTTTTTTTCTCTACTCCTGGCACCGCGGCGTCAGGAGAGGAAGAGATATATGGAACGGGTTCTTCTGCTCGCTTCGTATAAAGTAAGTGTCTCCCATATTTCTGCGGTCCATGTTCTGCGTGGTCTACCTCTGGGTTTGTAACCACTGTATCTGTATAACATTGCTGTTTCTGTGCTGATTCTCGTTCTGATATCATCGTTCCTAAGTCGATATTTCCTCATTACACCTGGTATAGTACGTAAACATTTCATTTCTGACGTGACAATTTTCCTTGTCTTCTATTTGACATTGAAAGCAGACTATTGGTAAGAATATCGTGTTAAACATTTTTTTTTAGTGTTCATATTCACATGCTTGCTTTTAAAATTGCGCCATTTGGTCTAAAACTTGATTGGCTATATTGCAATTTTTATTGAATTTCTTTATTTTTTCTTCCATCTTCTGAAAAAATGCTTCCCAAATTTGTAAAATCTCGCCTGCTTTAACTGGTGTTCATCAATTTTGATATTGGTGGTTCTACCTCTTCTGGAGAATGTCCTCACTTCTGTTTTGTCTACTTTGATCTTTATATCATAGTTGTCGCATTCTGAGTGGAGTCTATTAATATGTTTTTGTAGCTGTACTGCTGTTAGTGCTATGATTGCCAGGTCATCAACGAAAAGCAATTCATTTAGTAATTTTCCGATGTTGTTCCCCCTCGCTGATGTTAGCTGATCTACAAATTTGGTCGACGTATGTGATGAACAGTAGTGGTGATAGAACGCACCCCTGTCTCACTACAAATCTAAGGTAAATCCTTTCTGACATCCATGTAGTTGTTCTAACTGCGCATTGACTGTTCACTCACAAACCCTTGCACAATTTAATAGGATGTTCGTTTACTTATTAAATTGTGCTCAGTCTTCAGAAGAAATAATTCTATTTTGTATAGACTGCAACAAAATGTTTAGAAAAAAAAAAATTTCAGTTTGAACACAAATACATATATGCATGAATACAAACATACATACTACACACACACACCTACACATATATACACGTACATACATGGAAATGTACAGTGTGCAGGGACGTCGTTGGTAAAAGCACACCATAGGTGCAGACTAACAGATAATTCATACCTGTCCCTCTCTCTTTCTCTCTCTCTTTCTCTCTCTCTTTTTCTCTCTCTTTTTTTTTCTCTCTTTCTCTCTCTCTCTCTCTCTCTCTCTCTCTCTCTCTCTCTCTCTCTCTCTGTGTGTGTGTGTGTGTGTGTGTGTGTGAAAGACGGGGGTTTGAAGGGGCCGAATGTAAGACGGGTCTGAGTGCCCAGTTTGTAACCCTTTGAAAAAAAAGTTTGTTCGTTCGTTCGTTTTCTCTCTGTCTCTCTCTCTCACACACACATACACACACCCATACTCAAACACACATAATTGACACAAAGATGCGTACCAAGTAAAGAACCCGTTTCCACGCATTTAGGCATAGTGGGCATATAAGGCTAGATCAATATTTTATAGACCAATCAATACTTGGGGGGTGATGTTGTCAGCATCAAACAGGTCGCCTTTACTTCCCATGACTTGTAGCCGTTACCCACTTCCAGCTGTGTCGACCCCGGGAAGGGGGGGGGGGAGGGGGGTCATTTTTAGATTCGCACTGCTAGTTATTTAAACCATATATACAGGCAAACATACACTTGTCTACATTCTCACACTCATAAGCAAATGTGTTCATCTTGCAATCAGACATACCTAGACACTGCAACCAACACGTCAGCACAAGACCTTGACCGTGTGATCAGCACATTCCCAAGCTTCAGACTGAGTCCAGTTCCCCTTCGTGCTGGGTATTTGTCTTTTGCTGGAGACCTGGTCGGGTACAGTCGTATGGCCATAGGCAGGTGGGTACAAATGTGTGGCTTTAGACATTTTTCCTGGCAGGCTGTTTGTTTTGGCATTTTGGACAGCTGCCTTGTGCATGTAATGCTCGTGTATGCTATAGAATATCCTGATACTACAGTCTGAGTCAAATTTTCCACAAGAGGCAGTGATGGACATTCTGTTTGGTTTTTTTTTTTTTTTTTGGCTCTTGAGCGGAGCAACTGTGCGGTGATCCCTTTGCTATGAAGGTGGAAATGCGGTTACCAAGACTGACTATTTCGTCCCCTTGTGGGACGCAGTTTTTCGTTATTTGGAAACCCCACCCTGGCTGTTGCCGGGGGTTTTAAAATAACCTAACGGTTAAACGAGGTTCCTGGACCTCTCCACAGGTGACCCTTATCCGCATGGTTGCACTTCGTGTCACTGAGTCTTTATCCCTCTGTGTGATGTCTGAGTGGGGTAAAACCTACGTACATACTAGTTACCTGTTCAGACAGACAGGTTCATTTTTATTTTCAAGACGATCACCTCGTTCCTCGGACATACTCATTAGTGCAGTGCCTAGCGGTGTATTTTCGCATCATGATGCAAGTCTGTCGCCCATAATAGCTTCGCGATGACAGATCTAAAGGTCAAAATATATTTAAACTTGGTGCTTATACCGCCCCTACGGTGTCGGCTGATGAGGTCGCATCTCTGCATCATAACACGGCACGGCCAAGCATGAGCGATGAGATCTTCTCCTAAGCATGTCTCTTTGTATGTTTTCGCTGCGACTCCTGTTTCGTACTAACTAATGTAGCCACGGTGAGCTCTTGCATGGTTAGTATATCTAGACTTCGATTCAGAGTCAGACATCCTCACGTTTGAGGACTTCAGATCATGATGTCTCTCGTAAAGCATTTATCACGCCCGTTCAGGACATGGAAGGTCCACAGAGAACTAGTCAAATAACAGAAAGTGTATTGATCGGCACTCATAGAAAGAAGTAGAAAGATAGAAGAACACTCTTACAGAGAACTAGGAAGAGGCTGAGACATTAAAACTCGGATGGTTAGGTCACTTGGATAAAGGCGTCAAGAACACTGACCTGATCCAGTTTAAAATAAGAGACAGCGAAACATGACAGGCTACGTTTACCGAATGTGGAATTTTTAATACTGAATAAAGAAATGACATCACAGCACTTGGAACACCCCCATAAGCACTCCGTCCCCATCCTTAGCAGCAAGCAAAGAGTTCCACTACGATGGCAACAGTTACTGTCTGATTGTATATCCGTCTCGCCTTAACCTTGAGTGTTGATTTTTGGCCAGATTTCCTGTTAACTCCTCGCAGCGCCATCCTCCTCAGACCGTAATGATTTTGTGCCTCCGCGCTATTCACTTGTTTACAAAAAAAATCTCAAAACATCTTACTGGCGCTGCACATGATGATTATATTGTAAACTGCATTATAATTCTGTTTATTTTAATCCTGACGGTGTCTCATGAGTTTCAAAACATGGAAAGAATAAATAAAAGTTAATGAAAAAGTGTTTTCATGTAAATAATATGCTGTAGTGACTATCATTGTTTAGAAAACACATTTTGATGCGCGTCCTTAACTGCTGAGAAATACATACAAGCACAGCTTTAGTTATGTTCGTAATGTTGTCGATTATTTGTTTTTTCTCTTATGTATGAAAAATATAATATTCTTATAATATAATATATGAGCGGCTGGCCGATCGTTTAGAGCGCTAGGCTCTCAAGGGGAGACCCGGATTCGAATCCTCGGTGAGGCTGGGGCATTTTTCTATCGGGTTAAAATAAAATCATTCCCTGCACAGTCGTGGCGACAGTACTAGCCATGCGGCTGTAAATTTTCAGGCTCAACCCCCCCCCCTCCCTCCCGCCTACACCACAACAGTCGTATGATAAAGGCAGTAACTGGATAGCCAACGCTATGTTATCAATATTGAAAATGGTCTTCAGAAGATAGACGTAAAACAGTCACGACAGAAATGAATTGCTTTATCGAGGACAGATAGACTTAAGAATGCGATTCAGCAGGAGAGTCGACGTAGAAAAAAAAACTGAACTTTATAGGTAGACAACAAATGAAATGGTTTGACCATGCAACAAGATTGGCATCAGACAGGGCACCACAGACAAACAAAAGGTTATACAGATAAAACGGTAACAATCCAGAGGTCGACCAGGCAGGATATGGACCGCAGAAATATCAGAGACACAGATAAGTACTGTATACGGATAAACCATTCCATAAATTTCTTTCTGCCTTGACGCAACGAGGCATTCCAGGAGTAGAAAGCAAAAAATGAAGAAATATGGAAACTTATGAGACACTTACTAAACCTAACACCTCTATTGTTTAGAAATGTAAACATAATTAAAGCTTTTGTAATTACGACCTAAATGTTGTTGATGATGTTTATTTATTATTTAGGTAAGGATTGAAATGATGTTCATTATTATCATCTGTTTAAAGGATATATAAATGAAATATTGTCTGGAGTGAGTTCGGAAGGCCAGAATTTAAGACGATAGTGCTGACTCAATTCGTACCGCTTTGAAAAAAAAAAAAAAATGCGTGTTATTTGGTTCTACTATGATAACCTGTTTTTTAACAGATTTCTGACGGATATCAATTTCCGAACTGGAATGCAAGGGGGACCTGTAGTGATATTTGATAACACCAGCAATGCGGTGGTGATTTCACCCTTATCACAATTTATGGCTGCCTCCAGCTATATCCAACGGGGACAGCAAATTGGCTGGGGCATCATGGGAATGGTGAACGATGTTCCCCGTGGATACAGTGTGGATTTTATTGTTTACTATAGCAACCAGGGAATTAACCAGGTATGTATACATTAGTGCACCAGTCTATCATTCTGTAGCCTAATTGTTATTATTTTTTAATTAAGTCTAGAGTAACACCTGTCTAGGCAAACTGATGAACATTAAATGATGGGATTCCAATAAAGGCAAAGAAATCAGAGCTGTCATCTCGTAGATTCAGGCCTTTTTTCCACATTCTCAGCTACACATCATAGCACTCGCGCCCCACTCGAAAGATAAGTATTCACTAGGCTGTAAAACACTAACTAACTAGACATTTGTCTCGTCCCTCATACACTTGTTCTGGGTTTCTCATGCTGGCGCCCTATCCCTGTTCAGATACCTCGTGCTTTCGCGAGTTCTTGCCTTGTCACGTGTTCCACACTTGTCTTCTCTTTGCCTTTGTAACGTCATCTGAAAACCCCAGTGGAAATTCCTCTTCATTGCAGTGCTATATTATTTAGATTTTTAACATTAGTTGTAAAACTGCTCATAAAAACGTCATTGACTTGTTGTTTTATTTTAAAAGATATTTAATTCATAATTAAACTGGGGAAAAAACATGTTAGTATACCAGATTATTGCATGTACAAATGCACTCATTGTAAAAACTGCTTAACGCTTCCTTAAAAGTTCCTAACGCACGAGGCGCGTCCCCCGGTTGGAAAAACTCTGTTCTATATAACTTTAAAAAAAAAATATTGGGAGCGTGGGATGAAAAGTTGGGGGGGGGGGGGGGGGGGGGGGGGGGGGGGGGGGGGGGGGGGGGGTGTTAGCGTTGTACAGACATTTAGACAACAAGATGGTTTTCATGTATGACAATTGTTTCTATCCCAGGCCATGCAAGGATGGGGCGATTATTTAACCAGACTCTACCAGAAATCCACAACTCCAAGAGACAACGATCTTACGGTACAGTATTTGGGCTACTACACCAACAATGGCAAGTTTAGAACTTGGAACATTTTTTATATGCATACATCATCGTCGTCGTCATCATCATCATCATTATCATAATTATCATCAACATAATCATTATCACGACCATCAACACCCTGCCTTTGTCACCACAACCACCACCACCACCATCAGCGCGTGACAGAGAGCCAAACACGAATGTATTGACTTCCGTCTAGCTTACAACACTTTAACCCTCTTTGCCGTAGGCTCCGGCTGTTTCAATAACCTATTCTTTAGTACATTACCTCTTTGAGTCTCAGGGAGCGCATAATATGTTCATAGGTTCTTACCTAGGAGTCCAGTTAACGCATGATGTGTCGATTTTACCTCTCTCTTTACTACCCATTGGGCCTTTGACACTAAACCCCCTAGGACTCAAAGAGTTAATGATAAACGGTATATTTTTCGTCTAGTCCTCCTGGTTCCGGGTCTCCGTTTCCTTTTTCTCCTCCTTTTTTACTTTCCATGCCCTCTTCTTCTCTGTTTTACATTCTTTTCGCTGCCTGATAAAGAAGGTATCGAGCCCAGAGCATGACCACTATTGCTCCAGCAATCAATCATTGTTTCATTCATAACTGTTGTAAACGATATATAGGACAAAATTAGTCACGCTAGTAAAGCCTGAATGCAAGGGAAGATGCAATGGATGTCCTACAGGAGTACATACACCTGGCGCCGTCCTGGAGTGTTTCCATCTCCTAGACAGATACCTTTGAACAGAAAAACTTAACAAATGTTAAGCAAACAAATAAACAAACAATTTAATAAGATGGCGTTGTTATCTATATATTATAGACGTAATGATGTCACCATGATTGAAAAAAAAAATAAATTCAGAAGTGGCTAGATGGGGAATCAGACTAAGCTGTTGGGGTTTACGTTCGACAGAGGATTATCTTTCAAGAATCACATCGATAAGAGCTGCACGTGTGGGTTCATGGGCCCTGTTATAGGGAAAACAAGAACAGACCCACTACCTGATCAAAACATGTCGTAAGAGTCGACTAACTGAGAGCTCAGTGTACGTCTGCCTGAAAGGCAAGGAACCATCAGTCTGCATACAAATGAGTCAGATCTCTAAAACGGATGCGCATGCAGCAGTCGGGTTTTGAAACAGAATTGCAGTCCAGAGGCGTTACGAACAACCATAACTTTCCGCCAGTTTACAGCTGGTGAACGAAAAGAGGAAGGAGATTTTAAGCACAGCGATAACTTCTTCTTCTTCTCCTTCACCAGCTGTACACTCTGGCGGAAAGTTCTGGTTGCTCGTCCACTAGTGAACTGCAGTCCAGCTCCAGAACCTGAATGTTGCGTGTGCATCAGTTTTACAGATCTCATTCTCTTGAATACAAACTGTTGGTTCCTTGCCTCTCCGGCAGATGCACTCCGACTTCAAAGGAAGCTCCCCAATTAGTCGACGCTTACGACATGCTTTTGGGGAGGCAGTGGGTCTATTCTTGTTTTCCCCACAATGGGACCCCGGAACCTACACGGGGGACAGAGATAACTGAATGAGCTGTTGGTTTTGGCTTCTGCGGGTGTAGAACAAGGGATATTATATACACTCAGTCAGTGCCTAGTTAATGATGAAGTACATAGTATACTGCAAGCTAGGTAGCTGATTAGAATTACATGTGTAACAGAACACATCATTCTTGGGGAACTGGACATCATGAAGAGTGAAAAATTTAAGAGGGACAGATCCTGGATGGCCCAAGCTGTAAAGACAATCAGAAATGTCGGCTGCGTTAAATAAATTAGACGAGGAGAAGAATGTGTAAAGATACTGGAGGGTCGAGAAGAACTGCAAAAAGTGGTAATTACACTGGGGAAGAAATTCAGTGAATGCGGTGGGTGAGGGACAGCACTTGCTACGCTGAGGTTCATTAGGTGATAGAGAGCTCTAAGCCAGTAGAAGTGAATATATACCATGATGGGTCAGTAGCTAGGGGTAGAAAGCGTGGATACGGCTTCGCTGAAAAAGAATGAGGGTGCTAGGGGTAACCCTCTTTTATGCCTTCAGGCCTATTGGGCATATAGGGCTAGATCTATATTTTGAAGTCTAATCGACACTATGTGAATTATGTGGCCAGCGTCGCATCGACTGCCTTTACTTCTCAGGACTATACCTAGTAGCTACTCAAACTAGGTCGACCTCGGAGCCGAAGTCATTTTAAGAAAAGTCCGGCTCTTTCAGGACTATACCCCACAACCTTCTAATCTGCAGACAAACATCTAGCCGCTGCAGCCCAGAAGCTCCCTGATCATTTATAAGGTTACTTATTATATTTAGT
Organism: Candidula unifasciata; assembly: GCA_905116865.2. Taxonomy (NCBI): domain Eukaryota; kingdom Metazoa; phylum Mollusca; class Gastropoda; order Stylommatophora; family Geomitridae; genus Candidula; species Candidula unifasciata. Next base: position 278,425 of record CAJHNH020000106.1, read on the forward strand.
TAGAGGTTAGAATGTTAAAAAAAAATTGTGTCTTAAACTGTGACCTCCACAAATGTAAAGTGATACTAAATCTTTCCGTTTTGCATTATCTACGTAAATTTGCAATGGCTTACTCTATTTCCCAGGTGCGTACTATTATTACAACACCGAACAAGGCAAAAACTATGAGAGTACAATCACTGACCTTGCTGATTACATCGACAATATAAGCGTACCATTTAAGTAAGTCAACCTGATAATGATAGTGTCTGTTTCGTTACCAGATTACCAGTGTCTGTTTCGTTTGCCAGCAATTTATCAGGTGTCGATACGTTATCAACGACCTACATTACTTTCTCAGTAAAGAAGTGTTTCCAAACTTTTCTTAGTCGCAGCGTCTTTTTTTCATTCAAAAATGTGTCCACTGCGCCCTAGCCTGAGTAAAAGTATGATTATTCGTGTGTAGGAGATCAAAACCAAATAAAACTGGTGTATCTTTATCTCGCAGCGCCCTGTAAAGAGGTCGCGGCTCCCCTGGGAGCGCGGCGCACAGTTTTGGAATCCATGAAGTAAATTGAAGGTCGCTTTTTAGGCTAATGATAATAGGGCTATTTATGCTAGGCTCGTATTTCTTATAGACCAATCTGCAATCGATGTGTGATGTGGTCAGCAATACGTCAGCCGGCTTAACATCCCAAGATATCACCTGATACTCATTTTAGTCATTGTCGACCTTAAAGCCGAGGTCAGTTAAAAACAAGTCTAGTACTGTTCTGAATCGAACCCAAGATCTTTATGCGGGCAAGCGTGCACTAAGCTCACAGGTTCTTAAACATTTGTGAGCCATGGCTCACTTTTTCAATGAACAAATCACCCAACGCCCCCTCCCCCTTCAAACATCAACATCATCATCATGTGGAGCGCCGATGATCATATGCAGCCGTGGTTTGCTATCCTATACGATCAGCTGAACCACGGATTAAGTCATTCTGTCCTGACCCATGTATTCAGGGGCCAAGTCATCAACATATTTATCTCATTGCTTTTCCATGCAGTCTTTTCAGACTGTAGTCTTGCCAGCTATCATCGAATTATATAATGTATTCCTTGCTTTGAAACATACATTCTGTAATCGAACAAACAGTTGGCTCTGTGGTTGAGTCGATGCGAACGCTTCGTAATGCCGGGATGCCAGGTTCGATCCCAGCTGCGGGCCATGCGCCTTGCTCTGGTTTCGAAAGTGGTATCAAGAAAGCCGACCGTCCAGGATTCAATGGCAAACTACTTGACGTGAATTTGCCTAGAAAACCACACAATAGCCAAGGGCTTTGGGGTTGTTTCTGCAACGTATTGTAAAGGATACTAAACAAACCAACCAATCGAAAAAACAGAATGATGCAATGACAGTTTGGTTTATATACTTTCTGCTCACCTCTTACTAATTTGTTCCAAGGTCTCGAACCTATTGGGAGTCGCCGTAGATGAGCGGCTCGCCTGCGGATCGGAAGGTCATAGTTTCGCTCCCGGGCGTAACAGGATTTTTGTTTTCTAAAATCATCTTGGATTCCAGGTCGACCCAGCCCTGAGTGGGTACCAGGTGCAGTCCCGGAAGTAAAGGCGACCGGCGTGATGCCTGCCACATCACCTATATTGTGCCGATTGGTCTAAACATATAGGTCTAGCCTTACATACACTGTACGCCTAAAGGCGTGGAACAGTTTCCTTTACTTTATTTCTTTACTTGCTCAAACCCATTTCGTGTATTGCAATATACCTTCTGAAACTGAACAAACATAATAGCAAACATCATGATGCAATGACCACATTACTTTGTATAGTCTTTTTTCCTACCTCTTACTAAAAGCTCTGTTTTTAATGTCATGGTCTTGTTCTCTTGTTCGATGTCATAGACTGTTGAAAGTGTGTCCTTGAGGTTTTAGGTTGTGTTATGTTATCACAACGAATTTCGAAGATATTATTAGGGTAAAGGATATAAAACAAGTATTGCAAAAAGCAAAGGACACTGCGCCTGGGCCAGACGGAGTCAGGTATGCTCACTTGAAGATCATGAGTGATGAAGACTATAGAGAGATGGCTTTTTACTTTAACCAGAGCATCAGAACAGCTTCAGTACCACAGGAATGGGTACACAGTTACCTAACTACTCTTCTGTTGTAATCTTATTGTCCAAGAGTTAAAGTTTCTTCTAGTTTTTTCTAGTGGTCACAGGACAGGTGAAAAGTTCACACAGCGGCCACGGGTCGGGTGGTTACCTAGGACATGCTTACCATATCAAAGAGTCAGTTGATAAAACTTGAACTCATACAGAATGAAGCCATGAGGGTGATTCTGTGATGTACAAGAGATACCCCGGTAGTATGTATGCGATACATCCTTGCACTGCCTACTACTGCAGATAGGCTCAAAGTTCTGCAAGCAAAGTCATGTCTCAGAGTGGCTGCGGACAAGAGGCACCTCTTGCGTGAAGCCCTGGAGAGAGCTAAGAGCCACACACTGAATAGAGGAAAGTCTTGGATGGCTCAAGCTGAAGATACAATTCGACATGTGTGCAGGCTTGATAAATGTAGGCGAGGAAAGGAGTGAGTCAAAGTATCCATACATATATAGGTGTTTGATATATAAAACTTACACAACGAATAACGCAAAGGAAGACTAGATTTTATGCCCTACTGTACTTATAAACGGCGCAAAAGAATGATTATAATGCTGACGATGGTAATAATTGTATATAAGCTGTAGTTAGTGATAACGTCTTTGAAATTATTACATACAACCAGGTACCTGGAGTTCGATTCTTGGTGGTATCTTAAAGGCAAACATGACGGGACAAAAACATGGGAGCCACAGAGCGACATTTTTCCACACGGTTTCCAGTGAGTTCTTCATTTTGAACTGTTGATGCGGATACATGTTGATAGATTGATTAACTATTAAAGGTGAAAGTCGAGAGGATCGAAATTCATTACATAAATTTGTTTATCTTATATGGCTCAGGCTCTCTCCACAGAATGGCTAAGCGCGTGCCGAGATCGTCACAGAAAGCATGAACACTGTAGCTCTGGTGACGATCCTCAAGGTCTACGTAAAATCTTCACTGATAAAGTAGACAGTGCCGCCATGAAACCTAATACTTTTAAGAAAAAGGGCTTGACCGATTTGCTACAGAAAAAAATGGTAATGCAAAACACATACAAGGTCCGACATTTAAGCAATGAGAAAAATTCCATCAAAAAATTAAATTAAACAACAGTTGAAGATTTAATCTGTATTTTATTTTAAGTAAGCATCTTATGCATTGATACAGCAAGTGGCACGATGTAACAAACACTGGAACGACCTCTGTAATTCATCTGTTGTTATGACCCTTAAAGTCGACGTCACGGCCCTTTGGGTGTCGTCAATGTCGTCAAAGAAGCGTCACATCAATGACAACATTAATTTTGGGAATAGAAAATAGTTGCATGGTGACAGATTAGGGCGAATAGGGTGGATGGTTGAAAACACGCACTTGTTTTTGGGCCAAAAATTTCTTTACAACTACCGCCCTTTGAGCGGTGCATTGTCATGAATAAGAAACAAATTGCCAGGTGCTGAAAACAAACAGACAAGTCACTTTTTCTTGCTCAAATCTTCCACTAAAAATTTACGAATAGTCTCTATATTAACACTTTATTTATCTGTCAAAGAATGATGTTCTTGTATCCGGTATCAAAATTTTGCAATGAGTTCCTCATTACGAACACAAATTGGACGTCCAGGTCTAGCTGCGTTAGTAATCATTTCTACACCACTTTTAAATCATGAATACCAGCTGAAAATCTGTGCACGAGATAAACAATTATTCCCAAAAACATATTGTATTAATTCAACTGCCTCAATGGCACTTCTTCTGAGTTATTAAAAGAATTTAATTTTAGCTTTTTTTTTGGGCTCTGTGCTGATTACGTAAAAATGCATTTCAGACAAGGTTAACAAAATGGCGGCTTGTTTGTCGTCTGCTTATCGGGAGGCGATAAAAAGTTGCCAGATCATAGACGGAGGTTACTTCTTCGGATTCCGTGCTGTGAATTATATATGTTCCATAACTTTATATTTAACAAGCGGTGAAGACAAAGATGAAGTAGACGAATATGTATTAAATATAGGGTTTTAATAAGGCCTTTTTTCACAAAGTCGGCATATAAGGGCAGCAGTGGAGACCAGGATGAGGTAAAGGACAGCAGAACAAGACTTTCTTTCACTATCCATGGCGAAGCCGGGCAATTCAATCTAGTAATTAATAACACTAGATCTACGATTGACATTATGTACATGATAAATATAATCTTGTATAATATACTGCTAAAATATGCAATGTGAATGATTCTGTTTAACAGGTATATTTATAACAGAACAAAGTTACCGATTGGCTGTCATAACAGATTTTGGTAAGAGCAGATGTTGTTTCATAAATTCTCGTTAGGCGATACCCCATTAAAAAGGAAATATGTCAACATGATTATAATTGGCTGTGGAATAGACAGGGGGGGGGGGGGGGGCTGAATAAAAAGGAGAAGGAGGAGGAGAAGAAGAAGATGAAGAAGAAGAAAAAGAAGAAGAAGAAGAAGAAGAAGAAGAAGAAGAAGAAGAAGAAGAAGAAGAAGAAGAAGAAGAAGAAAAAGAAGAAGAAGAAGAAGAAGAAGAAGAAGAAGAAGAAGAAGAAGAAGAAGAAGAAGAAGAAGAAGAAGAAGAAGAAGAAGAAGAAGAAGAAGAAGAAGAAGTAGAAGAAGAAGAAGAAGAAGAAGAAGAAGAAGAAGAAGAAGAAGAAGAAGAAGAAGAAGAAACAAAAGAAGAAAAAGATGATGAAAAAAGAAAAGTAATAATTTAGCAGGCCGGGGAAGCAGGTTTAGCTGTTGACAAAAAATCCGGCGTAGCAGGAGAGGGTCTCTGTGGGCTTCGCTATTTGGTCTGGCCAATTCCCCATAGGACATGTAGTCCTCCTATCGATGCTGAACTGTACGGGGTTCTCTACGCAACGTAGGCAAAGACGGCTGAGTCGAATAAGATGAACTGGCTCACTCGTTTTGTGTTTGGTGGAACGTTCAAAAGTTCAAAAGACTGTTGAATCTAGATTTCCATTGTTCACCCTAGCGCTGAAATTTTTGATTTTAGATCGCTGGATCAAATTCTCATCTTTGTTAGCTAGAATGATTAGCACATGGTATATTCAAACACGTTGTTGGTTGTTAAACTATTGTTATCTGCAAAGCACGCTAGTTTTGTGTTCAGGATAATAAACAGATGCTGAATGTTATAACTGTATTTTTTTTTTTAATTTAGAAAATGAATTGTAGTTCGTTCACATGATCTGACTAGGCCCTGTCTGTGTAGTTATATGTTATAGTTGTTGTTGTATAATTCACTTTACACATATTCTTCGCCTGAGTCATAAAAATATGTCCTGTTTCCTGCATCAAAAGAACTCTTGTCTTTTTATTACTTTTTCTGCTTTTGAAGTTCAGCGGAAAACTACTTATTGGCATAACAATATTTCCTATTTTTTTCTTCTTCTTGAATTCTTTTGTTTTCCGCTTTCTGCTAGCTCAATATAATAATAATAGTAATAATAAAAATATCAATAATATTAATATTAATAATAATAATATGAATAATAATAATAATAATAATCAGAAGAAGAAAAAGAAGAAACTACAAAGAAAACGTGCCAATCACTGTCATCAATATTTTGAGCCAGGAACTGTGTGAGAATTCAAGCAAACATTTGTTAACCTCTGTTGGTATGCATATGTTGTATACTATATGTTTGGCGCTGTGAATTTGCATGTTTTCATTATTGTGTTCTTTTCTTTGTCTCTGCGATTTACCATTTACCGTTATTTGTGTGCAGAGATAAGCTTCGGTTTTTGTCCGAAATATATAAAACCAGCACTAGTACATATCATAAGTCGACAGCTGTTGCCTAGGGTTAATAGACGCGGTTTATAACTCGGTATATAACCCGGTTTAGTTCCATCTGCTCCTGATTGCTCAACAGACCGCTTTGCATTGATTTCCTCAGTAGTATCTTAGTGACAATGGTAAACGAATGATTAGGGTTTTTTTTTTTTTTTTGGAGGGGAAGCATTTCAGTTCAGAAACTGAGAACTGACTTCCCGGCGTAATGTAACGTACGCCAGAATATAAGAAGATCCTGGAATTCACATTTAACAGCAGAATTTTGAACCACCTGGATTAAATACTATAAACTGCAATTTAAGACAAGCAGTTGGGATTAACAGACAAAGCCTTGGAAAGTCAAGTCAGTAGTCGTTAGTTAGGTCTTCTTCTTTGTTCGGTTTCGTATGCTCAGATCAAACTATCAAGTGGGTTGCCTCTATGAACTTGCATGTCAGCAGCATGTACTCCATGGTTCCCCACAGCGTGTTCTGCACACTTTGCACTTGAAGTTAGGTGTCTTTGAAAAAAATAAGTTATTAGGTGGAGTTCCTAATTCACAGTAGACGCATCGCATCATACCTGCAAAATTTCCTTCACCAATTTGAATACTTTTGAAAAAACATGTCGGTCACAAGTCAGTCTGAAAAAGCTTGTACACGCCCTCAACGATTTGTGTGTGTGTGTGTGTGTGTGTGTGTGTGTGGGGGGGGGGCATTGGTGTGGTACTGTCGGAGGCTCATTGAGGCTGACCTTTAGTCCCGGCGTCTATGATCTCGGTTCAGACTAACAAAGCGTTATGAGTTACTTAGTGTTACAGCCTTAGTTACAACATTGTAACTGCATATCCTGTTTCTTTTAAGAGAACCAGTTTTTCGATGTTTCTCTTCTTTAGGGATGTGGACACAACCTACGCCAAGTACAATGGCGGAGCATACAACTTTATACCTGACAGACAATCCGGTTTCTCTGTGCCTGACGATTATGTAAACAAATGTTTTACTGAATAGAATATCTTGAACTGTATGTGAGTGAGTGAGAATATGTTTGTGTGTGTACGTATTTTGTGTGTATGTAGGTGTGTGCATATGTGCGCGCGCACACACATGCCTGTGTGGGTTTATTGGCACATGAGCTTGGGTAATTGTGTGCATGTCTCTTGAAAGGTGGAGTGCACATTTTAGTGCAATGCAGGCGTCGTGCACCCTTGTACGAATGTGGGCGTGTTTGTTATGGTGCGCTAAATCGTTTCCATTCTTCTTTTTATTATTATTAGCGCTCACCAACTGGAAGCTGGGGGAAAGTTGTGGCTTTTCGTCAACATCAGTTTTGTATGTACATTTTCATTTTAAACAGAGCTGGCCTATTTGTTTGCACACTACTGCTTCCTCGCCTTTCAGGCAGACTTCACAGGAACACCCCGAATTACTCGCCTCTTACGTCATGCTTATTAAGGGGCAGTGGGTCTATCACCCACACCCACACCCATACATACACACTGGGGGTCCTAGGATCAACACAGGGGAAAACTGTATTTAATACCCCTGAAAATAAAAATGAACTAAAAATTTAAAAAGCCACACACACACATACACACACAAGTAAAGAATTTTGTTGCACCACTGATGCATCGGATATGACGTGATAGTCCTCTATGGGGGGTTTGGTTGCACCATTGATGCATCGGATATGACGTCATAATCCTCTATGGGTGGTGTGGCTGCACCATTGGTGCATCGGATATGACGTCATAGTTCTCTATGTTTGGTGTGGTTGCACCATTGATGCATCGGATATGACGTCATAATCCTCTATGGGTGGTATGGTTGCACCATTGATGCATCAGATATGACGTCATAATCCTCTTTGGGTAGTGTGGTTGCACCATTGATGCATCGGATATGACGTCATAGTCCTCTATGGGTGGTATGGTCAACACTTTCTTCTCCTGCCTTTTCTTCCCATACGTTTACCTGGCGCCAATGTGAGGCTGAGTAGACTTGCAATTCTAGGATCCTAGCGCGGGTTCCGGAGCTCTCATTGTGTGTCAGTCACTTTGTCTACAGTTGCCTGTAGCTCTTGGACTATCCGTTGCCTATCTCTCCCCTGCCTATATGCACGAACGTCATCGGCAAATGTCAATAACCTTCCCACACCTGGTGCTTCAAGTTTTGCAATCTTGCTTGTATTCTTATTGACAAGCAGTGGTGAAATTGCAGAACCCTTGGGTAGTCCCTGGGCGACATTTCATGTTCCTGAGATCCATGTAAGAAAGGAGTAGACCCACTACCATTCCTCCTTTCTCAACAAGCATGTCATACAAGTAGGCTGATCAGGGGTGGTTACTTCAAAGTCGGAGTGCATCTGACTGAAAGGAACCAACATTCTGCTTACAAATAAACTAGATCTGTGAAGAGAAGTGCAAGCAAAACTCAAGCTGTGGAAGAAGACTAAAGTGTAGAAATGGACCTGCAGCTAGGACTTTCGGTCTGAGTTTACAGCCGGTGAACGAAAGGAAAAAAAATGAAGGCGGAATTCTACTTCTTTTTCTGCGTTCACCCGAAGTTGTGTTGTGTTCGTTTGCAGCATGGCTGCGGTCTTTGCACCTTTCGGCCAACAAATCCGACTTTTGCGGGCATTTTTTGACCTGTTTATCCTTTCCAGAGATTATTCTGCGCAAATTATAAAAATCACCTATACTGTAGATTCAAAAACTAATCCTCTATCATTCGCTCTAGTTGCAAACTTTCTAAAACTGCTGTCGATTACTCGGCTGATGTGTCCTATCCGGACTTATATCGAAATGTTTACCGTACCATCGTGAGATTAAAATTGCAGCGTAGACGGCAGACCAAATCGGCAGCTCCCGGTTCAGCTTCCAAAGAAGTTATAACCAGATCACTTGTAACATCGACATCAGCCAGGTGTCACCCTTTTGCCCCTGCGCAAGCAAAGACAGTTAACCGATCACTTTATTGTACCCGGGAGGAAGGAGGGGGAGGGGGCGAAAAAGGGCGTCCGACTCTAGTGCTGAGGGTCCTGGTTCAGGCCCCGTTCAGGCTGGGATTTTTTTTACATGAACTTCTGGTAATTTCCTCTGGTCTCGTAAAAAATCCCTTGGCAGTTGGAAATCGAAAAAAAAGTAGCTTAACGGCAAATTTAGAGTTAAAATCTACCCATAGTATTTTAGGATCCTGGCCTGTGCTAGGGAGTTCGTGCACTGTGCTCAGACACTTCTGACTCAGGCTTGAGTTAGAAGTAGAACGGAGTCCTTATAGGTTACAACCAGTGTGCTATGATGTTAAACCGTTGTATACAACAACAACAACAACAAATCTATAGGTCCCTTTCATTTGTATTGCAATCTGCTCTTTCTCGCTTTTTTTCATCTACTCCTTCTCGTTTATTTATATATTTTTTTTTTAAAAAGGCTTGTCATTTAATGTGCCAGAAATATGTCACTTTCACTCCACGATCTCGTTGGAATTTAGTGTATTTCTTGTTTCTGTTGTTTATTTTATAAATACTTCTAGTTTTTTTTTTTTTTTAATAGAATTTCTGGGAAGACATTTTCAACAAAACTCAAACCTGGGGCAAGTTCATCCTTTATGAGCAGGTTCGTGATAATCGATTTAATCGAAATTGTTTCTCATTTGATAGTTATACTTCGACTCATGTTGCCAGTTATCATACTTCTTGCTCGGCTGCTCCTCCTCATTTTTGTCACCTGCTTCTTTTTTTTTTTTTTATCTTCTTGCTTTTGACCATTATTATCGTGGTAATATTAGCTATCATTGCACCACTACCAACATCATCGTCAGCTGGCCAAGAACACCATCGCCACCCACCATCATTAAAATCATTATCAACATCTTCATTACCGCCATCATTATTACCACTACCATCATAGACACCATCGCCCCCATCATCACCACCATCATCGCCACCATCATCACCATCATCATCGCCGCCACCACCGTCATCATCTTTATTAGTATCACCACCATCGTCATCATCTTTATTAGTATCACCACCATCGTCATCATCATCATTATCATCATCACCATTATCACCACAACCACCACCATAATCACATCTCATGGACACACAGTGGTAACACTTACTATCAGATAGCGTTTAGAGCCTGTGAACTGGTTTCTGCCTCATTGTTAACAATGATTTGATTATCACATCCTTTCTTTGGATAATTATGCGCTCTATCTTCAGGATTTATTTTGTAAACGTCGTCTTCACAATTGAAATTGGTTGCAACAGACATGTTAATCCACCACTGTCTTTAGGTATATTATACAGAGAGGTCCCAATCTCTTGCAGGGTGTGCCTCTCGATCCACTACATGAAAGCTACTCTAATAGCATTTATGTCCTAACACCGCCCCCTTATAATTCAAACCCTAGGAAGATTGTTGTACACTTTCACTGACCTGTAAGCCATAGGCTGGCTACTTTCAATGATAAATGTTCATTGGCTCAGAGATAAGTGAATGCACTTCACAGTGTCACAATTCTCAAAGTACCAGCGTTCTTCTTATTCTTCTTCTTTGCTTTCACCAGCTAAATCTCCACGGAAAGTTCTGGTTGTTCGTTCACCTCTGGACTTTAGTCCTATTCCAGATCCTGAGTGTTGCCTGCACATCTGCTTTACATATTTGACTTATTTGTATGCTATTGTTAGTTCCTTGCCTCTCAGACTTTAAAGGAAGCCCCCAATTAGTCGACTCTTACGACATGCTTGTTGGAAAGCTAATGTGTCTATTCTTGCTTTCATCAAACTGGGGTCCCAGAACCCATACGGGGTGCATCTGGGTTCTATTCCCACGACTCGTGGTTTAAATAATTTTAAAAAAGGGACTAATCTTGAAGATTTCTCATAGCAGTTCGAAAGCTGGGCCACGGAGGAGTTTGGGCTTCACCACGCAATATTCTTAAATGACAAGGGCTGCACCACACTGAACCTTCACTGTCTAGGCCTGGCACTTTGTTAAAACTTGTCATAGATATTTTATATATTTGCAATATATTGGCATTTATTTATGAAGGAGATGGAGGTTGTGATATTCACCAAGCCTGACATTTTTGAAAATGTAATCAATATGGGGTTTAAGTATAAGCTAAATGAGTTAAGGTCTCTCACTGTGCAGGAACCTAAATAATAATAGTAATAATAATTAATAATACTTGTTTTCCCACAAACGCAAGTTTCTTTTATTATATTCTAAAACAATTCTCACTGTATTCATATTATGGTGAGTATATTATCTTAGTATTTTATTTATTCCAGCATGTTGTAATCAATGATTTTACATTCTGGAAATCAACGACACAAATGTTTCAGCTCTAACTTACAGCTGTTTAGCGATTATTATGTTAAGAAATATGTGGATGGTTTTGCAGACACATTTTGCATTTTTTTTTTAAGTCTAACATTTTTTTAAAATTACGAATTAAACGACAATATATTTTCATCACCTAAATATTTAAAAGGCATACATATTTTAACTTTTTCTGAGATTAGCTGATGTTATGATAAACAGTAGGGGCCTCGGGGCCTTTTATAGCTACGGGCCCCATGGAGTCTAAATCAGGCCCTAAATGTGATATAGTTATTTTTTTTCTGCACGGAATCTCAGCTAGTATATTTTGCTGTACTTTATACTAAAACAAACATGTACACTGCTATCAATAGCTCTAGGTATGTTTCAAACTTTTTGGATTACCTGACAAATGTCATAGGTATTTCGGCTGAAAGCTTTGAAAAATGGCTATTTGTAATGTCTGCAGGACTGGCTGAATAGAGAAACAGACAAAAATGCTGTCCTTCACAGTGATCTGTTTGTTGGTCGGCGTTGGTTGTCTCAGATGGGCAAGGCTGCGGAAAATTATGGCATAACAATCCAGTATTGTTTGTCATATCCCAGGCACATTCTGCAGTCACTGGAAATCCCATCTGTAACACAGGTCTGTATGTGTGTATGAGTTGTCAGTTAGATAGAGACCTGCGTGGTCTACAACCATGGTGTTCCCCCTCGAGTGCTAGAGGTTCCTGGTTCAATCTCCGGTAAGGGCTGGGATTTTTTTACGTGGACTTTGACTTTTAGTAATTCCCCCTGGTCTCGGGTAGTGATATCGGACGCCCGTGTGCATTGTTGCGCACGTAAAAAAATCCCTTGGCATTTGGAAATCGAAAAGAGTAGCCTAATGGGGCTGCCCGGGCAAAATCTGGAGTTAAAAATGCTTTTGGGTAGGCAGTGGGTCTATTCTTTTCCCTATAATAGGGTCCCAGAACCTACACGGGGGAGACATTCTTTCAATATCCCCAACCATTTAAGTCTATTGGCTCTCATGATGCCAGCTATCAGTGGTGATTAAACTGATTATGACTTTCGTTGTTGCTTTTCACTTTCCTTTCACCGCTGTTTGAACTTGGTGGGAGTAAAAGCAACAGAGGGTTGTCTACATACAGTCTATAACATTTGTTGACTTTGTTTAGCATCTGTTTTGTTGTTGTTGCTCTTTCTGCTCATCGATGAAATATTCTGACATTCTTTAGGAAACGATTTTGTGATTTAGCGTCTGTGTGACACACGCTAGTCGGCACACTTTGATGCTGTACCTACCATGAATTGGGGTTTTCGAAAATATAAGACATGCACTAGATGTGAGCAACATTGTTCTCCTGAATCTTCTTGAGTCTTTAAAAACCTATCTTCAGGAAACAAGAGGGAAATTTAGGTAATATGATGTCAAAGCCGAAAGAAAGAGAGAGAGAGAGAGAGAGAGAGAGAGAGAGAGAGAGAGAGAGAGAGAGAGAGAGGGAGAGAGAGAGGGAGGGAAAGAGAGAGTCAGAGCTGGAGAGAGTCACACAAATACAAACTCTATAGTTCCAGCGACCAGCCGGGATATTTTGGTAAAATCTGCACTCATGAACTGAATACAGTGTATTTGAAACGAACCAACTACCTTCGGGGCAAAAGGTTTGACAATTTGGCCAAAGGGAACCTTCACCACCTCCCCTCCTCTACAAAGATGGGTCAACTACAGAGACCTAATGGCTTGTATGTTGCAATTTGTTGGAAGGCACCCCGAGAGGAACAGATTTAACAGGATCACAGTGGGTTCCAGACAGGTAGGGATTGGAGATACACTGGGATAGGGACACTTAACTAACAATCCTGGCACAAATACATACCTCCTGGCGCAAATAAACCAGACAACAAATATAACTGAACTCTGCTAGCAGCGAATGATGTTTGCAGCAGTTTTAACGTGGTCATCAACCCCACACCCCCCCCCCCCCCTTTTTTTTTTTACAGGTATACCTATAACTGCAATAGATCCCATACGTGGTAGGGACGGATAACTGCAATAAAACCCATACGTGGTAGGGACGGATAACTGCAATAGAACCCATACGTGGTAGGGACCGATACGAGACTATATACGACTATAGATTTCGTTGAGAATATCTTCTTCCTATGTCATCTCACTGATATTACTAGGTCATAGCTCAGTGTCGTAGTTTTTCTGTGTTTCAAATGCACTCTCTGGTGGCTAGGGTAATGTATTTGTTTACGCTTTTGCAAGTTTCAGCTACAACATTTACCCATCTCTTTCTTGGTCGTCCCCTTGGTTTCCTCTCAGAGCTTCTGCTGTACACAAATCTACTACGTAGTATTGAGAACATAAGCATGAAATAATTTTGTTGAAATGTCCGTGGTTGCAGGCGAGGGTAACCAGGGACTACGAGCCTGGAGGTCGCCGTCAGTGGAACACTGGGATCACGTCCATTTTTGCTGACGCTGTGAATCTGGCTCCTTTCAAAGACACGTTCTGGACCACGGAGAGTCAACCCGGCAACCCATACAGTAGGTGTTGCTTGTGTGTCTGTGAATGTATGTGTTTCTGAGTGTGGGTGTGTTGATAGGGCATTTCATTCTTGTACAATTTAGTAATGCCTGCATAATTATTTGTATCGTTCAAGACATACTTTCTTTTCCTTTATGTTATTTAACTGTTGTTGTTATTTGGGACGTAAACTTGAAGGTCTCTGTATGATTGACAAGCAGAAGAAACACAATAATATTGTTAATCCAAACATGGAATATTTATATCCTTGTGGAGGATGAGAAAAAGATGAAGAAGACAAAGAAGAAGAAAAAGAACAAGAAGAAGAAGATAAAGAAAAGAAGAGCAAAAATAAGAAGAAGGAGGAGGAGGAGTAAAAGATGCTGATGATGAAGAAAAAGAAGAAACAGAAAGTAAGAAAGTGAGAAAGAAAGAAAGCAGAAAATAAAGCTGAATAGAAAAAAGAAAGAAAGAAAAGACTACGAAGAAGAGCGAAAAGTAAGGGGAAAAAAGAGCAAGAAGAATACTATGACGAGAACACGATAGACAAGTTCCACATAATACACAGAAATGTTATAGTGATAAGCTTAAGTGACATGCTATCTTAGAAGTTTTGGAAGGAAGACGGGGCCAAAATTGTATGAGTTGTGATAGTTAAAATAATGACTGGTGGTGTTCATCTTTCCATGTATAGGGCTACTATCTGCGTAACGCTATGCAGCCTTGGCTAGTAATGTGTTCAGCATTATTTTCGCTCTTTAAGTCTTCCAAAGTGTTTGGATCAGCCTGAAATACATTCTCATACATCAAAGATCAAACACACATAAACAATTTTAAGAAACAATGACCATACAAATATAAGTAATTTATAAGTATATTAATATAAGAACTTGTTTTTTTTTTTAATCTAACTCTTGTTGGAACTTTTTAGGTTTTGTCAGACGACCATGTTATGTTGTGCTACGATAGGCATGAGATTCAAAGACTATGGCGATGGCGTATATGATTGGCTTAAACTCCACCCCCCCCCCCCCCCCCCCCCCCCCCCCCCCCCCCCACGCTCCCCTCCCTCTATCCCATTGTTCCTGGCCATAGCACAAAGCCTGGGCAGTACTGTAGAGACCATATGTTGCCCACACAACATTTTCCGCCCCCTCCCCTCCTTCTTTTTTTTCCATCTGCCTTTTTTACCTCAAAGGAAATGTAACACCTTTAAATTTGAAACAAAGCAGACTGCAGAAGCTGCCGGATCAGAAGAGTAGTCCTCTGTCTATCCGTCTATTGGAGCTTCTCTCTAGGTCAGCTGCCAGTCAACGTTAAAGGCCTTGTTTGCACTGCCACAACAAAGTTATCAGGTTGCATTTCCTCTTTCTAGGATAAGGCTAGTATTCTCCCTAATGCTCTTCCCTGCCCGAATCTGGCAGTCATCACCCCATAAACGCTATAGATATGAACACTGAAAGCTGTAATGTCACATCGGGTATGAAACCCCACACTCTAGCAGTTTTTATAAGGAGTAGAAAATTATAGGGAAGAGAAAAAGTTGGTAAGAAACAACAATTAGTTTATGTTAGCTTTACAAAATCGATCACAATAAACAAACAAAGGACGTTGCGGCGATTAGCCTTCATCAGCACATAAAGGACAACACAGTACACATACACAAATAGGCTCTAACTATGAAGTGACTACATAGGACTCTAATGTATAAAATTAACGATACTCATCTAGTGTCCCTGGCGAAAAATCTTCGTTCAAATGAAACGACGGTCAGCCTATATACCTCCAACGCGCAGGTAGGGGCAAAAAAAGGGGACGGGCTGGACGCCAACAGCGTACACTAAGTGTCAAAGGAGGGAGGGAGGGGTTGGCCTACAGGGCGTAACCGGGGTTGGGTTGTGGGGGTGACCTTAGTCCATCCGCGTGGAATAAAAGTGGTGCCTGTGCTTGCAAACAAATATCGACAGACAGACAGCTAGATAGATAGATAGATAGATAGATAGATAGATAGATAGATAGATAGATAGATAGATAGATAGATAGATAGATAGATAGATAGATAGATAGATAGATAGATAGATAGATAGATAGATAGATAGATAGATAGATAGATAGATAGATAGATAGATAGATAGATAGATAGATAGATAGATAGATAGATAGATAGATAGATAGATAGATAGATAGATCAGTCCACTGTTTTCGTTGCGTCTCATTTCAGATAGAACAGAACCAAACACACGTATGGAAGCAATACTGGCCACACTCAGTACAGGACCAGTGGGACCAGGGGACGGCATTGGTTACATCAACAAGACCTTGCTCATGAAGTAAGAGACATAATAGTGCTCTCTGTGTTGAACCGATTCATTCGTTAAATCAATAAGTACATTTTATACTATAAATCCTTGTCACTAGAGGTAAGACAACGAACTCAAATGGTTTGAGGTTTGAACAACGGATAAAAATCATGGCACAGTGGTAGTAACCCATAAGTGTTCCGTTCTACTTCTTTCTCAAGTCTAAGTCCGAAGAAGCTCAACGCAGTGCACGGGCTACGTAGCACCGGCGAGGATCCTGAAATATTTTGTGTAGATTTTTAGCTCCAAATTTTGACCGGGCAGCGCCGTTAAGCTACTCTTTTCGACTTTAAACTGCCAGGGGATTTTATTACATGTGCGACAATACATTCGGGCGTCAAATCTCACTACCCAGAGACCAGTGGAAATTACTAGAAGTGCACGTGAACATTATAATATTCCAACCTTCACCGGATCTTGAACCCGGGATCTCTAGCACTAGAGGCGGACACCATACATCAAGACCACGTAGGAAAAGAATTATCGCATACTATAAAGAGCCAAGTTTAACAAATGGCGGTGAATTCTGGACAATAGATAAACAAGCCACACATTTTACTTTCGGCCTGAAGATGTGGTTTTAAGCTAGAATGCTGAACATTTCTCAGACGGCCAAAAAGAGCGACCTAGATGTTTTGAAAGATGCAAAGGCTTGAAGACATCTTATCACAAACACCAGAAAGAGGCAGTCAGTATTTTGGGGGTCTTGTTATCAGAGAAAGGAATCTGGAACTTGTGCCCATTGTAAAGATTTGTGAACAACGAAGATTCTTGACAGCCTTTGGTCATGGCATGGAGGGGGTCAGAACACGCTGAACATTCTGGTTGTTCGTCTACCACTGGACATTAGTCTTGATCCAGAACCTGGGTTTTGCGTACACATCCATTTTACAAATCTGCCTTATTAGTAACGCAGATGCACTCCGACTTCGAAAAAAAGCTAGCTCCCAATTAGTCGGCTCTTAAGTGCTGTGATGTCGGTTCTTAAATCAATTTAACTCTTTGAGCACCTTAGAGCTCTGCATGCAATGACTCTATAAATGCTCCGAAAGCAGCGGCGAACTAAAGTTAGTCGCACATCCTTTACAGGACATTGCAGAACCAACCTTAGCATGTTTTGGCTGTTGTATTTTTTCTAGGCATATTGTGCGTTCAGTAGTTAGCTATTGCTTACAGACCGGTAAGCTCTAGGTGCCACTGTCGAAGGCTGACCGTTCAGTGGCAAACTGATCGATTGATCGGCACCTTTCCGTCTATCCAGTCGATACTGATCGATTGATCGGCACCTTTCCGTCTATCCAGTCGATAATGTTATTTTGCGTTATGAGGAGACATGAGACTCATAGCCCAGTGCGATAGCGAGTGTGACTAGCAAAACCCGCCTGTGTCAAGAAAAGTCTTCTACAATGATAGCATTGGATTTCAGGCCATTATTTTCAACATTTGTGTTAATCCATTTCTTTTCAAACGCTCAGCTCTCATCATTTCTGCAATCATTTCTTCCGATACTCTCATTGCATTCCTGATACGCCCTTTCCGCACAACACGGTCCGTGGCATTTTGTTTCCATGAGTCCACCTCAATACCTGTATCATTCATGTCCCGCTTGCAGTGGCAAAGTGGTTAGATTCGTATCCTTTACATGACGTTGCAGAACTAACCCCAACAGCACCTGGCTGTTGTGTGGTTTTTCTTGGTAAATTTACGTCCAGTAGTTTGCCATTGCTTTTTGGACGGTCGGCTTTCTTAATACCACTGTCGAAACCAACGCAAGGCGCATGGCCCGCAGCTTATATCGAACCCGGCATGCCGGCATTACGAAGCGTTCGCATCGACTTAGCCACAAAGCCGACGGTGGCAAACTACTAAACTTAAAATTACCTAGTAAAACCAAACATCCTAATAATGCTGCGGTAGATTCTGCAAAGTCGTGTACAGGATCCGCAACTAACTTTCACTATCATCAAGTGATCATCAAGTCATCATCCAAGCCGACTGGCGTCGGCGATCATGCCTCTCCACAATCTGCGATCTGCAGCTGTGTCAGTTCGTGTGTTGACACTCCTCAATGACATCCAAAAAAAAAAAAAAAGGCTGCCAAGAATCTTCTCCAGCTGTCTTCCTCTGTCTCTCTGTCCACAAACATGTCCAGTGGTCACATCATGTCCATTGTTCCTCTTCTCATAACATGACCAAATAGTGATTACTGTCTCTTTCGGATGTTTGTGATAAGTTGTTCCGAGCATTCGCCTATTTTAAAACATCTGGGCTGCTCTTCTTAGCTGTCCAATGAATTTTAAGGATTATTCTATAAAACCACATCTCCGAGGCCTCAAGATATTGTTCATTTAACTTTCCAAATAAAGTTACCTATAGTAAAATCTCATAATATGAATTCTCCTAAGACAAACATCCGGTTAACCGCAACAACATTTTGGTCCCAGGATAGATATATTATTCATGACAGTGTATTCAGTCCTGCGTCCTGGATAAGAAGTATTACAGTGAGTTATAATGGCTACAGTGTTCTGAGTTTATTTTCTTCAACAGCACATACAGTATCTGGTTGTTCTTTCTGACTTCCAATTTTTGCTATGAAGTCTGCTTTCAGTACAACAGTACAATGTAACGGTACAAAACCGGAATAATGCAATGGAAATTATACAGCCTATTGATGAACAGTGGGATATGTTGCGTGAGTCAATTCAGCAGACATCAAAAGAGACAACCCATACAGTTGCAAAAAAGAAATGGATGTCAACCGAAATTCTGCAGTTGATGGATGAAAGAAGGCAGAAAAAGAATGATAAAGAAGAATACTCTAGAATACAAAAAGAAATAGTGAACAAATGCAAAGTGGCTAAAGAGGCCTGGCTAAATCAAATGTGTACAGAGATTGGGGAAAATCACAGGAAAGACTCACATTCCATGTACCAACAGATAAATATGTTAACAGGAAAGATGACAAGTAACAGCACTGGATGTTTAAAATCAAAAGATGGTGACTTAATAATGTTACATAGTAATATAATTAACATATGGACAGAGTATATGGGGGAATTGTATGATGATAATAGACCAGATGTAGAACTGCAGACCAACAATGATGGTCCACCAATAATGACTGCAGAAGTTGAGGATGCAATACATCATATGAAGAAAGGAAAAGCACCCGGGCCAGACAACATCTCACTGGAAGAAACCGAAGCTCTTTAGGATTTTGGAATTGAAATAATAACTAAACTTTCAAATGATATTTATAATAGTGGGTATATTCCAAATGACCTTTTAAAATCCATATTTATAGCTCTGCCAAAGAAAACAGGCACTTTAAAATGTGAAGACCATCGCACAGTAAGTCTTATGAGTCACATGACTAAAATGTTACTGAGAATATTTATGAGAAG
Source organism: Candidula unifasciata (assembly GCA_905116865.2). NCBI lineage: Eukaryota > Metazoa > Mollusca > Gastropoda > Stylommatophora > Geomitridae > Candidula > Candidula unifasciata. Next base: position 297,991 of record CAJHNH020000106.1, read on the forward strand.
AATAAGAAACACAATTAAACCAGAAATAAGCGATGAACAATGTGGATTTGTAGAAGGAAAAGGTACAACCAATGCCATTTACATCCTAAGGACTTTGTCAGAAAGAGCTATAGAAGTAAAGACTGATTTGAACTTATGCTTCATAGACTATACAAAAGCATTTGACTGTGTGAAGCATGAAGAAGTAATCAAACTGTTAGAAAAATTAAATATTGATGGAAAAGATCCAAGAATAATAAAGAATATTTATTGGCAGCAAACAGCAGCTATAAGAATAAACAACTGTTTAGGTACATTTCAAAGCATAAAGAGGGGCGTACGACAAGGATGTGTACTGTCACCTGATTTGTTTTCAATATACAGTGAATATATAATGCGATCTTTAATTGATATGCCCGGAATTGTGGTTGGTGGGCACAATATAAACAATTTACGTTATGCTGATGACACAGTCTTGATAGCAACAAGTCAGAAAGAATTACGGGAAATGATAGACATTGTGGTGTTAGAAAGTGGAAGAATGGGCCTCAGTTTAAATAATGGGAAGACATAAGTAATGGTGGTATCAAAGAAACAAATTATTCCTAAACGTGTAATAAAAGTCAATGGTGTTATTTTAGGACAAGTACAGAAATTTAAGTATCTGGGCACATGGATAACATCAGATGGAAGATGCATAACTGAAATAAGAAACATAATTGGACAGGCAAAAACTGCATGTTATAAAATGAAAAACATCTTGTGCAATATATCCTTGTCAATGAGAGTTAGAAAAAGAATTCTTGCTTGCTACATACATCCAGTTTTAACCTATGGATGTGAATCCTGGACAATCGGTAGGCAGGCCAAACAATTTTTAGAGGCCTCAGAGATGTGGTTTTACAGAAGAATGCTTAGTATACCTTAGACAGCCAAAAAGACCAACCAAGAGGTTTTGAAAGAGGCGGGAGCCCGAAGACAACTTATCACAGAAATCAGAAGGAGACAGTCAATATTTTTCGGCCATGTTATGAGAAGAGGGAAAAAAGAACATGTTGTGACCACTGGAAAGATCTGTGGAAAAAGGGATAGAGGAAGACAACAAGAGAAGTTGCTTGACAGTCTTGTTGCATTGCATGGAGGTGTGTCGGCTACCGAACTGATACATGCTGCAGGAGATAGCAGATTATGGATAGGCATGATCGCCCACGCCAGTCGGCCAGGTACCTGATGATGATGAGTCTGCTTTCACTAAACAAGCTAAACAGTGCAGAAATGCCTTTGAAAACAAATGTTATAGACGAATTCTAAGAATATCGTGACTACTGACTGACTGACTGACTGAGTCTGATTTTTAAAATGAAACAAGCAGCAGTCTAGTATACATATATAAAAGTCTGCATAAGTACATATTTCAAATACAATTAACAAATAATTATTTCTCCTGATTTTTGCTTAACAAAGGTGTTGTGATGCAACTGGTCGAATCCTGAAGCCAGACAAGCCGGTGAAAGCGATTGATGATCAAATTAAAATGGTATGTGAATGGTAATTACGATGTCATGAACTCCTTGTAGACTTAGTGATTATTAGTATATTTTAAATTTTTAAAATTCTCCTATAAAAGGCAAACATTTAAATAGAATTTACTAAGGACATTTGAAAACATTTTCTGGACAAAGTCTATGTATTTATCTACAAGTGCAAATTGATTATTAGATGCCTCAAACTGTTCTGAGTGAAGATGTACGAAAGAGAAGAAAAAGAAGAGAAACAAAATGAAATTGTTGTAGCAGTTGCAGCAGCAGTAATAGTAGCAGCTGTAAAAAGAAACTCCACAGGGGAGCATGTACATAGTGGTGGTGGCAGTGGTGGTGGTGGTAGCGGCGGCGTCGGCAGCAGGCGGCGGCAGCAGCAGAAAAGGAAACAGAAGAACAACAACATCTGGGGTGGGTGGGAAAGGGGGTGGAGGGGGGGGGGGCGTTGCTTCAGTGTTGTGTGCCGATTCTGTGTTGACCGAGGACAGGGGTCGTTGACCAGGGAAGTAACAAATTGTCAACGCGATCAAAGTCAACATTTCCACCGAGATAGAGCAAGGCAAGTCTTGCAAGACTTTGAGGCACACAGCTATGAAGGAGCACAGCAGTCACGGGAACAATGCGTGCGTCTCGGTGGGATGGAAATGCACGTACGGCTTCAGTAGGGTATATACTTGAGCAAGTCTCGAGAATTAACTCTTTGAGTCCCAAGGAACACATTATACGTTCATAGGTTACTGCCTAGAAGCCCAATTAACGCATGATGCGCCGATTTTACATCTCTCTTGACTACCCCTTGGGCCTGTAATGCTAAACCCTTTGGGACTCAAAGAGTTAAGCAGAGTTGGAGATAGAGAGCTGAGAAGAGTGCAAGGAGATTGTTTTGCTGTGCAGACGACTAGGCTCGTGCATGTGTAACGTGAGCAATGATTCTACAGGAGGCAGGAGTGTTCCTGGTTGGTGTCTGGTCATCGACTGTGTATCGATGAGACTCAGTGATTGAGAGTCTGACCAGTTCACCAAAAATTCCTCAACGTTGACTGACTTACGGCTGTGTGCCTATCACTTGAACTTAGTGTTGAAGAAGTTCCAGTCAGTCGAAAATGGACGTGCCTGATTATTGTGTTAGATTAATCTTGGCCCAGCTTGTAAGAGTATTGAAGTGTGCTCATTCTTACCACCACCCCGAAGCAGAGAAGCGCAAAAGCCCGAAAGTGAGGATCGTCACTGAGAGGAGCCGTAGGTTGTGGAGCGCCGCTAGAAACTGCTTTGGGAAGAGGGAGCATAAGGTGTAGTTATTGATAGCCGTTATGTTCACATGACAGTGGTTTGTTTCGTAACTAGCCTTTGTGTGTAAGCGTGTTGGTGGACATACTCGTGTAGTGAATAAATACTTGTGACGTTGAACTGCTGTTGTGTTCTTGAGAACTGTGTCATTTTGTGAACGAAAATGATAACTTGGACACTTGCTATGTGTGCTAGATGCTTCCACCCTAATTAGAGCACAAAAGTGCGTAGGAAGAATAAGAAGCAGACTATGAAGAAAACAAATAAGTAGACGCAGAGGCACACAAAAAAAAATAGAAGAAGCAGAAAAAGCAGACTGGAAGAAAAAGAAAAAGAAGAAGAAGAAGAAGAAGAAGAAGAAGAAGAAGAAGAAGAAGAAGAAGAAGAAGAAGAAGAAGAAGAAGAAGAAGAAGAAGAAGAAGAAGAAGAAGAAGAAGAAGAAGAAGAAAAAAAAAGAAGAAGAAGAAGAAGAAGAAGAAGATGAAGAAGAAGAAGAACTTTAAACATGCTAATTGTATGCTTTGAGAACGTTTTTGTATGCTTTGAGAACGTGTCTATTGTGTCGTATTCAGCAAATAAGCATAATTAAAAAGAAAACTAGCTTTCCGTTTACACTATAAGTACTTTATTATAATGACAGGATTATTAACTTTTTGCGTCCTAAATTTCAACAATATACACAAAACGTTTACTTAGTTACAGATGTTTAAAGCTGAACACGATTTTGGAACTGACTATAGAGTAACTAGCATTATCTTTACTGTATCTCTCACAGGCTGCCTTTAAGTCGCCGTACCCAGGACCTATTGGAGAAGTGTACACATCTTACACTAGGATATCCGGGTTCTTCTTCGGCATCATTGTCGTCCCAGAACTGAACAACAGTTACTCACTGACGCCAGCCGCTGCTTGGCCCATTATTGAAGTTAGTACGCCGTTTCTGTTTATTGGCTGTCTGTTTCTTCTGCCTTTCTAGTCCCCAATGGAGCATAGGCCTTCAACCAACTCACGCCAAGTCATTGTATCCGTTGCTATCGCATGCAGCTCTCTCCATGTCCTCCCAATCTTTCTAGCTTCATTTTCGGCCTTTCTTTATTCCTATGCCCATATGGGTCCCAATGCAAAGACATTTTAGTTACATTGTTTCCAGGTTTTCTCAATGTGTGTCCTATCCAACGCATCATATTTTCTTTACTTCCTGGTCCACTGGAGCTTGCTTGGCTCACTCCAGAAGCTCTTTATTATTGATTATATCATACCATTTACTTCCATCTGTTCTGCTCAGGCACCAGTTAATAAATGTCTGTAGTTTATTAGTAACTGCTTTAGTTGTACTCCATGTTTCCGCCCCCCCCCCCCCCACAAAAGTAATGATTTGACATTGGATTAAATGTGTTTTTTTTTTCCTTGGCTGTATATCTTAAAAACGATGGCCTCCCTATTTTTGTAACCACAGTCTGTGGAGTTAATGCAACATATTCTGCTATAATGTGTCTTTTCCCCCTCCACTGTTTTCCACAACTCCATTTCGAGTGGATTCTACTGGCTCAATTGCTAACAATATTCGGATGAAGTAGCTACGGATCAGAAAATGACATCATGAATCTCTGCCACTGTAAAGGAAAACATGCTCTACCCAAAATGCTATTTCTTCAATATTAAATACAAGTTAAGATCAACTGCTAAAGAAAACCGTTATGTAGCAGTGATTTTCTATACTAATGGTTACATGGCGCTTGAAACATGACGTTATGCACAAATGTAATTACGGTGAGTAAATAATTAATTTTTAAAAGTCTACAGTTATTAAACATACACCCTTTCCAAGTTATTCGTTATAGATATGTACAGGTTAAGTTTGACAAGGAAGGTTTGAAGAAGCTGGACATGTCGGCTGAAAGCTCTATTATAGTAGTCGTGCTGTTTACGGGCACAGTGCATGTACGTCTTCAGATGAACACAGAAGAAGAAGTATTCATATCAATGGGAACGTGGATACACTATTGGTTTAATTGTGATAAAAGATAACATCGGATTCAGTAGAATAATTTTTGGCATGATGATAAGGAAGATATGTGTATGTATATGCATAGGTGTATGCATGCATTTCCCTGTGCATACATGATCATCCACGCAAATCAACATGTCACTTTTTTTGGATGACTGATTCTATCACAACAGCAGCAACAACAACAACAACAACCACTGTTGCTGCTGTTACTGCTGCTGCTACTACTACTACGACTACTACTACTACCACCACCACCACCACTACTACTACAACTACCACTACTGCCACCACTTCTACTACCACTACCACTACTACCACCACCACCACCACCTCTGCAACTACTACCACTACCACCACCACCACTATTACTACAGCTACCACTACCACCACCACCACCGCCACTACTACTACTAACACTACTACCACCACCATAACTACCCTCTACCCCCACCGGCACAACTACCACCACTACCCACCACTTGACGCTGTCAAACGACAAATCTAGAATGTCTCTGTCTCTGTTCTAGTCTATGGTTAAATGATGCTTCCATTTTGAAATAAAATCTTCCTATCTAGCCTTGCTGTTTAAACTTTCGTTAATAAGGTTTCGCCTAACTATGTTAATCCTTTTTTGTTTGCTAGCTTTATACTAGCACGGCCACTATGACCATCACCAACACTATTGTACTATTATTGCTGATTTTACTATAACTATCGTCAATACTTCTTTAAAAATATAGGTCTAGCCCTATATGCCCTATACGCAAAAAGGCGTGGAAAGGGGTCCTTTACATTTTACTTTACTTATCGACATTACTGCAGCTACTTCTGCTGCTGCTACACTTCCTCCTACTACTGCTACTACTACTGCTGCGGGTACTACCACTATACTACTACTACTACTAATACTACTACTACTTCTCTACTACTACCACTCTTATACTAGTACTACTACTCTACTGCTACCTCCACTACTACTACTAAACTACTACTGCTACTAATACTACTCTACTACTACTACTGCTGCTGCTGCTGTTGCTTCTGCTACTACTTCTCACCTTCTACTCTACTACTTCTACCACTCTACTACTACTACTACTACTACTACTACTACTACTACTACTACTACTACTACTACTACTACTACTACTACTACTACTACTACTGCTGCTACTACCACCACCACACTACTACTACTACTACTGCTGCTGCTACTCTACTACTCGTCTACAACTACCACTTTACTACTACTACTCTAGTACTACTACTACTACCACCACCACCATCACCACTCTCCTCTTTTATCTTTGTTAATGACGTTGTTAACACTTTTACATTTATAATATTGAAGTCTTCATTTCGTTGATAAGAAACTTATTATGGGATTCAAGTATTGTCTCTCCATGCTGTCACATTACAGTTGTTTTCATCAACACAATTTAAATATATATAGTATTCAAATATTGTCTCTCCATGTTGTCACATTACACTTGTTTTCATCAACATCATTTCGTAGTTTCCCACCAGTTTGGCCTTTTCCGAGAATGACCCCAAGACACTCTTCAACTTTTCCAACACGACGCCACTTAAACTGGGGAAAGAATGCACAGTTACAAATGCTTGCCTCTTCTACACCAGTCCATTGATACAGTTGAGCTCTGGGTAAGTTTCACATTTCTTCCCACAACTTTGCCAGCCTGTTTATAGAGCTATCAAGAAAAGAGATCACATGAAATGAAACTATCACTAGTAAGCTTCGCACTGTCACAAGCACAAACAACAAATGAACACTAGGGTTAGAGAATCTTTATCAGCACATTACATTGATTTAAAATACAAAAAACACAAAGATTAATATGCAGATTCAAAGGCAGATGGCGTCCGTGGCTAAGGCGTTGCGAGTCCGACTCGTGAGCCAGCATACCGCGATCGAAACCCACTGCAGGCTGCGTGGATATTTGTCGTGGTATGGGACGTCGCAGGTCGACCCAGCCTAAAATGGGTACCAGGATGGGCTGTCCTGGGAAAGTAAAGACAGCCGGCGTAATGCTGACCACATTACCCACAGAGTGCTGATGGTCTGTAAAAAATATGGGACGCTCTGCCCATATGCCCGATGCGCCGAAAGGCGTGAAAAGGGATCTTTACTTTTTTTTTTTTTTACTTAAAAGGCAGATGTAAAAGAAAGAAATAACTAAAACAGTGCTATTAAAATTTGGAACACCTCATAAACTCGGGCCCAACGGGGTCAGCTCCGCCCATTTACACACTACACAACTTTTCATTCTTAGCTGGTTGGGCAGGTCGACACTGGTCAAGATAGAGGAGTGTGCCGGTGTACTTCTGTATTCACACAACTTTCTGGGTTACCTGTTAATGCTTATTCTGGGAATAGCTGCCGCCGAAATTGCGTACTGACTCGTACCCCGTATTAGTGTTTGTTGGTGGGTATAATGCAGACGTCTAGAATTTTGCGTAGGGAATGCGTTTATTGCAGAGGGTAGAGTTCCGTGTGTGCAGCAAGACAGCTTTTTGCATGCCTCCAAAAAATGTTCAGAAGTCTGAAACCACGGCACGTAGAATGGTAGAACTAGGTTCAGTGTGTCGAAAAGGTTTCTTTTTTTTTTGGGGGGGGGGGGGGGGGGGGGGGGGCGTGGTTTGTGTCAGTTGTACATGTTATGTGGTCGTTAACGGCGCTTAAAACCTCTAATATAGAGCAAGCATAAAAAGGCAGACGTGAATAAGGCCTTATGCAAGCTCTTGTACAATTTGAAACTACACGTGGATAATCACAGTCTGTTGAGAGTGATGAAGCAAGGAATGACGAACAGATCTGTCCGATACTCGACACTCATAGGAAAGGTAAGACGGACATGTAATCAGACAGCTGCTGGCAACATTGGTTCTGATACTCTACATTGGCTGCTGAAGATGAGGACTTGGCACTTATGGGAATTCCTAGAGTGCTGTGGTGAAGGTTCTCGAATCGAATCAAGTTTTGTTCAAATCTTTTTTTTAGAGAAAGTACTATTTTTTATGGGTGATTTGGAGACGTGAGAAAACATATATTATCGTCATCGTTTGTTGTAGAGAAACTACATTTTTGATAGAAGAGTTGGAGCTGTGAGAGAACGTGTATTATCGTCTTGGCTTATTGTCGAGAAAATACCGTTCGATAGGAGAGTTGGAGGCGTGAGAGAACGTATATTATCGAATTAGCTTGTAGTGCAGAAATGAATATTTGATGCGAGAGTTGGAGACGTGAGAATCCCTATGTTATCTTCTGTACTTGTTGTAGAGTACTAATCTGATGTCTAAGTTGGCAAATTGAAATGACTGAACTTCTTGTGTTATTTTAGAGACACCATTGTTTTGTTGGGAGAGCTTGAGAAGTGGGTCCCAATATCCGGGAAACGAGTCAACAGCATTCAGCAGACAGACGGGGATGTTTTGGTTCATGTCCTGGTCCAGGCGCAAGAATCTGTGACCTTCACCTACTACTCAGTTACCAGGAACCAGCTGAAGACAGTCCTGTGTGACAACAGCAAGAGTTGGTCACCTGCAGAGAATTCAGTTATTAGTCTTGTGTCCGGTATTTGTACTCTAGGTTAGATATATGTTGGCTAAAAGAAATGAACGTCTTTATTAAAAAAAAAAAAAAAGGGCAAAATATGAACAAGAAGATTAAACTCATCGACATCTTTCATAATTTGCAAATCCGGGAGAAACGGCCAATAAACAGCATCCTGCCCCGAAAATCAAAGTGTTTTGGCTGAATTAATAGTCCGGGTAGCTTGGGGAGCACGACGGTGGAAGGCGAGTTACCGGAAAAAACGATGCAGCGACCTCCGCGAAATTGGATGCAAAACATTAAAGATGCATTGGCTATCAAAGCACATAGGGCTGGAGAATTAACTAGAGGAAGAAGGACTCTGGTTGTGTCGAGAAGAGAATGATGCTCTGTGAATGACGCAGCAGATACAAACTAATTCTGAAAGTGACACATTTTTTATCTAAGATACAGTTATATGGTAAACGCACAGAAACTTAACACTATTTTAATTTTCGTCTTCTTCAGCATTCCGAGCCCTTGAGGTTCATTGCTGCAGATATCACCTGCTTCTATTCATCCTCTAGCGGTGTTTGTGCATGTTTAGGTATATGTGCACGTCCGTGTGCCCATGCCTTTTACCATCCATGCTTGTGTGTATGTTTTCCCTGACATTCACAATATGCATAGTATTGAATAAAAAATAACATGCTTTATTGATAAAATGCAACTCCCGTATGAAAGACGGCTGTTTGAAAGGGCAAATTTAAGACAGACCTACATGTCCAATTTGTGATACTTTGTAGAAAAAAAAAAGCGCGTTTATTTGTTCATTCTCTGGTTGGTCTTTTCTTTTCAGTTTGTAAAACCAAGTGTTTGTAAATCCTAGATACTGTCTCTCACAGATCTTCTTGGTCTGCCTCGTAGTCCACGACCATTCTGCTCGCTTATGTATACAGTTTTTACCTCTGTATCATCTTGCACGGTCTCAGTATGGCCCCATCCATGCCATTATTTTTGCCCGCATACCTGTGATGCCAGCGATCAAAGCTGTTTAAACAGATTATAAATTGTTTTGTTGTATCTAGCTTTCCATTCACCGCTGTCTGCATCTTTGATGTGTCTAAAAATTCATCGTAAGATTGTTTCGAAAATGTGTATTAAGGCTTCATCTCTTTTATCTGTGCTATAAGTTTGAGTATCACATGGTTTATACATTTTTCTGATCTTTGTTTTGCAAGATAGAGACTTTGACCTTTGAAAAGCATAGCATACTTCTTTTCTCCAGATTGTATTCTAAATTGTATTTCATCTTTCAACATGTTAGAGCAGTTGAAGTTTCATCCTACTACTTGTATTCTTCTGTTCGTTTGATTTTCAAATATCGACTTGTATGTGGCCGGAGTTTATAGCCTTTCTTGTTATTATCATATATTCTGTCTAATCTTGATTGATAACTAGTCCCATTTTGTGAGCTGCTTCTTTTAAGAGTTTTTACGGTCTCGAGTTCATTTTCTTCAACGATATCAATGTCACCTGCATAACTAAGTATTTTTGTAGTTTCTCATTTAGTACACTCTTCTTTCAGTTTCCTTGTAGTTTTCTGTTATTGGAAAAGCTAAACATTGATGGAAAACAATTTGCCATTTAAAAAAAATATATATATATTTATTGGCAGCAAACATAAGCTATAAGAATCAATAACAATTTGGAAATATTTCAGAGCATAAAGAGGGCAGTAAGACCAGAATGTGTACTATCACCTGATTTGTTTTCATTATACAGTGAAAAATAATTAGATCTATTATGGATATGCCAGAAATTGTGGTTGGGGATCATAACATAAACAATCTGTGTTATATTAATGATACCATCTTGATAGCGAGGTGTCCAAAGGAACTTTGGAAATTGATAGATACGGTGGTGGCCAAAAAAAAAAAAAAAAATGAGCCGCAGTTTGAATAATGGAAATACAGAAGTAATGGTGATTTCCAAGAAAAGAAGATTACCTAAATGTATAATAAACGTCAGATGTTATTTTGGGACAAGTACAAAATTTAGGTATCAAGGCACATGGATTGCATCCGATGGAAGATGCATCACAGAGATAAAAAAAAAACCAGAATAGGACAAGCCAAAACGGCATTTTTTTTTTCAAATCAAGAACATTTTATGCAAAAAATCCATTTAATCTGAGATTAGAAAATGGTTTCACATATGCTATATACACCCAGTTGTAACATACGGCTGTGAAGCTTGGACAATTAATAAACAAGCTGAAAAATATATTGAGGCCTCAGAGATGTGGTTTTATAGAAACATCTTTAGAATTCCTTGGACAGCTAAGAGCAAAACAAATGTTTTGAAAAACACAAGGACACGGAGACTACTTAAAACAAACTTCAGAAAAAGACATTCATCATTTTTTGGTTATGTTATGCGAAAAGAAAAAAATGGAAAATGTTGTGACCACTGGAAAGATTTGTGGAAAGAGAGGCAGAGGAAGACAGCGGGAGAAAATTCTTGACATTTTTTTGTCACAGTATAGAGGAGTGTCAATATATGAGCTGATACTTGCAGCTGGGGATCAACGATTGTAGAGAGGCATGATTGCCCACTCAAGTCGGCAAGGCACGTGATGATGATGATGATAGTTTTATCCAAGGCAAAGACAAAAATAAGTGGGGAAATAGCATCACCTTGCTTTAAACCAGATGTTATTTGAAAATTATCTGACTTTCTGCTTTTATGCATTACTATGTTACAAGTGTCCTCCAAACACAGTTAACTTTCATCAACTTTTTTGGTATTCCAAACTCCTTCATAGCAATCCATAAACTGTTTCTATGTACACTGTAATACGCCTTTTTAAAATCCACAAAAACAATATGTACATCTCGTCTATATTCCCAATTTTGCTCAGCTATTTGCCGCAAAATGAAAATCTGATCTATTGTTGATTTCTTGTGTCGGAGACCCACTTGGTAATCACTCAATATATCTTGACGTATGGTTTTAACCGTCTTTGCAATCCAGCGACATTATCGTACAGCATGTAGACAATAGTGATGTTCCTCTACAATTTCATATTTAAAATGGGTAATAATAATGACTCTTTCTCTTCGTGAGTAATTTTCTGTCTTCCAATCTAGTTTAAATAATTTATATGCCTCTGAATGTTATAATGACCACCTTGTTTTAAAAGTTCAACAGCAACTCCATCAGCACCAATCGCTTTATTGCATTTGAGCCGTATTACGTTATATAGTACTTCTTTAAAATCAGGCTTTTGTATTTCTTTCTGTGAATGAGTATTTAGTGAAGTTTCACTATTTATTCAGCGAAGCATTTCTTCCATCTGTTACATATTTCCTCCATAATATTTATCATTATTTATCCAAACTAGGCAGCCGGTGTAAGGTAACTATGCAATGGATACCATCTCAACTGGGGAGTTCCTGAAAATGAAAGAGCTGATAAACTAGCTAAGGAAGGTACAAATGAAGAACACTCTGACGTACTGGTCTGCTATTAACAAAAAAGGATAACAATCAAATGTTTTCTTCATTTCGTAAGTTACTAGCATCATTTAGCCACATCTGTGGGGCATATTTGTTCACACTGATTTCTTCTTCAAATTTGTTATCGAAAAATAGTTGGTTTTTTTTTCTGTTTATGGTGGACACACCAAGACTTTCTTCTGCAGTGGTTTGAATTATATTATTTATATCCATCCATTTTTGGCCAACGTCTTCTGCCCACGGATTTGGTAAAATGTCAATTTTACGATTTACTTCATCTACAAATTTCTCTAAAATTGACGTTTCATGTAATCTTTCCCTATTGTACTCCGGATGTGATCTTGAGAGCTTTTTGTAGAAGGATGTCTCAAGCTTGATTTTTTAATTTTGCACCAACCACGTAATGGTCCGTAATTAGTGAACCACATTACCCAGCTAATGCCGATTGGTCTGTAAAAATATGGTTGCTCTTCCCATTAGCCGACTGCGAATAAGGCGTAAAAAATTATCTTTACTTACTTACTTTGCTTACATAATGTAAGTCACGATAACATTCAACTCCTTTAGCTTCTTACTTGTTGTATGTTCGGTACATTTCTATTATTTATTAAATTCTAGTCTTTTTGATATCACCTTGTCACGTGATTGGCAGGTTTGTTTATGTATATCTTTTCTTTCAAATGTGCTGCTGCTTCTGTTTGCTACAGTGAGGTTGATTAATGTTTATCTATTATCGTCCAAATTTGTAGGTAGGCTTTCATTGCTTGATACATTGTTATAGGTTTGTTCTCTTCTTATCTTTGAGTTTCCTCTTTGATATTCCCAAGGAGGTCATAGAAATCGTTTTTAATATCATCTTCTTTATCTTCAGTGAGTAAGTAAAAAAAAAAGTAAAGATCCCTTTACACGCCCTTATGCGAATCGGGCATATGGGAAGAGCACCCATATTTTTACAGACCACTCGGCACTCGGTGGGTAATGTGGTCAGCATTACGCCAGCCGTCTTTACTTTCCCAGGAAAGCCCATCCTGGTACCCATTTGAGGCTGGGTCGACCTGCGACGTCCCATACCACGATAAAAATCCACGCAGATATTGTGAGTGCATGCACATTATTCGTCGTGATATTTTCCCGTTTATTCATAACTTACTGATCTTTTCATTAACAGCTTCAAAATGTATCATACTTTCTCACATCATTTTCTTGATGACCAGTCTTGTCCCTTGTTCATGTTTGTTTTGACTGTTTCCTCTATACACTATGAGCATTCTATATCCCTATATAGTACCTTGTCCTGGCCACCCTATTTCTTAAATCGCTGTTATATCCATTTTGTGTGCAGAGCGAAGCAGACGTTAGAACACGTTCTGTCCGCATGCAGGAAAGCCCTATGTCAAGGCCGATATACCTGGCGCCACAACAAGGTGCTAAAAGAGTTGGCAGCCGTTGTGGACAAGGCTAGGATGAGGGCCAACCCGAGGGCCAGTCCTACCATCGTCCCTATACGCTTCCTCAAGGCTGTGCAGATTCAAAGAGGTAAAATCAACAAAAACGCATTAGCTCCATGGCGGTTGATCTGCCTGGACATGAAAGGTACCCTGAGTCAATCCGGAAGACCTACCTGCGACTTGACATAGTTCTCCACTCTGCGGAGAAACGGCAGCTCATCCTGATTGAGCTGACCGTCCCGTATGAGTCGCGAATGGAAGAAAGCCATATGTACAAGCTCGAGAAGTACTATGACTTAGCAGCCGATCTGAGGAGAGACGAAGCGTACACAGTACTAGTCTTTGCCGTCGAAGTGGGAGCGAGAGGTCTCGTCTCCACTTCACTCTACAATGTGGTTAAAGAACTTGGATTGCGCGGTAATGAACGCAAACGGACACCTAAACAGCTGGGTGAGGTTGCTGAGAGGGCCCTGAGCTGGCTCTGGACACAACGAAACAAGGTAGGGGACGGGCCTCGGTGAGCTGTTCCGAGTGTCTAGCGGAAAAGAGTTTCTCATCCCTCGAAGGTCCATCGTGTCCGAATTGTCTGCCAGTGTCCCTCTGTCACCTGCTAACAAAAGTCCAACATGTGTCCGGTATACCAATCGTAAGCTTGCCGCTCGGTCGTTCAGGTATGCAGACTGCTTTAATTATGCTACCGCGACGACTTCTTATCTCACAGTACTTTCTGCAAAATCACCAATTCGTCTTGTCCCTATCCGATCAACATCCGGTAATTCGTGCAGCAGGGGAAACAAACCCTGAGCCTCATGAACTCAGGTGAGTCCACTCTCTGAACATGTATAGGAGCTCGTGGGCCGAAACATTTATCGACGAGAGATTACTTCTACTGATGATTGGTAGACCCCTGCTGTACATGCTCCCCTGTGGAGTTTATTCCTATTGTAATCGCAAAAAACCTCCGGTCAGCTATTTAGCTGCTCCAGCTCTATAAAAGGTTTGAACTTTCCATGGGCCAAATCTCATAACTTCTTTAACGTTCCAGTTTCGTTGTTAGTGTTGATCCATCATAAATCAAAGCTTAGATATTAGATTCATGACAAAATAAGTTTTACTAAGTTAGGGGTGTCCGCCCACCCTTCAAAGCCCAACCTGGAAGACCAGTGTGCGTCTCTTTGCTTTTTCTTTACCCTCTGACCTTTCCACTTGGGAGGCCCAGCTGGTAGCTACGCTAACGCCGTCATAGCTCTGAGGGTCCATGACAAACGCAAGCACCCCCACCGCGGCAAGGTGGAGACACCTTTGGGGTGTAACAGATGTTTATGTGTAACACATGTATGCAAACAGATGTAGGTAACATATCTTACAACAGATGTGTGAATCAGATGTATAAAAAACAAACCATAAAACAACACTATTATAAATGTCTAGCAATTATTTATTTCTGCCTACACATCCGGGTTCCAGTGAGGAGCTGTTGACATATTTCTAGTTTTCAATCTCTCTGGTGTCTTTAGGTCTTTCACCCCTTCAGATGGTTCGCAGTACCCACGCCTTATTCTATGTGTAATATTTTTCAGTGTTACTGCAGTAAACACTTTATGGTGAGTACCGGCACCTTTTTGTGTCAAGAAAAAAGTCCTGGATGTTTTGCTTTCCTGATACTATCCCTGGTGTGTTTACGATCCTATTTTCCCCTCAGTCGCCCGGATTTAGGTAGCTGTGTAAACAGAAAACAGCTTCGTGTACTATCCATAGAGATAATGAAATAAAATGCAGTTTCAGCTTCACTTCACAGCAATGTTAGATACTTCAATAATAATCTGCTGAATAATCGATGCATGACAAGCTAGTTGAGTGGTTCTCAAAGTATGGATCACGACCCTTTTGTCAGTCGAACGACCCCTTCACAGGACTCGCCTTAGACCATCGGAAAACACATATTCACTAAAGTTATAAAGAAGCAAAGAAAATAATTGTGTTGGCACTAAGAGACAATCACGAAAGTCGGCACTCATCCCAGTAATACTGTGCTAAATGGTAAAGAAAGATAATAAACGTGATTGCTGCTTCACCACAACATGAGTAAGTGTATTAAAGGGTCGCGGCATTAGGAAGTTTGAGAACCACTGAGCTAGATGTTGTAAGAGTCCTGGAGCGAATGAAAAGTGTGGGGGTACAGACAGATCATCATGGTCTGAGGAGAATGGTGCTGCGAGGAGTGATCCGGGAATCTGACGAGAGGTTCAACACTCAAGGGAAAGGAGACTTGGATATGCAGTCTGTCATTAGTGACATAGGAGTTGGAAGTGGCTCTTGCTGCTAAAGATGTGGACAGGGGCATTTGTGAAAATGTCCGGAGTACTGCTATGTTGATTCTAAATTCAACATTTAGTCTAAAAAAAGGAGTAGAACATTGGCTTAGCGCCTGACTGCTTGGCTAAAGGTATTTTTTATGATTTGCAGCTAGGCTGTGATGTCTGCGCTTTTGACCCAACACATCCGATTTTAGCAAGCTGTAAATGAAAATACAAAACTGATAAACATGTCAGAGACAAAATGTACAAATTTGCGGGACATCAAGAGCCTCTCTTGGCAGTGGTGAAAAGTCGCAAGCTAGCTTGGTTTGGGCATGTGGTGAGACATGACTCGATTGCAAAGAACATTCGGGTTGGGGGGGGGGGGGGAGGCTATGTGGAAAAATAGGAGGGCAAAGAGTAACATAGTATGACAGCATCAAGAAATGGACAGCACTAAGTTATCAAACACTTTTTCACCAAGCAGAGGACACAAAAAGATGGCGAGGCCAGTGTGCTAATGCTTCCATCAGCACACCTCCACAACCCTGATGAGTCAAGGGTTATGTTTGAAATTAGTCATCATTTAAATTATTATTGTTGACGTGAACAGTAGATATATTCTTTTTTTCGCCTAAAATGAATTGGGCGTATAGGTCTAGACCTATATTTTATAGGCCAATCAGCGCTTGGTGGCTAATATGGTCACTATCACACAAGGCCAACTTTACTGCCAAGAACCTTACTTGGTTTCTTTTTATGGCTGGATTAACCTGGTAGCTAAGCTCATTTTCGAACAACAACAACAACAACAACAACAACAAAAAAACATTTCCGGCTCAGTCATGACCTGAACTTACGACCGCTACACTATGAGGGCTTTCTTTTGCCGAAAGTGATGCCCCAGAACCTTTTCAGGGAGCTAGTAAGTTGGAATCCCTGAGCGTCTGAGCTTCTATAATTGACCTTGGGCTGCAATATCAGTCTAACTTAAATGGTTAGTGTGCTGTTTTTTTTATCTCCCTGTCTGTCGGTAATTACTGCCTCTTATTGAAATTAGTTTTAACAATTCATATTCTATCTCTCTCTCTCTTTCTTTTTTCTTTTTTTTTCACTTGTGCCACCATCTATTTTGAGGTGTCCAAGCTAGGAGAAACTTATTACTTGTTCTAATATCGGTCGGTTTTGTGTGTGTGTGTGTGCTGTTCACTATTGGTAGCTCTGATTTCTGGTTTAATTTGTCCACATATTTTGAGAGTAGGGCCTCAAGTGATCTGAATTCCCATTTGACAGTGCAGATGACCCAATAATGTTTTTTACTAGTATAAATAAGTGGGCACTCAGTGCCTGGTATTATCATTACAATTTCTCTTATCAGTTTCTTTACGTTCCTTTCATGGTTTTGTGTTGCTGTCATAAGAGAAAGCTTTTTTTCTTCTATGTATCCTAATGCAAGGTGCTTAGAAAGCTGCTAGCCGATGTAACATTCCCCCCCCCCCCCCCCACTTCCCCAACCAGAAATTTGTAACGATTCTCAGCAGCTACCTCCAGCCATGTAGAACCCTTCTCTTTATATTATTTGATTATACACGTCATAATATTTGAAGTATATTATCTTTCTTTACCATTGTGTATTACTGGGATGGGCGCCGACTTTCGTGATTGTACCCCTAGTGCCAATTGTAAGCTGCAAATCTGGTGTAGGACCGTCTGTATTGGCACATCTAAAAGCCGCTTGGATAATTTTTGTTGTTGTTGCCAACACATGAAGGAACTTACGCACTTGTATAAGAAATACAGTAGTACAAAGGCTGGATGTTTGCCTGTCGGATTGAAAGTCTAAGGTTCAAATCCGTCTTCTGGAGGATTTTCAAATAATTCCCTCTTTCTCGATCTCGTAAATCCAGCCAGTCTAAATTTAGTACCAGATGCACCCATTTACTTGTTTAATGTATTGCTTTTATTAGGCTTTCAAACTAGTATTATACCGATTCAGCGCTCCCTTGCCCCCCCCCCCCCTATTTTTCTAGGGGTGGTGGTAGGGTTGTGGGTTTCTTGGAAATATATATGGCGACGGGGTATAGGTACTGAGCCTCCTTTCCACCCCCTTCACCACCTCCTCATCACCTTTCTACCACCTCCTCACCGTCTCCTCATAACCTCTTCACAACCTCCACAACACCCTACCGCCACTAGCTTTTTTTTCTCAGTATCGGGGCCACTGATTTGCGTCTTATGCACGAAAGATGCCTTTGACTTTACTAAGGTACTCATCTATTTGTACAACAAGATATACATTGAAATAACTTACCTTTTGAAATTGCTATTATTTGTCCTCTGTAAAGATGAAGCATCCATTTTATTTTAATGAAGAAAGAAAAAAAAAACGAAAAAGGAGGGGGGGGGGAATAATAAGAAGGATTTTGCAAAATTTACTTGCATGATAAGCAAATAAAATAAAATGGAAAGAAAAGGTAACGTGTGTATATGAAGGGAGGAATTTATGGGGATAGGGTATAGATAGAAAGTTACAGTCGCAGACAGGCAGACATGTGGATAAGTAGTACACGTAGATTTACAAGCTAGACTTGTTATTGAAAGTGACAGTTGGTTATTGATGAAGTCACTAATGAGCGTAGACCAGCCAACCTGCTCTGGAAGGAGCCGAA